>OY292400.1:13346823-13412401 GCA_958496205.1 Idaea biselata | reverse complement strand
CTTCGCGTGTCACGTCAAGGTACTCGGTGCTAACTGGCAGTCCGCGTGCGTCTATAGTTGCCGGACGTCCGTAAAAACAAATAAAATGCCTCGTTGCGTGATTAGTTATTGCAAAATTCCAAAAAAATCGAGCATTCAAGGACAGGAACTATATTTCCTGTGGTTGTGACGTCACAGTAGGTATTAAAAAGTCGGCACGCTCGGTTTCAATACAAATCGAGGTACATGTGACGTCTAGCTATATGTATGTCTCTGCTTATCCCACTCCGGATGTTAGGCATACTACAGCTGGGTTATAAAGTACCATGAGTATACATTGGAACGGTAATAGCAACTGTGCACACAGTTGCAATAGCAACTGTGTGTAATAGCAACAAAAATTATCGTCCGCCAAGGCGCTTTATACAGTTGCCCAGCTTTTATACAAATCTGTTTCCAGGGACCGGTTACATAAGTAGTAATGTAGGATATTTGACCTTAAAAAAAAGGCAATTAATGTTTAGATTGTTGTGGTCCAAACTAAATAAAAGGGCACCTTAAGGCCAATGACCTCAAACTCTAAAAAACAGCTGATTTTCATGCAAATTTTAAACTCAAAATTTTCGAAAACTACTTCGAATTTCCAAAACTTGTGGAACAAAAGTTGTTCGCATAGACCTCTAGAACAACCCCCTTTCTGCTTAATACTCGGAGCTGTATAGTTATATTTAGTGTTACATCAAAAATACAGCAGACTTTAGGTGAATATAGCTGTTGTTAGTTGCGCTGTGGTGATCTGAATTGCACTTTATTGTATCGTAATAAATATGACTATTGTTTAAATAACTTTGCAGAGTGGGTCTTCTGTACTTGCACTATTATGTATTTTGTGCGTAAGGTAAGACTACCAGGACCAAGATTCAAGCTCATGTTTTCAAGTTTTAGTATCCAACTCCCAGAAGATGGATTCTGTGCCTTAGTTCGCGGAATCAATCAATAGGAACAATGGTTATAATAAAGCTCACCTCTCCGTTATATTTAATGGCGTATCCTTGAACGTCGCCAGTATTCTTGTTAGCTACATACATAAACATGTTCTCTACTAGAGGCGCTGCACTTTCAGGGAATATCTGAAAAATTAAAAAGCAATAATTATTTTATTCATTTTCGAAAAATACGTGGATACGTATTTTGAAAATTGGAAACTGTATAGGGTTTCGTACCCAAAGGGTAAAAACGGGACCCTATTAATGAGACTCCGCTTTCTGACTGTTCTTCTGTCTGTCTTTTCGTATGTTACTAGTCATTATCTCATAAACCGTGACAGCTAGACAGTGTTGGTCCAGTGTGTTTTTAGGGTTCCGTAACCAATTGTGATAATGGTACAAAGTCCTCCGCGAGCGAGTCCGACTCGCACTTGGCCGGTTTTTTGTAATTCTGTGTGGCTTGAGTTAGAGATGGGTATAGTATTTACCTGAACATTCTCCCTACTATCCAAAATAATGAGCGCGTGAAGTTTCTGTTTGTCCACAACATGCAACATCGCAACCTGCAACGGCGCAACATTCAGGTGCAACGTCCTCTCCCCCACCAGAGCCCCAGTTATTGGATTCAAACTTATTATAACTGCGTTGCCGGTTTCCTGGAAATTGTATACCAAGATTAATTAGATGAAGGAGTAACAATCATACCAGAGTTTTACCACTGTCGCATTTGATGGTAAGTGTCGATGTAGTCTGAGATGAAGCAAGCTAACCTATAGGATACCTGTTCACTTACTTACACCCAACTTTCACATTTATAATATTAGAAGGACAAGTTTCTGCGTCGCAGCCGGGGATTCCCGAGGGAGCCGCAGCCGTGTTTGTTTTCAAACATTTTAGTACCTGGCGGACCTCGAACCCGTGACTACTGGTAATCCGAACCAGCGCGATTGTCGCAACGCCACGAGTAAGCCTCCCGTCAAGCCGAAATTAAGAAAGCACCTCCTCGTGTTCTTTCGAGTAAGGATGACCGAGATTAACTAGATGAGACCACTCTCAGTGGTAAAGCCGCCTATTGTGCCACTAGATTAAGATTTTTTTACTTTATTTTTTTGTAATTTATTTTTGGTGAGAACAATAAAGCGTTATATCTATCTATCTATCTAAAAAGGCACACTAAACTTTATCACACTTAGGCAATACTGATTTTGACTCGAGCCCGCGTCTACCAACCTACGAACCCACAATTACCAGTAGTCGCGGGTTAGATGTACTCAATTTGTCTACACTAATATAATAAACAAGAAAGATTTGTATTTTTGTGTGTGTGTGTGTCAAAAACTTCTGTGCCAATTTCAAAAATTCTTTCCCATTAGAAAGCTACATTCACCCTGAGTAACATAGGCTACTTTTGATCCCGAATTTCATCAAAAGAGATGTAAGATAGTAAACCCACCTCATGTTTCCCCACGATAGAGAGTGTGGCGTCGTGCGGCGGATGGCGCGCCGAGCGTCGCGTGAACACTTGCAGCCCGTCCGCGTCGAGGCCGGGCGAGTACAGCCGCCACAGTATCTCGCCCGACAGGTTGTCCATGCCGAATATCTGGATAGATAGTAAACCCACCTCATGTTTCCCCACGATAGAGAGTGCGGCGTCGTGCGGCGGATGGCGCGCCGAGCGTCGCGTGAACACTTGCAGCCCGTCCGCGTCGAGGCCGGGCGAGTACAGCCGCCACAGTATCTCGCCCGACAGGTTGTCCATGCCGAATATCTGGATAGATAGTAAACCCACCTCATGTTTCCCCACGATAGAGAGTGCGGCGTCGTGCGGCGGATGGCGCGCCGAGCGTCGCGTGAACACTTGCAGCCCGTCCGCGTCGAGGCCGGGCGAGTACAGCCGCCACAGTATCTCGCCCGACAGGTTGTCCATGCCGAATATCTGGAAATGGGAACACAATCTTTAACAAAAGAGCTCTAAAATCTATTCTCTTTTAAAAAAAAGTATTACTTTTCTATTATGTATTACTATACTAAAAGTATTACATTGAGACATATATTAATGACAAATCAATTGAATAATTTTGTATAATCTACTATATAAAAATAAGTCGGGTTTTCCTTCCTGACGCTATAACTCCAGAATGCACAAACCGATTTCCACGGTTTTGCATTCGTTGGAAAGGTCTCGGGCTTTATAGCAAAGAAAATTCAGGAAAAATTTAAAAAGAAAAGCTGGATAATCAAAATCAAACTCAGCGATGACGTATGACGATGACGTATGACGTATGACGTATGACGTATGACGTATGACGTATGACGTATGACGTATGACGTATGACGTATGACGTATGACGTATGACGTATGACGTTCTTAGGGTTCTAAGTAGTTTTTTATTTAACGAGCAGGACAACGTCTGCGGGGTCAGCTAGTTATTTATATGTTTATTGTTTACATGTAATGTTCTAATTGAATTGTGACACGATTTTGTCGATTATTTTATGATAATGATTTTAATTCTATTTGACATAATGTAAATGTTATAGGCAATGTGTATAATCCGGCATTGTATAGAATGCCTAGGCATTGTATACATTGCCTAAAACGTTCAGGCAATTTGTATAAAATAAAATAAAATAAAAATAAAATAAAATTTATTTCATTGACCAAAGATAATCATAGGTGATAACAATTGTGGGAGCCACCTTTTAAGTATGTAATACTTGTGTTAGGTGGCGCCGCTCTTCTATATCTATTTGTACATTATAATATGATCTTAACAAATATATTCAAACAACAAAATTTCAAGAATAGAGTTTAGAAATACTTAAATATAATTAAGCAATCATAAAATATATTTTTATCATTCAATTAAGTAACTTATAAGAAATATTATAATTTAACTGGATTAAAATTAAAATTTGATGTTTACAAATATATTCAAACAACAAAAAAAAAAATCAGGAATAGATTTCAGAAATACTTAAACATAGTTAAGCAATCATAAAAAATATTATTATCATTCAATGAACTAACTTATAAGAAATATTATAATTGAATTGGATTAAAATTAAAATTTTAAAAAGTGATTAACACTTATAATATAATTAAAGAAAGGAGCTTAAAGACCCGAGAAATAACAAATCAAGGTTACAGGCAATGGTTGTAGTAGAAATGTGAATTGGAATAAGTGTATATGAGCGTTGGATATGATGGATGATTGATGATTGATAAAGGGTTTGTCCTCAAAACTCCAGTCTCTAAAGAGCCTGGGTTTGAGTGTTGACGATGTATATGAAATTAGTGAATGCTGAAATAAGATATTTTAATAAATAAATAAAGAGTTAGGGAAATTGTATATAAAAGTAATCAATGATGAAATTAAACAAGTAAATCAAAACTAGGCAGTAACAAATTTATTCAACTAGGTCGTTGTAACAAATTCTCTGTCTCCTCATAGGATTTGGTTAGTAACCAAATGATTAGGGATTTCCTGCATTCAAAAGATGTTAAAGGATAAATATTAATTTCTTTATTTATAAGGTTGTAGAGATAAGCAGATTGTACTGTGTACTGTCGCTGGGCGTATACAGATTTGGAAGTAGTTGTTGTGGCTACCGAGTGTTTCCGACGTTTTTGTAATAGATGTGGGTCAAAAGTCATGGTCTTGTGTAATTTTATAATAATATGTAAAATATAAAGTTGCCGAACCGTTAAAAGACCAGATATGCTGTAGAGGGATTCAGTAGAAAATCTAAACGGTTTACTGTACATGACCTTTATTAAAGACCTTTGAGTTCGCTCTATCTCTAAGAATTTAGTCTTTGTACAGCCTCCCCATATGGGGATACAATAGCAGGTAACAGACTGAACTAGAGATATATAAATTCGATTCAGTAGATTTTTTGTAGTTATATGTCTTAAAGTTTTAAATATCCACATAAGTTTCCTAATTCTGCTCATAATTAGCTCCAGATGTGCATGCCATGCTAAACGCTGATCTACAATTATTCCTAGATATTTGGTGCTACTGACTTTTTCTATCTGACTACAACTACAGAGCGTACTCTGAAAACCGCTGCTATCACAATTATGTATTTTAATATCAATATTAGGTTGATGGGTATTATATTTTGTGAAGCATATGTAATTGGTTTTTGCTGTATTCAATGATAAAAGATGATTCTTTAGCCAGTCAGCAATCCTTGTAAGACCTCTCTCAGCGTTGACTCGAGCCACATCCCAATTTTTACCCGTAAACACAACGGCAGTATCATCCGCATATGTAAAAATCTGTCCATTTTCTAAATTCATATTACACAGACTATTTAAATATATTAGAAACAAAGTAGGACCCAGTACGCTGCCTTGTGGGACTCCGTAGGTAATATTTTGCACGTGACTAACGAACTTGCCTATCTTAACACTTTGTGTTCTTTCATTTAAATAGTCACTAAATAATTGTAGTGGAATTCCTCTAATTCCTATACTATCAAGCTGGTTTATAAGTATAGGGACAGAAACAGTATCAAACGCTTTTTTTATGTCAAGAAAAATGGCTAAGCATTTGGTATTGCTGTCAACATTTTTTACTATTTGTGAAGTTAGAGCCGTAATAGAGTCCTCTGTCGAAAGTCCTTGCCTAAAACCAAATTGTGACTTCGACAGAATATCATATTTATGTAAAAAATTAATCAGTCTGCTATTAAGTAGTTTTTCTAAAATTTTTGAAAGTGACGATAAAATAGAGATGGGTCGGTAATTTGCAACTTCGTCTCTGGACCCCCCCTTGTAAACGGGAGTAATTAAGGCATGTTTAAATACTTTAGGGAAAATACCTTTACTAAAGCAGGTGTTAGTGAGGTGGGTAATCACTGGTATCAACAAGTCACAAGAGAATTTTAAGAATTTCGTTGAAATGTTGTCCCATCCTGGGGCACTATCAGTTTTCAAACTTAATAAGGTAGCTCTAACTTCCATAGGATCAGAGTTTATTAATACGAAAGATGAGGAATTGGAACTATGAATTCTAGTATTCTCACTTGAGGAAGTAAGCATACCCTCAGCCAATGATTTACCAATATTTGCAAAGTAATTGTTTATGTGGTCAACTGACTCTTCTGGTGTTGATTTAAGGCCTAACAACTTTGTGTTTACATTATCTTTATTTTTTCGATTTGTTATATTATTAATAGTTCGCCATAGAGTTTTAGGATTTTTATTACATTTGTTTAGTTGGTCTCTTTCATATTGTCTTTTCAGTTTTTTAATTAGATTGTTGCAGTAATTCCGGTATCGTTTGTAGGTTATTTTTAGTATAATATTATCAGGGTCACATTTTAACTTTTTTTGCATATTATTTCGGTTTCTAATACAGCGTAATACACCCAATGTTATCCATGGTTTAATTATTCGATTTTTAGATGAGATATACTTCGCAATTGTAGCATCCCCAATACATTTTCTGATAACATTTACTAGAGTTTCTGCAATATAGTTAGGATTATCATACTGCAATAATTCATGTAGGTTCGTCCGTCTTAAATTGTCTAGAGCCCTTTCAAAGTTCACCTCAATTTTCGTTACAGGGCATTTATCATTAGTGTGATATTTAGAAATTTTTAACATAATCATGTTATGGTCAGTAATTGTAGTATTTAAAATTGCTATAAATGTATGTATATAATACGTGTATAATACGATTCATTTCATACATTGCCTAGGTATTGTATAAAATGCTCGAAGCGCATCAGGCAATGTGTATAATGAACGACGGCAGCGGTCGCCGAAGCGCCTAATACTATAAATAAAAACATTATTAACATTTATTTCATATACAGAGCGATTTTTAGACATCACGCCTTTTTTATTTACAGAATAAGGCGCTTTAGCGAGCGTGCCGCGACCGCTGCCGCGGCACGCTCGCTCGCCAAAGCGCTGCGTGTAATCGTGTTCTAACATTAACCTAACCTAACCAAGTCGGGGTGCTCCGTTTAGTTTTTCCGTGCTTTAGATAGTTAAATAGCATCGGGATTTTAACTGTAAATATTTTAATATTAGATACCTATTTGAATGCGTACCCCCCCAAACCCCCTGCTAATTGCTATCTAACTATCTAAAGCACGGAAAAACTAAACGGAGCACCCTGACTTGGTTAGGTTAGGTTAATGTTAGAACATGATTACACGCAGCGCTTTGGCGAGCGAGCGAAGCGAGCGTGCCGCGGCAGCGGTCGCCAAAGCGCCTTATTCTGTAAATAAAAAAGGCGTGATGTATAAAAATCGAAACGCTGTCTACGCAAAAAACCACGTTACATACATTACCTATGCGTCAACCGGCATTCTATACAATGCCTAGGTATTCCATACATTTCCTAGGTAAAGTGTAAAATAGTTTGAACATTCAATATCATTTCACACATTGCCTGGACGACCCCGGCATTCTATACAATACCTAGGAAATGTATAGAATGCCTGCATTATACACATTGCCTATAACATAAATATTATTTAAGAAATAAATAAATGAAACAGCCAGACAGACTCTAGGTTTCTTGATGACGACGAAACTTTTATAGACGAGCCTAATAATTTATGTTTAAAGGCTAAAGGTTTATGCCGAGCGGCTATTTCGGCAAAGCTATAATAAGGAAGGAACACCCGCCGGTACCAACGGCATTGTGTGAAGTAGCCTTAAGGCCGGCTTGCACAAGAACTCCTAAACATATTTAAGGTCACAAACGTGATTATTTTAATGAATAATATGCAATAATATAATGAATAATATACTATAATAATATAATAATATACTCATGTATTTTGTAGCAAATGACATACTGTACCTATAATCATATTGAACCTGGTTCAATGTAACACTAACCTTACCAAGAGAAGGAAGACCAGATTGAACCCGGTTCAATGTAACACTAACGTTGCCAAGAGAAGGCAAACCAGATTGAACCCTGTTAAATGTAACACTAACCTTGCCAAGACAAATCAGACCAGATTGAACCCGGTTCAATGTAACACTAACCTTGCCAACATCAGTGACGAGTACAATAATCTTGTGCAGGTTGAAGTAGTCCCGGACTAGATGCGTCGGTTCGTATGTATCGACGTCGCCACGTTCTAACGCTTGTATCAGCGCTATGAGTTGCTGGTACTGCGTGTGTATGCGGCGAGTGAAGGCAGACCAGATTGAACCTGGTTCAAATATTCTAGATTAGATTTCATTCAAACTGGTGTGGTCAAAAGGGGTGGTTTATTTGATTGACTTTGTGTGTGTTTGTGTTGTTATTTATGTGAAAAAAAAAAAAAAAAAAAAAAAAAAAAAAATTCAAACTGGGTATTAATCGGTATATAACAGTAAACACACCATAAACTGACTGATTTCATTTCCAGTCTGTTTAGTAATTTCGAAAAAGAAATATCGGACACCGATTGTACATTAATCCTTGATTGATCCGCCTCGAAGGACCATAATTATGCTAGTCATTATGGTCCTTCGAGTCAGATCAAAATTATGTAAAAATTATATGCATTAAACACTATTATCATCAAGATTTGATTTAAACAAAAACTGTGGTCACAATTTCTATGGATATTTACAGTGTATATTAGTAACAACCAAGAAATAATACTCTAAACATAAAACCTTTTAATAAACACAGGTATATTGTACAAGATGAAGAAAATTATATAAAATAAAAGGAGATTTCAAAGCGTGAAACACAAGGGGTTTGTTTTCAGTAGGATTTCAGGGTGAAAACTTGAAATCTCTACTCATATTCACATCAGTACTTACTATACATCTTGGCAGCTAGAAAACGAAGAAAATATCAATTTTAGTATCAGTCATTTCTAGATAAAAGTTTAATTTAATATTTATTTTTTAGATTAGCTTTGTTTCTTTAAGTCTATTTTAAAAAATTACGGCAAAACATTGCGTAAACTTTACTAGTCATTTATTCATTGTTTAAGAACGTGGCGACGAATCCGAAACCATAATATCGATATTATTATATCCGAATAATATCGATATTATGGTAGAAAACTAAATTTTTCATAGATTATTTTGGTATTAATTTTGTATGGAAATAGTAACAGTCGCCACGTTCTTAAAAATAAAACGTTTCTTTGTTACTTTGTCCCACTGTAGGGCAAAGGAGCCTACTCCGGATTTGCGAATGTCCCATGCCTTCGGACCGTGGTGGGTCCTAGGACATGTCAGTTTCCTCACGATGTTTTCATTCGTCGTAAGAGCGCACATAATTTAAAAAAGAGTATATATTTACCTTCTTTCTGATCGAATTCCGATTCGATAGCGGCATCGAGATCGGAGACAGGCAAGTCTACAAATTCAACCGCTACCACGTTGGCTAACGCCTCTTCTCTAGTCCATACGACACGACCTACGAAATAAAAACACAAAAAATAGTAAGCCTCCTTGGGACCGAGTAGTTTCCCCGCCACCGCGCAGGAAGATCTCCAGGTTCGCTAGTCTCCCCCAGATCGCTAAGTTGCTTTTTGCGACACCTACAAGGAGAGATGGAGCAAACCCTATATTATAAATATGAAAGTTTGTGTGTAAGTAGCAAGTAAGCAAACGTGTATGTTAGTTGCTTTTTCACACAAAAACTAGTAAATCGATTGTGATAAAACTTTGTATGCAGAAAGGTTGAGATCTAGATGAACACACAGGCTTATTTGTCCCGATATTCCCGCTGGATCGAGACTTGTAGCAGCTAGTAAAGTATATACAGGGTGTTTCGACGAGGGGGTATTAAGCCGAAAGGGGGTTGTTCTAGAGGTCTAGGCGAACTACTTTTATTCTACGACTTTTGGAAATTCGAACTTTTTTTTCGAAAATTTTAAAGTTGTATCACTAAACGAAACAGCTGTTTTTATAAAAAAAAGGCAATTAATGTTTAGACTGTAGTGGTCCAAACTAAATAAAAGGGCACTTTAAGGCCAATGACCTCAAACTTTAAAAAACAGCTGATTTTCATCATATTAAACTCAAAATTTTCGAAAACTACTTTGAATTTCCAAAACTTGTAGAACAAAAGTTGTTCGCCTAGACCTCTAGAACAACCCCCTTTCGGCTTAATACCCCCTCCTCGGAGCACCCTGTAGTTATACGATTTTAAACTTACATGATTGTTTTCACTACAAGTATCATATCATTATATCACTCGGGACCAACTTGTCGCGGGTACCTACGGGAGCTTCGAAGCGACGAAGATTGAGTCTCGCGAACAAGCCAGTTGAAATTACTAGCGAATTATCGAGCTCCGTTAAAAAACAAATTTAAACATGGTAAATACCTCGTTATTTAATAATATTTGTAGTCATATATACCTCCTTGCTGCAGCAAATGTGCGGCGTCGTCGGCTCCGGTCACCAGGTATCTACAAGCGAGTTGTTCCTTGCTTTTGGTGCACACCGCGGCCGATATCTCCGGCTCCGGTATACTGAGGTGGCCGTCTGAGGCTTGCAGCTCGCGCAGTGCAGCGCCGGTCTGTGCGCAGTGCGCGGTTAGCGAGAAGCCCTGTGGGTTATAATATAAATAATAAACACATTTATTTATATCAAAATCTTAAGGTAAATTGATAAACTAAAATCTTACAACCGCGCGATAGCTAGCTCGAGTTGCGACGTCACCGCGTCATAAGCTCCAAAACAGTACAGTATAAAACAGAAAACCGTATTCAAAACAGTCGTTTAATAATCATTATATTGCTAATTACTAATTAGGTATGACTGGAACTGACTGTAAACTGTATGACCAATTTGAAGTGCAGATTAAAACTAGTCAATACAGGAAAAAACAATGTTCATTATAAAATATGAATATCCCGTTTCATTATAAAATGAAAATCTCTGTTTTCAACCAGTTGTTTCAATATATTTGTTTAAACAAAACGACCAAAATGAAGTCACATGAAGGATAAATGAAATACCAAAAAACGGTGTCCATATGTTTTGTAATTACTGAGATATATTGGTAGTTATATTATGTTTATACTGTTATGTTTATTTGATAAAACTTAGCAAATAGATAGAGTCCTGCTGTAGTAAGCAGGACTTCGTCTATTCATAATATGACAAAACGAGATTTTTAACGAAATTTCGCCTTTTTTTCTTAGTTTGACAGAAAGAGACAAATGTTATTGTAGTTAAACCTTTCTCGTGCTAGCTTGCTAAGATCCATTGACTGTTTAAGAATACTAGAAGTATAAACACGTAACAATCACCCACCTTCCCTTTATCATTCCAACTCTGCAGCAGCACAGGTCCGTTAGCACTCTCGATGACAGCCACGCTGGCTGCCGGGTCCCCGACCTCGATCCCCAATACTTCATACTGGTCTTTGACAAGGATTATCTTCTTGTCATCCAGTACAAAACCTGAGAGAAACATTTGATAAGTATCAGTGGCGAAATATTATTGTTTTTGGATAGGAAGCCACTTTTTTCTGTATAGCATCCTGAATAGTTATGCTACTTATTATTATAAATGTAAAAGTTTGTGAGTAAGAAAGTAAAAAAGTATGTGTGTTACTTCTTCACGCAAAAACTACGGAACCGATTGCGATGAAACTCAGTAGTTAGATAACTGGAGACCTAGAATAACATATAGTGTTTGTGTGAGATAGAGACTTACGAAGGGAAACCGAGGGGTGCACAAAGATAAACTTTCACATTTATAATATTTAATAGTATATCTACCTGGTGCTATGCTGTTCCCATCCAAAGGTCGTAGACTGACTTCATTGTTAACTGAGATATAGTCGGAGAGTGGTTGACTGATTACTTGCACTGCATTTGAGGTTACATCGAGGGATATGAGCAGCTGGGTGTCAGATATACATGTGTAATGTGGCGCAGAGAGAATGCAGCTGAAACACATAAAGAGAATGAAGTGTTAAGATTTGCAATAGGAACTAACTCACATATTAAATTTGGGGTTGTAAAATTACACAAAATGCAACCGCAAAGGCTATGGCTCATCCTAATAATTCTTTAAAATTGAGACTGCAGGTGAAACAACCCCAGCAACAACTGATCTACAAATGTTATAGCTTCCCTAACTATGGCCAACATTTATGCCGGCTATTCACTGTGAGCGGAGCAGAGTCAATAATGTGTCAGTTCAACATACAACAGTTGTTTTCACAGTCATACAACTCTTTTGCGCCATGGAAACAATTGTTGGATGTTAAACTGACACATTTTTAACTTCGCTCCACTCACAGTGGAAAGCCGGCATTAGGCTTAAATGGAGGGGTCTGCTGTACCGTCAAGCCACTCCCTGGAAACAATTGGTACAGCTAATAAAGTAAAAATATCTTACCCATCATTAGTCCATTGAGCAGGCAACTTGGAAGTGGCCCCTCTGTTCTGGCCGGTCATTACATTGTACATTGTGACTTCAATGTGGGAACCAAACACTGGCAACATGTGTACCAGCATGCCATTCTGCACCCACCACTCGGAGAACTCGGCTGTTTCTTCGTTTTGGAGAGTGAGAGACCACTCCCATAGTAGCACACCTAAAAAATAAATCAATCAAGGGGTGATAATCTACTGAAGAACTGAGCTGGTTTTAAGACAAACTATCACACAGCATTCTCAGGTTATTGCTTGTTACCTCACATTGCTTAAATGTAACATTTTATACTTTTTTACCCAAAAACTTCAAAACCCATTGCAACTAAACTTAGAATGTAGTGAACCTGAAATAACACATAGGCTAATTTTATTACAATATTCCCAGGTGAAACTATAATTTAGAAATAAATTTTCTTAACAATTAACTTTTTCAGTTTTTGCAGAAATAATGTGCTAGAGAATTTGAACAAAACTGAATAGCTCTGGGTTAAAAACTAACTATGGCTTCTGCAAGTCAGCTAAGAAACTCAAGACTTATAAAAATCAATTAGGTTTGCCTTTTGTTATGTGTATTACTATGCTTAGTAGAAAGAAAATTTGTTATCATAATTAAAATGATGCAAACATTCTGTATTAATCATTGTCTGATATGTCTAGTATCATCGGGTTATGGAGTTCTGGGCCTTTGGATGGTATGAGTGGATCCAAAGACAACACATAGAGGCCGTTTTCTCTCAAACTATGAAGTGGACTATAAACCGGAGACTATCCCTATCTGCATTGATTATAATCATTGTTATTATTACCTGTAGCAGAACTCCATCCTCGGACCAAATAGGGGTTGGATCCTGAGACAGTGACCACCTTCTCAGTGACATGAAGCAACTGAATGTTCCCCGGGGAGGCGCTCTCGAACACATGACGCCAAACCACTTGACCTAGTCACAATAACATCATGAAAACTTGCGAAAATCTAACGAAACATTAGGGTGATTTGCAAAGTGGAAGTTGTCTAAAACTTGTACTGGACATGAACTAACGGCAAATTTTTAAATGTATTGGTCGTGGTATAGAATAAACATTATGTATAAATTAGAAACAAAACTATAGTTTAAGTTTGACGGAAGGATGCAGTCAATAAAATCAATTACTAACCAGTTTTCATATTGAGTGCGGCCAAAACATTCTCTTCTGTAGCAACGATTATTTTCTTCGCGGTTGATACCGTATCGAACTGTGCAAATTTAATTCTTCCTACGTATGATTGTCGCCTGAAAATGATAATTTCATTAAAAATTCAATAAATCCGACCGTACAATGACATACAAGTTTTATAACCTCAAATGAAAGTTTACCAGTCGAATTTTCCTATCTGATCTTCGTAAATGCATACTGATAGATTAATTAAACTAAAGAACACAATAAACCAATTCAGACTGTTTAGATTTTTCGTAAAACCCAAAAAAATGGGTTTGAAATGCACTGACAACAGCCCCATTTCTAAATGACTGAAGATATTGGTGTTGCTATACGAAAATACTTTACTACCGACCAACTCCGACCAAGTACCAACAGATTTAGTAGTTTTTTTTTTTATTATGGCAATCAAATCATATATTAGTTAAAAATACACGAGTCAGATGGCAGCACTGTTTTCCTTTTCCTTCCATTGTTTCCGATAGAATTTTCTTATTTCTTGGTTTTTATAAAATCTCAATAAATAAATAGAAATAAAACACGATTATAATATATCTAGGCTCCTATAGCGGCCCTTAAACATAAGGTTTCTATATTCTACAAAAAATATTTTATAAATAGGTACTTACCTACCTATTTATTATAGGTAGGTAGGTGATAGATCATGGGGCTATGGAAACCTATGGGAAACCCAGACATTTGAAGGCGTGCGTGGAACCGAAGCCAATACATAAAGGCCCATTACAATATCAATTTTACTCGCAAGTTCGCAAGTATGAACTGAACACCAAGCTAGCGATTAATCTCCACAAAGAGATTAAAGTTTAATCTCTCTTATGATATTTAGAATTACAATATTTAGTTTAATCATTAAACTATATATTGTAAAGTAAATCTCTTTGTATCTGCACTATAAAATGCAGCCAAGGACAACCACCGGACTGGGCGGAATTATTGAGAAATCTACGGATCTACTGTCCATCATCCGAGCATTTCTGCTCTCGCATCGCAACTCCACCTAACCGGCCGATGAAAGCTATTTATATTATTTGTATTGGACTCTAAATTAATAAATAAATTATGAGCTAGGTATATAATCACAACTATTTGCGATTATATGCCGGTTGCGGCTTTATCTATCCGCATTATAATAAACCCCGACTTTACGACCCAATCGCGTGTAGGTACTGATTAAAGTAGGTTTAAACTAGGATAAAACCTACATAACCTGTTCGTTATTTCAGTCTCACAACCGACCGAGCTTCATCAAAAAACAAAACTTTACATTTATAATAATGGCTTAGTATACCTATGTAGGTTGATACATCATGTACCTGCATAATAAGTAGGTACGTAAGTAATAATCAGCGAAAATGCCAACTCGAAGGCTGAATAACTGCATAAATAAATGCATAACCCAAGCTTCGCTAAATGAAAGAGTTAAAACTTCGAGTACAAGAAGCTACGGCGTGTTTCCCCCACCGTCTCCCCTTTCTAGGCAACAGGCTCAGACCGCAGCGCAGACATATGGCGAGTTCACACATGCATTACCTAAGTACCGGCACATGTGTTCACTGCGTCTCATGCCCTCCTTACACAGTCAAACACGATGCACTTTTTCAATAAGGGTGTAAAACTGTACAATAGGTAAGGATTACGTTCAATAATAATAAATTAAAGATTGTAACTTGAATAGAGATCTGGACTTGAGACACAAAATTCGCGTCATTAAAAAATTGACCCTCTCTTAATTTTGCTTGTGTCAATTTCACAAAAACGGCCTAGAAATCAAGTCTCAAGTCGATATGTCTGCTTGAAACACCTTTTGTAATGGGCCTTATGTAGTTTACGAACGTCTTTTTTTCTTAACAAGTTTTTTATCACAATGATGATATGATACATCACGCGATCTAGAAGAGAAAGTACCTACCTAGTTCTAATAGGCGCCGAGGCGCACAACAGCTATAGTAGGTAAACTGTGCTAGAACTGCGCCCTACCCTACTTTTTATCACCGATGTTGTCTTATTTACGGTGTAATTTAGTCCTAATTATTGAGAGTTGGCGTGATTGTTTAATGCGCGCCTGTGCATTGTCTCTATGAACGCAGTTCTAGTGTGTGAAGTGCGTCGTTACGCCCGCGTGCAGTTTCACAGACACCACACAAGCGCAAAGAAATAAAAGACGATCAGTCCAACTATCAAACATTACCAATACCTGACGGACTCGGCCTTTGTTCCTATTCGTAGACCCGTCTACGACACCTACGATAAGATTCGAAATAGCTTGTAGAGCAGGGGTTCCCTAACTTATTTGAGACGCGCCCCCTTTCGAGCATAACAAAAAATCCGCGCCCCGTCCCCTTCCTCCAGTCCAGATTATCAGGTCGGAATAAATATCAGTAATAGGATCCCGTTTTTACCTTTTGGGTATGGAACCCTAAATGGGATTCGATTACAAAAGAAATATTTTTATTGCTCATTAGAGTTTTACAAAAGGTATTTGATAAGTAGCACCAAATACGTTTAATAGCTCCCGTGAGGTTAGCGCGGGGCCAGCCTAAAGGGCTGTTATGATTCTTATTGTTCAGAAATTCGCCTACTGAAGAATCAATATTATGTTCTTGACATAGGCATTAAACAGTCTGAAATGCATTGTCTCAGCGATCGCAGGTGGCCCGCGCCCCCCTGTAAAGATCCCTGCGCCCCCCCTGGGGGGCGCGCCCCCCACTTAGGGAACCCCTGTTGTAGAGAATACCATCAACATAGTTACATGTTAGCGGATCTTTATTTGGGTACCTATTATTATTTATTTTCTTACCTCGACGACGACGTTTCAATTATGTTACACGAGTCTGGGTCGCAAGGGGATACGCGAGGAGAATAACGAAGCGTATCCTATCATACAAATATTCTATAATTGAAAGTTTGTGAGTATGTTTGTTTTTGTGGCTCCTTCACGCAAATACTGCTAAACCGATTGCGATGAAACTTAATGGAACGTAGACAGCTGGAGACCTAGAACAACACATAGGCTATTTTATCTCGATATTACCGTGGGATCGGGAGTTACGCGGGGCCCTGCTCGATATTCCACTGCATTTCCGTAGACCCTACGGAGACGGTCTACTGAACGGGGTGGGGGTTGGAACATATACTTCGTTTTTTAATTGTAGGCTATGGTTTGACACATTTCCTAAAGAAAAAGCGTCAAATACAAAGAACCAAAACGTCAGATTATGGTCTGAAATTCAAAAACGTACTAAATATAGACTAGCTTAAGTAGCTTCTCTTTTAGACAGCGTCACCTATCGCATTGATACACTTGTTACGAAAAGACATTAAGAGGGTGGGTACTGTTACGATTTCCATACAAACATATTACCAAAATAAATTTAAAAAATTCAGTTTTCTAACATAATATCGATATTATTCGGATTAAGATTTCCACAAGTTTTCCAAAATATTTTTTATTGGGAATAATATAAAACAAATGAGATGTAAATGTGTAAACTAGTAATTTACGCTGGAAAAATGAAAAAAATGTTTCTCCGTTTTATTTCATTTCGACTGAATATTTTGAAAAACCTTGTGGTGCCCTATAAAAATAAAATCTTATCCGAATAATTTCGATATTAAGGTAGAAAACTAAATTTTTCATAATTTACTTTGGTATTATGTTTGTATGGAAATGGTAACAGTACCCACGTTCTTAACAAGTCGCTCGTCATTGAAAAACTGCAATTATTGAGATACAGGTAAGTAGGTACCAACTAAAGTCTCAAACGTATTCTGTGTTCCTTTACGCGAAATAAATAAAAAAACCACTGCAGCGCTAACAATATTGTTATGTCTACCGTAAAAATGAAATGAGCATCGCTGTAGGCGCTAATATGCAGTCGATGAATGACGTAAAACCATCATAGCATTGAGTTTGCACTGCAATGGCAGTTCCCAACTGTCTTCCTTCTGAAGCTATACCTATCTAGGTACAGTTAAGGTTGAGATATTCTTCTGCTTTTCATGTAGGGGTGTGGCTCACCTAGTGTTTTCCACCATTTTTAAGGTCGCCCTAAGGCCTCTAACTTGACCCAACGACTGCTATCAGCGATAACAACCGGGACCAACTGCTTAACGTGCCTGGTTGAGACAAATGACTGCAATGCAGTTTGATCGTGTAAAGAGGACATTAAACAACATGCACGCGGGTAATTTGTGTTCGTACATACGTAGGGACGGGTAGACGACAGTCGACTTATTTCTAAGGCTTCTATTTTGTAGTACACACTCATTAGAACACCCTTCGACAGGAAGTTGTATTATTGATTTATTAAATGCAGTATTATATGAGTTACTTGGAAATAATGACACATTAACACCTAGGTATCTCTTTGTTGGTTATACGAGCAATTAAATGATATACCTTACCTCGTGTCTTAATTGTAGATTACGATTTAAGGGGACGGTCTATCTACTCTTTTCTCCATACAAACTTTACAAACGTAGTTGACTGTTTGTTTCCTCCCTGGATAAAGGAATTAGAAAAAATATGTTTATGCCATAAGTCCTTTATCAGCCATGATGACCATACGTATTGATGCCCGTACGTTTTGTTTTTTTTCCTTTTCTCAATTTTCTGAATTTTATTTCTATTCTAGTTAGAAAATGAAAAAAAACTAAAACGTAGGGGCATAGTCTTGGCTGATATAATAGGAGTTATGGCAAAAACATACTTTCGCCCGGCAAGCAAGGGGCACAGGTTCGAATCCTGTCATGGGAGGATTTTTGATGATGTATTTCTCCTTGTAAAATATTTCAAGTAAAAATGCCTTGAGCAATAAAAACGGATATTAAAAACTGAATCAGGAATATTAAAAACATATATTTGTTTTAATGTTTTTATCTAGGGAGGAAACACTCGACTACGTTTGTATGGAGAAAGAGTAGGTAGACTGGCGTCTTAACACATCTTTTTGAAGAAAAAAAATGTCAAATTTAAGGAACCAAAACATCAAATCGAAGTCTTGAACTAAAAGACGTTGCAAAGAGATGGCATCAGATGAAAAACAGTTGAAACAAGCAACTGAAGTAACGCTACCTCAAATTCATTGATACTTTTTACGCTTTTAGAGTCATTCATCTTAGCACTCAACGATTGTCATTTCATTTTTACGATAGACGAATATTGTTAGCACTGCAGGTACTTTTAAGTACGCTACACACGTTTAGATTTCTCTGTGCGATTATCGTACAGATAAATCGCATGCGAGAAATCTAACGCCCCTAACTGATAAAACTGAACGTGTGTAGGCAACACACGTTCAGTTTTATCAGTTGCGATTTCTTTTCGCTTGAAGTAACACGTATTATGACTTGATCGAATGAATATTTTAATATTAATATTGATAATATTTTTCCACAAGCTGTTCTTTGGAGCCGATTTTATTGATAGAAGCCCAAAAATGAGTAATTTACTACATTCTGGGATGCTATTCTGCTCATCATTTCGAAGGTTCTCCTAAGATTTTCACCGAGATTTTACTCGGGACTCTCAGCTTCCAAATAAAAAAACAATTATCGAAATCGGACTTCATATGCCGGAGTACGGAGTAAAACAATTCCTGAAGATCAACTATTTAGGTAAACTGTGGCAAAAACTGATAGCTCTTCAGTGTTATCTATGCGATTTCGATTTGATCGTCAGTAGAACTGTACAGTTCTCAGATTTGCCTACACACGTACGATTTATCGTAAAGATTTCTCGCATGCGATTTATCTGTAAGATAAATCTAAACGTGTGTATGGTACTTTATATTTATTTCTTGTAATAAACGGAACACGGAATAAGTTTAGTATGTTTGAGACATCACTTCTAGATACTTCTAGTACTAGGTTATAAACAGATTCACAGTAGGCAAATCATTTTAAAGACCACTAGCCGTGCCTAATTTTTTTGAAAATATAATATAAGTAGCCCTCCTCAATAAATGAACTATCCAACACTGAAATAATTTTTCAATTCGGACCAGTTCCTGAGATTAGCGCGTTCAAACAAAAAAACAAACGAACTCGTCAGCTTTATAATAATAGATAGATAAGATGTAAGAAGATGGTGCATACGGTGCATAAGATATTCCACTACGCAAGATCGTAAATCAGTAGTTTTGTAGGGTAAGTACATTATTTTCATAAAATATTAATTACAAGTACAGTACAAGTCGTTATAACATAAGTAATTAGAAATTTCTAGCAGCGCCCCGCGGTTTCACCCGTATATGTCCCTATCCCGCGGGAATATTGGGATCAAAAGTATCCTATGTCACTCTCCACCAACTAAACTATCCCTAAGCAAATTCTCATCCAAATCAGTCGAACCGTTTGACGGTTGACTAAAGTCGATAATCATTGATCAGTATCACATTCCAATTTTAAAAATCGCTATATGTACCTACGCACCTACATAATAATTGTGTGGTGACAAAACAGGACAGACATTCTGAAAATAACTTTGTATCTTCTCTTTTTTTATTTTCAGAATGGGATCCCCTGTTCTGACATTCCACAATTATAATAAAGAGCTGTTTTGAAAATCTAATTGTGGTCATAGACTTTAAAATGCTTTTTAGTTAATACAACTACGGTTTGTCTAGTACCCATAGTACACGCCTCGTGCTTAGTTTCGGGCTAGATTGCGCAGTGCGCTGAATGCAAGGTCCGCGTCGTGCAATATTTATTTATTTAATCATACCTACCTATCATACCTCAGAAATTTAACTAATTTTTCAGTGTGGTGTTTATTTCTTTTTCGAGACCTTTACAGGACCTGTAAAGGTCTCGAAACGTTGAGCGTTGAAACAATACTAAAAGTAATAAACACCACGCGAATAAAACCGAAAAATAAGTTTAATTTATATTCAACATCGCGAAAACAGAAGTAAAATCTGTTATAATACCTTTTAAAAAATATTCCATGAGCCCGAGGTTTACCTACCTCTACCCTTCGATCATATATAAACTATAGATGCACGGTCGCCGCTCTAGAAATGGAGCCGTCAAAACAAGACATACTTCAGCCGATATGCCTTGTTTTGCTGTCAGTCGTGCATAAGTGTTTTACAACCTTATTGCCCAGTGATTAAGGTTTACATTAAACTGTACTATGTCCGTATAAGTAAGCGTTGAAGTAGTGCCGATTTTGATTTCGATTTTGTATGGGACCGTGTATCTATAGTTTATATATGATCGAAGCCTCTACCGGATGATATAATTGTATGCCAGCATATGGAACTTTCACCGTTTTTATCAGCTTCGACATCGTACGATCCTTACACAATGGAAAGTTTTGCCAATTCAGTACAATACATAATAATTACACCTTGCTTTTAACTCTTACTCAATACAATTTAAGTTATTTGCAGGCTCGGATTTTTTGAACTGTTTTCTTCAAAGCTACAATATTTTTAAACCAAGCTCAAACAAATAATAAAAAGTTGCTAACTAAGAAAAATGCAAAGGTGAATATAGGGGGCATACATTGGGTTTGTTAAGGTAATCGGAACTAACTATTTTTTTTACGTTACCTAGGTACAATCTAATCCATAATAAATAATAATAATACCATAATAGTCCCTGCTTGGTTCCAGGTGAGATAGAGTTGCCGACGATCGCATCCCAGTTCTACGGGCGTTTTTAGTCTCATGCGCAACGAACTCAACTAGCGGCGTCCCGCGGTTTCAAACGCGTAAGTCCCGATCCCGTGGGAATATCAGAATCAAAAGTAGCCTATGTAACCTCCTGATAATGAAGCTAGGTCATGCATGTTTGCTCACGCATGCGGGATATCCGTATAAGTCCCTATAAGTCCCATGCGTGAGAAATTTGTATCGAAATCCCGCATGCGTGGCATAACACTAAAACGCCCTACGTACCTACTTATACAATATTTAATTTAAATCTAAAAACGTTTTATCTCAAACGAACAATAAACAAAATGTAACATGCATGGATCAAATAGACCACTCACTGTGCAAACTATTTCTCAACACTCCCTCCGTACACTGTACCTACATAACAAGAATACCTAACTACTTACCTACCTTTATGCACTGAAAACATAAAAGCTAGCTGTGCTCAATCATGCGTCGCGAGCCGTTAGCGTTCTCACAGTTCTAGGCTTTTGATTCCTAGACTTGTTACGACACTATTGAGTCTAGCTCTCGTTGTTGCCTGTGTGAAATTCGCACCCGCTGACTTTCGCATCTCAATGGTTAGGTGATCTGAACCGGTCTGGAGTCGTGCGTGCATTTACTGCTATTATTATTGAAGATATTTCTTGTAGGGGATAAATTGTTTCATAGATGTAGCTACATATAGCTGGGATATTAGACCTAACCTAGGGCATCTATTATGGTGCATGGTAGTTAAGTAAGGCAAGATTTAAATTAAATTTCAGGAAACTTTGGCACACCGTGTGTACCCTATATATAATGTGGTAGTAGGATAATTAGATAAACAGGTTTTTTTTGCGAAAATTCTAAGGTTTTTAGAAAAAACCGAATTATTAGATATTGGCTATGATATTTTTCAATCTTACTGTACGTTAACCTGTTTATCTAATTATCCTACGACAAATATAAGCTAATTATCGCGTAAGTATTACTAAAGTTAAAATAATAGAAAAACGAAATATAAGTTAATTTTGGCATCACGAAAATCAAAACAAATAAATAGGCAATAAGAAAAGATAAAGCTGAAAATAATTATATGAGCGCTGAAAATATATTAGGTTTATTAACGCCTTGAATTTTTGAAACGCTACTCAAAACAGTTTCAAAACTTTAAAATACCCATAGGTACATATACTACCTTTGTATTTAGAAGCTGCTCAATTATTTTATATCCCCTGAGAGTAGCCCTAAGTTTTTATTTGAAATTTCTGTATTCGGCCATGAGCCTGCAAAAATCTGTTATATACCTACAGAAATTACACTCTATGGGACTTCTTAGTGTGTAGAACACGCTGCATAAGACCAAGAAAACAACCGAAAAGAAAAGTAAAACGAAGAGAGCAAAGAAAACACAAAAAGTCCGTTTATTTGCTCTCAATACTCAATATAATAAACGGCTTAATATAATAGGTGTACAAAAAAGTAGTCATTATTTATCGGATGCATGTGCATCATAATGGCAGATGACCGCGTTGAGAGAACTGATAAAATATCGAGGAGTCTGGCTGAGCGGCGGCAGCCGGCCACAAGCCGAGGGTTCGCTCAGACCGGATCCGAGACCCTAAAATAAAAACATCTATCGAAATAATAATACGCACTGCTTACCCGAGACAAGTACGCGAAACGAATGGCGTTGACCCCCAGAACATGGCATTCCCATGGCAGGCCAAGTTGCGAACCGACAACTGGATTTTCTTAAAGGGTCTATACGTAGGTACCTATTTATATTCGTACCTACCTACAGTACTTGCTTGAATGGTTCTCGAACTGAACGTGTGTATCAACTTAGGTAGTTAGGTAGGTATACTGACTTGCGGATTTCTAATACTTGTAAGTATAGTTTCACTGCAGCATGGGAATGCAGCAATTATTATTTATACATGTTCTGCACACTCTATCTATTTTTTATGGTAGGTTATCTATTAATTGTTTTCAACTCTTTTAATGCCCTTTTCGCAACTAACTAAAAGCTCGATTAGCAAAAGCTTTATGTGTAAACCAAAGCTACCAAGAAAACGCACGGAGCGTAGAGCTCCTCTTCCTAAGGATACTACTGTTTGGAGATATATAGTACCTATAAAGCCTACAATTAAGTTAACTGCTAATTACTGTTATTTTCTAAAACCCACATGCCTAAAAACTTACTAGCCAAGCCAAATTAAGTAATAGCTACCTTCTGTAAAAAATGTCTCAAACTGAACAAGAATGTATTTTTATCATTTTGGATTCATTAGGTATTTATTTATACCATACGGCGTCAATTTTGGATATACCTATTCAATTTTAATTATTTTACTAAATGATGATGGTAGGTATATTGTAGGTAAGGTGTTTTACTAGTACAACATTATATATTCATAGTAAACTAATTTTATGCGATGATTTTAAGAAGTTTCTAAATGTTCATGATCATGTATTTTTAATCATTCATCTTTTTGCACCTGCACGCAAAGACCAAGACCCTAGCTAGACCAAAGGGTCTAGCTATGAATATGAATAGTCACAGTTGAACCTATTATAATGACTATTATCTACAAATTGATAAAAGCCCAAAGTTTAAAAAGAACAGGAAATAGGACAAATAGACATAGTTAAAGTTTACAATGGTAGCTCGAAACTTTCACCCTCAGCATAAGTTTCAGGTCTCAGTAGTCGATCAAAAAGGTAGGTCCGACCTGAACTTGCACCCGACCTGATTCGTCTTATTGTAACACTTTAACCGTGCCGTTCTTTCTTCAATTCATCTGTTGTTCAAAGGGCAGACAAACCCGTTGCCGAATACAAAGGGAACTATATTTAATGGACGTCCGAATAATGGGGAGAAATTGTGATAGGTGAGAGTAATCTTTCACAGCCACCGACTTTAATCTTGTTCTTTTTAATTTTACTGACCCCCATTACTCGATTTTCAAAGGGTAGGGGCAGATACGATTCCTAACTTCAGTGTCTGGCTAAAACTCAGGACTAAAAGAGGGCATAAAGTTTATTCCGTAACGGACTCAAATTATTATTTTTCTTGGTTTTATTTTTTTATACAATACTTTAGTGATGAGAGAAATTGAGAGGAAATCGTTTTTACACAGAGCCCGCAAAAAGAAATTCTAATTCGGATTTTTTTGTTGGAAGAAAAAGTGTTGGGAACAAAAGTTTTGGAGTGTTTAAAAAAATAAAACAAGGAATTATCTACGTACCTACCTACATATGCAGTAAGATCGTTCGTCGCTGGCGCAGGAAAGTGAAAGAACTCTGGCCTCAAGGTCGCAGACACTCCACACCTACAAGCAACAAGACGCCTTCAACTACACAATTACGACGAGTAACTTGGGACAATCATTTTTTATCGAAACTTAAGGTTAGTAAAACATTTCAAGTTAGTTTTAACAAAGTTAATTTTAAATTGAAGCTCATTTTCTGGTTTTAATCGAGTTGCTTTTATTATATTTTAACGCCCGATACGTTTTGAGGTCTTTCCAGACCTCCTGGTCATGGATAGACTGAGATGTATAGTAAATTAATTCCTTTAATTGGCTTTCTGTTGTTACTTTAGTTTTGTCTAGTTTTAAGGAATAGCTGTTGGATTTCCAAATAAATAAATAAATCAGTTTACACTACATATACAAATATCAAAATCGCGAAAATCGAATAAAAATCTAGATTTCATTATGAGAACGTTTTTCCAACTTAAACCTACCTAAATAAAGTACAAATCTTGCCAACTTTTTGAATATAAAACAGCTTAGAATTTTCAATTACCTAAGCCGGTGCAGCCATTAAAGAAGACAGGTCGGAGTTCGTTACACTGCCGTCTTTCTACTTTCACCTTGTGACATTTGATCATCCCCATCTTGTGTCACAAGTGAATCTTTCTTCTAGGTGCTACATCGTAGATCGCACGTCTCTTCTCAAATCATAGTTACTAACACGTGGGTCAACTTTACTATATTTTAGCTAATATAAATATTATTTATAACTAGTAATAGCTGAAATATAGGTTTTGGAAGCACGTGGAATAGGTCGGTAGATGTAGATATATGACGTTTGATTGTACGTTATTAAAAGTATGGAATAAAAGGACCCGCTAAGGGTACATTTGCACTGAAGTAGAGCTGGGCGGAGCGGAGCTAATCGTGAATTGGCAATCACACTGTTTCCACTAATGCGGAGTGGAGATTTCAAGCGCTGTGATTAGCTAATTCACGGTCTGGCTTCCTATGTTTCAGTTGAAACGCACCCTTAATCCTGTCTCGATCATTTGTTTTTACCCGACTGCCGCGGAAGGGTTATGTTTTTCGAGGTATGTCTGTATATATCTAATTTTCGTTTGTCAGTCTCTGTAACCGGAACGGTTTGATGGATTTTTACATATATGAGGTAATATTTGAATGCATGGAATTCAAACGGGATTGTGTATCAGTTTCAAATTAAGGTGTTTGAAAAAGGGTTGGTATAAAATCTGTGACTAAAACGTTACCAGCAAATATCTCGATAGATACCTACGGTGATTTTAGAAATGTACAAGAATTTCAGTTATTTATTATGCTATAAGTTACCTATTCTGTCTGCCACACGACTTTAAAATACCTACTAGGAAGGTATACGTATGAAAGCTTCTGACTGGCCTTGAGTCAATATAAAAAATAAAATAAATTTACTAAATTAAAATGTTATACCTACCTATATCGAGATAGCCAGAAGTATCGTTATTTTAAATGTCAGTTTGAGACTATTATTGCTATGTCTGGGTCATTCCGGGTACTAATATAGCAAAAATAATATTATGTATACGTATGGTATAACTTATCTACTGCGCCAGGCGCCAACCCTAAAAAAACAAAAACGATTATGGGGTTAAAAACCGAGAACATCGCTCGGATGAGATGATCATCATGGCAGATATAGGTTTTATGGCATAAACATAATTTGCTCAAGTGTCTTTATCCAGGGAGGAAACAGTCGACTACGAAATAAAGGTTGAAAAAATACTTACTTCACTTGTATTGTGCCCCTGTTCAGAATAGTGTATTAACAGTGTTAGCATTATAATTTATCAATTTTATTGGTCGATTCTGTAGAAAAAACTAACTGCCATCTCACTGAGAATTCCGTGCTGAGATTTCAGATTTGCATTCTAATTTTCATTGATAAATCGTATGCACAATAAAGTGATGTTTATTGCAGTGAGATGAAAGTGACTTTCGAGTGAAGTGATGTTCTAATTTATTAGAATAACGCTGCTGCCCTCGACAGTTATTGAAAGATTCAAAAACAAACACAATTTAACCTAACTAGCGTCCACGTAACCTACCTAACCTAACCTAACCGCACCATTTCTATTTTCTTAATTTTATAAAAGTAAGGTAAGTAACCCGCCGTTTCCGGAAAATTACATAAGTACCCGCAACTTCTCGCTAATCGTAAATCATGACTCTCTTCTTCCTAGGGTTACCAGATGAAAAAAACAAAAGTCCTGAGATCTCAGGACAAATCCGGAGATCTGGTAACCCTACTTCTTCCACCGTCGGTTAAAAAGCAAACATGACAAAAACTAAAAGAAAATCTTCCCTGTCTTGATATTTTATATTTGTTAAAGAATTTTTAAATGACTACTTCAAGAAGCGTGTGGTACTTGTGGTACATACCTACATAAACCTACCTATCTACCAAACTACCAAAGGAACATGGCGAGCACAGCACCTGTCGCTTGGGTGAAGTACAAACTTTAAGTTATCTAGGGTTAGTTGTTTAAGAAGAACTCAAATTTTGAGATGCGTTTCTGTATTCGGCCGTCATTCAGCTTTCACATGATCGTTTTGAATCGTCTTACTATTAACAATTAATTAAAAAAAAATCATGTCTAATAATAATAATGGACAGAAATCGTTTAAGATTATTAAAATCTATCGAACCTACATACCCAAGACATAAATACGCTCTAAAAACATAACCTTCCTTCGGCAGTCGGGTAAAATACATTTAAGCATATTATTCAATAGGAACAGGCAGTTTTTTTTTAAGTTTTTTTACCAATGGAAAAAGGATCTCTGAAACAGATACTCTTCATAATATAGAAATATTTTATCTTTAAGTAGAGCTTAGCGCCGAACTCTGTAACGCGACAAACTAAAAACGCTCAAAAGTTATAACTTGGACCACAGACTGGTCAGAAAAAATGCTTTGTCCTGGACCGACTGATGAATCAACGCACAGCCTAAACCGCTGGTAGTAGAGAGCTGAAATTTGGAGAGTGTGTTACTTATAATATGATGAAGGCATCTGATAAGAAAGGGTTTTTAAATTTCCACGGGATTGCGACTTACGTGGGTGAAACCGCGGGACCCAGCTAGTAGGTAACATGAAGATTTTAAAATATTAAAATAGTTGTAGGTTAAAATATTTGTTGTCACTAAGTGGGTATAAGGACGACGAACGTCGATGTGTGCCTTCTCGGGACCACGGCCGGTTTAATTCGTTTGCCGAAATATCGAGGTAGGTAATAAATCCATAGTCATCAATAACGCGATCTAAACCCGAAGTTCTAAAAATTGATAATATGGACAATAATCGTCTAAGTTTAAAAAGTGGACTTCAGTAGGTTTAACATTCACTTCACATTTTTAAATGTATTCAAAAACAAAAACTTCCCAACAACGCCTCCAATTTGTTGGATTTTTTTTGAAAATTTGCAGTTTTACTAAAACTTGATTTCATGCGCTGGGATGCGATGGGACACGCGATGACTTAGTAGAGTTCTTAGCTAAGGAAGTTTATAGGATGTCAATCCATGTTAACATAAAATTGAACAACACGGGTAAACATCACGTTGATTTCAGAATGTGAATGAGAGTCACACCCACTGTTGGGGGCGGTGAAAGCGGGGCACTACTCAATGAGAGACTGCGTCACGTAATACCTAGCTACCTACATCATTCCTAGGTTTCAGCACTCAGAGAACGACCGGGGCGACCCAAATATTTTGGTGCAGGCGTCACGCTAACAAAATATGACTGACTAAGTAAATGTGTATAGGTACGTACCTTTAATTTTCGTCACAAGTTGAAAGATTAAAAAAGATCATAGATCAGTTTATAGAGTAAAATAATCCGTTACCTATTTAAGGTAAGTATTAGTTATTTCTTGCAACCTTACCTACAATTACTGGTAAAATCGGACGATGCTGAGGCGGTCTTGACACGATTTAGTTTTAGAATACGTGCCAAAGTAAAAATCTGATTTAATAGGTACCTACCTAATAAAATAAATTGCGTTTTAGTTTATTTAAAGTTTCAAGGAAGAAAAATCATCTTTTGTTTTCTAATCGTGCGCGCCCAATTGGAATAGATTATTGTAAAAATCTCAATTTCAAAGATATTGAAACAATGTTAAATAAAGAGTGTTAAGTACTTACCTACCCATGCATGTAAACTACTTACTTATTATATCCCAAATCCTTACATAGACAGTAGTTGGTAGGTACTCGAGGTACCAACTAGGTCTCTATATACATGCTTAAGGTACATACAAACAAATTTAGCTTAGCTTTTTCCTAGTATGGTCCTATCCATCTAAGTAATTTAATGAATTAGGTTCAACTTTTTGATCGGCCGATAGGTTGCGGGAGACGGTTTGATGTCAAACAAAAAAGAACAATTGAACGTCTGCATTCAATTTGAACGGTCATTGAACTATTAGCGGTCTAAATGTAGAGGTTGCCTGCCACAAAGCAAGTACCTAAGTACCTTCTACAAAACTTATAGCAGGACACGTATTCTATAACAAAATGGTCTCTACATCGCCAATTGTTGGTTATTGTGCAAGAAATTACTAACACTGCAAAAAACTGTATAGCGAAACTGCAAAATTTGAAAAAAAATGTAGAACCGTTTTCGAGTAAAATCTAACGATGCTGAAGCGATGTTGAGACGTTTTAGTTATAGAATAAGTGCCCAGCCCTGGAAAGCTATTCTGAAACTAAACCACGTAGAAGTCGTGTAGCTTCTACACTGGTTCGACGTCATTTTAGTCATTGTATTAAAGTCAAAACTAACTAACACGGTATGTACGTACCTACGAGTTGGTAGCAGGCCTATTACGCGCGTGTGTAACGCCCTTGAAATTCGCAAAAATATATTATAAACAAATAGCAATGACCTCGACACACATGATAGACACGATTACTATTTAAACCGAGTCAAGCAGGTCAGATTAGGGCGCCTATTATTATGCAGAGTTCACGTTTTTGAATAAAACATACAAACGATTATGAAATAGAACTAGATTCACCGGCTATAACTTGATAGAGTGACGTCACGTCGTCTGGGCCCCCAATTTGACGTCAGCTAGGTACCGTGACCCACAAATCTACAGACACAATAAAATTCAGCAGATCGTCGTACGGTGCAAAACGACAGAGTTCAATGAACTTTTGACGTATTTTAAATACGCATTAAAGTAGGTACTTTTATCGCGTATGTAGTATGCGACTGGATAGCGGAGTGGGCTTGTACTCTGACTGTATGTATAGTATAGGTAGGTAGGTATAGTATACCTATTTGCAAAATGTGAATTTTTAGATGAATGTAAAGATGGTTTGTGATTCTTTGTTAAGGTCTTTCGTGGTTTGTTGTTTCTTTATTACCTACCTACAGTACAGATAGGATGGGTAGGTTAGGTGAGTAGATATACCGTTACGTTTACAAGTTATCTCTATAGCTCCAAACGCTCTCCATAATTTAAATTGTGTCTACCGGAAGGATACGGGAAAAAGTTCTTAAGTGGCACCTAGACCTAGAAGGACACGGCAGATTCTAGAGATTTTTTGCTTAGGTAGATTAGTAAGTATCATAATTCAATTCCTTATTTAATTGAGGACTAATAAAGTTTATATTTAAAGCAATAAAAATGCGCGAAAATAGTTTTCCAAACTTTACGCGTCGATAAAATTGAACTAATAGGAACTATTTTAGAAGAAAAACAGGTGTTAAATCTGATTGAACCTTCGCGGGTAATTTTATTTTTTTCACAAAAAAAGACGTCAATCAAACGTCAAAATCAATTTTGTCAAAAAATGCTAAAAATAGTGTTGGGTCGGGAGTCGGGATGGGGTCAAACGGCCGAATTTTAGGGTTACTTACTATTCATTAAACTTTCGCTCTACTTTGACACAAAAAAGGTTTTTTCATAAGTAGGTACGTATGTACGTGTTTTATAGTAGGTACGTAAAAGAAGTCGTGTGAGACTAAACTTTCATAAAAAAGGAAGAAAAATGTTAAAGCTTTGTTTCGTTCCTTATCCATTCATGGGTTTTGAATTAAATTAATCGCGTGAGCGAAATCTTTTTCTCAAGAGCTGTCTACGCCGGAAACTTGGCGAGAGTTCGTTTTACTGCAGTATTTTAACGCTATTGATATCAAGAAAATGTGAGAAAGGAAGTGTATGTATGTCTGACGTGCTACTACAAGGCACACTACACTGAGTTCTTTGTGTGTAAAGGAGAGTCTGCGTAATAAAAGTTTGATGACTGATGTAAGCGAATTTAAACATGATAGTTGGTACCAGTAAGATTCATATTGGCAGTGAAAGGGCTCCTTTCGAAGTACGCTTCGTACAAAGCGAGGCACCCGCAGGCAGTAGCCGCTCTACCTACCTACCCACATAATGCGGCGGATATAGATCCGAGTTTCTTACTTACACATACATGCAAGTACGAAGGCCAGTTTTAAATACGTATGTGTCGCGTTGCGAGTTGCTAACACACTGCTTCAATGATCAGCAGGTGTAAGCCAAAGCAAGGGGTTATTGCGATTAAACTCTTTTATCCCGTCGTTTCCATATCAAAGAGTATTGAACCTTATTATTGGACCACGATGATTAGTAGCTATTACTCGTGTACTTCACACCATTACTGGTCTATGTTAATGTTGTGGATACGTAACTATAATGGATAAGCTATAGCGGGTAAGAATTTGTACTTTATTTGTTTAGGTTGTATAGGTACCTATCTATATTTAGCATGTAAAATTGTTTTATAGGAATTCCCTTAAAAATCAATTAGTTTTATTTTATAATAATCTAACTGGATGCGTATAGGTCCTATAAAGTGGAAACTAATAGGAAGGTGCTTACTTAAAAAATGACATTGCGTTTTTAAATAAGAATCCAGTTGGAAAGGGTGGGAAGAATTTTATTGTTTAAAGGGACGTGTGGGCTAAAAATATTATGTTCTTTGTTAACATAAAAATTAGGTGCTAAAAGTGTCTAGGTAACTAATTGTAATAATAACAAAGGCTCAACTCTGGCAGTGAATCGATTACAATCCGTGTAACGAAGGTCAGAGGGTTTGCAAGTGTGTGTACCTATGTATGCAAGTATGCAGGCAAGCTCAGTGCGGCATCGCTGCTGCACGCCTGCACCGACGGTTGCAACACCCTCCCCCCTTCGCTCTTCGGTCTCCGGTTCTGAATCGTCGCCGTCTTGCCGCTAGCCTGTCTCACCTCGCGGCCGGCAGCCTTGCGCGACGCGCCGCGCTATTTCACATTCAAAATTATTCGCAACCATTGCAAAAACTCTCTGTGCAATAAATATTTTTTCTTTCGATGCCGTGGCAATCAGTGATAGTTACAGAGAGGTTTTTAGAATTTTTGCCAATAAATTAAGTGCCTTTGCAAACTTTGAATGCACTCCTCGTTGCATATCCCGCGCGCGTCGTTATGAGAACCCCGTACTGGCGGTCACGTTGACGTCGCGCGGTGCCGCCATATCTGTCTCGGCCACCAACTAGCAAAATTAATAGGTAATTATTTTCGCGAACCAGTGTTTTCATATAAAATTGTAATACAGTGATTGTGTATTAAAGTGTTTTTACAACCTGAGATTATGTGTGCCCATTCCTATTGGATTCTTGTTGGAAAAAAAGACGCGCGCCGGCCGGTTCTTATCGGGTGCAATGCAGTTGCACTTTCAACTTATTGCATTTATGCATTCACAAAAGTTTCTAGCGCGGAAAGTTTTTAGTGTTCATTTACTGGATTAAAAGGACCGATTACGTGTTCTAGAGTGATTATTAAAGTGAAGTGATAAAGTTTCAAAAGAGCTGTCAGTCATAGTTTACTTTGCTGTGTTATTTCGGTCATTGACCGCGGGAATTCGCATCCCTTTTTATTAGTGCTGATTCTTTATTTTTCACTTAGATCTCGTTTTCGTCTTTTTTAGGCTCTGAAATTGTGTCACATCACTAGAAGAATGCAATGACCCGCGTATTCTGTTTTTGAAATTTACCAATACCCGGATGGAATGAAGAGTGCACAATCCCATTGTTTCACAATTTCATATGTTTGAACCATCATTTGTTTTTTTGTTTTTCGGACGGATAAAGTTATAATTTTCTTCCAAAATTACAAAAATTACAAAATAAGGTAATTATTTTTCGTTTTTAGAAATATACCGCCAGTTTAAAATTAAAAATATTGCGTTAAAATATAATAGAAAATACGAATAAAATGTAGTATCGAATCACACATGGCTTCCTTGAATTTGTGTATGACATCATCTGTTCTAGACAGAAGTGATGATAAAGTTGGCTCACAAGTTTGATGGCCTAGGTAGTTTTATAATAGACAGTGCAGTGTGTAAAATACTTAAATATAAATGTGCAGAATGGCGGAGGGCAATGGAGAATTATCACTGGAAGAGGTACCTGGGAAGGACTGCGATGTTAACCGAACACCAGATTATCACAAACTCATCGAATATGGCTTGGATTCCAAGGTAAGTGAAACCCTAGACTACCTACTACCCTTTACAAGCATAAGAAACACCATCCATTGATTAAAAGTTACTTTAATAGAAAGTTTTACTCGAGCCGAGCAGCCGTTGATGAAAAACTTTGTAACAATTTTCATACCATTTTTGTTTGTCACAGTGGAAGTCTGTGTTTATAATTAATTTTATTATGTTTTTTAATATTGTTAATGATTCCACAATTCATCACCAGGTTGGTGATAATGTGGCTTATCGAGCAAAAACAATATGCGATAAATAGTATTTGTCCTGCAAACAGAGTGACATTATACCAATATCAGTGCATAAAGAGGCCACTCTCTGTTAACCTTTTTATGTTATTATCACTTGGAGAAAGTAATAAAAGAAATTCTTATTGGAATCTTTTAGTCTTTATAATAGTTTAGAGGTGGCAGAACAAAAATTAAGCCCCATCCTAAAAATGTATAATACGACTTGGATGACTAGACTACATAATGTCATGTGGTCTTATTAGAATTGTATAGTCTTTATAATAGTTTAGAGGTGGTAGTATAAAAAATAAATCCTGCCCAAAAATGTCTGATGATATTTGAATGACTATTATAATACTTTTTGTGGTCTTATTAGAATATTATACTTTATAATAGTTTAGAGGTGGCAGTATAAAAATTAGGCCCCACCCCAAGAAATATCTAATAAGATTTGGATGACTATTCAAATACATTGTCATTTGGTCTTATTGGAATTCTATTATCACAGCTATCTATATTCCCCTTGGTTACACTCTATGGTTACACCCCTTTAAAAAGACTCCTAGCCTAGGTCATTCTCACAGTCTATCAAATTTCATGAAAACCTGTTTCACTGCAGTGCAAATAATTTTTCACATTTGGTATATAATCCAGACTCATATTATGAATTCAATTGTGTGTTCAGTTTTTATGCTTAAACAACTTAACAAATTGTGATAAATTTTGATACAGCCTATAGGTTATTTTTTTTCAATCCGCGGGTAAAATCGCGGGCGCAACTAGTATTAAGTAGAAGTACATTAGGAGGATAGTCTCCATTCTCTTTCTCCATACAAACGCAGTTTAAATTTACCTCCCTGGATATAGAGCAAATATGTTTATGCCATAAAACCTCTATCTGTCATGACAATGCATCTACCTTTTTCTTTTATTTTCTAATTAAAGTAAATAATAAAAAATAAAAAATGAAAAAAATAAAAAGGTAGATGCATAGTTTTATGGCATAAACATATTTGCTCTAATGTCTTTATCCAGGGAGGAAAATTTTAACTACGTTTGTATACAGAAAGAGAATGGAGACTATCCTCTTAAATCATGTGCAAAATATTAACCTTTTACCAGTTAGATCTATTTCTAATAAGATTTCACAAATAACACGAACAGCAGTATTTTATGTCCAAATAATTTAAATTGTATGTTACCAGTTAGACTTAAGTGCATATACGACTATCTGGGGGCACGGTAGTGCCCCCGCCAAGACGAGCCAGCGAAGCATACGGGCACTACCCACTTTTTCTCGAAACGTTTCGTCGGTGTACTTTTACTTTGGAATTGACAAGATGAAGACGACAATATTTTATGACTTACTTTAGGTTTATAATAAAATTTATAACAATATTTACCTTGGGACCTATTCTAAAATTAATAAGTTTTAAATAAACCTCAGCCCTATTAATTTATTTTCGAAACAATTAGCACAAATTTGATAATTTTGAAAATTTCGGTCCTAAGTCATTCTTGCAAAAGTACCAACAATTGCTGAACCAGTTAAAAAAAGCAATTAACCTATTTGACTAATTTTATTGTAGACTGGGTGCCCTTTTACGTGTTAGACGTATTCTAATTGAATATTTACACGGCATAGTTAAATGCATATTGTTTATTGTACATTGCACATCACATTAATTGCGCCATCTAGCCTCAAACTATGCAACTAGACTTATTTACGAAAAAATAAACAAATAAATAAATTCTCTGAACAACACACAGCACCATCTAGCCCCGTCGTAAGCGACTAAGCTTGTGTTACGGTGACTAGACCACGGATAAAATACTTATATTTATTTTTCTTTTGTAAATACATACATATTTGACATAGAGAGTCACCCAGACCAAATACAAACTAGATAGGTACTTAAAATACAAAACTAATCTACAAAAGCAACCGAAAACGCGGCGGGAAACGAATCGCGCCACAAACGTCGGGTTAGTTGCGCTATGAGGAGAACGGACATATCTAACTCGAGTGAATGTAATTAACTCTATGGCAAAATCGAATTTTTGTAGGAAAATCTTTTTTTCGGAAGAAAACACAACTAACCCGAGAATAGGGTTGTATTTGTAATCTCGGAGGCGCAACCGTCAGTATAAATAAATAATAAACTAGGCTTGTACTATGGGTACTTGACAACGGATTTACTTCATATATTTTTTGTAAATACATTACGTACATAATATGATACATTAGAAATATTTCTGGTCAGCATAAATACTTGTCCCCGGCGGGAATCGAACCCACAGCCTTTTGCGATCAGGTACTCGCCTGACGAGCCACAGTGACCGCCAAGTATAAACGTGAAAATCGCTTACAAATAATCAGGTTACAAAAACAGACCGATACCAATTTTAAACACTTCGAATAAACCTTGTTTGATTTTTAAAAAAGTAACGAAAGTGTACCTACCTACTTATTAACTTAAGGTAACGATATAAAAATACTTGATGTAAAAGCACAAACCAGAAGAAAATCGTCACCCCAGTCTCATAAGAGTCTGGGTCTGGGTGGGTACTGGGTAGGTACCCCTAAAAAATAAAAATTTTAGACGAATCATTTTAAAGAGGTTTTGGTGCTGTCGAATATCCAACGATCAATTAGGTACTTTGAGCTTAGTGTTTAAGATCTTGGGAGTTCCTCCAGTCATTTTTATAAATAGAAAGGGAAAATCACGAAGTGAAAAACGCATAGAAAACATTGTGCTACCACTAAAATGAACCGATTCTTTTGGTTGTTCATAGCAAAACATCATCGCACAATTTTGCGTGGAAACGCAGCTTTAGGTTGAATCGCATGCCCATGGAGGACCTGAAAATCATTTGAGAAACTAAATATCTTATCTAGTTTCCCAAATGATACATCCGCTGTGTCTACGACAAACCTATAATTAAAAGATATGTGTAGTGTATCCTTAGTAGGTATCTCGTCAATCGTATCTTTACTACAAACAGTCCTACACCTACGTCGAATTCGATCGACGTAAAATATGTACGTGCTTGTAACGTAATTCTTTATTCATAAGAACACTCGCGCAAAAGTCACCTATCAAACAAAAAAACTACATTGAAATCGGTTCATTTGTTCGTGAGCTACGATGCCACAGACAGATACACACACCCACACACATATACACACACAACCACACACAGAGAGACACGTCAAACTTATAACACCCCTCTTTTTCATTCGGGGATTAAAAGTAGCGATTCTGCGGTAAAGCGAATCTGTCATAAAGCGAGTAATCGAAGTAAAGTTCGTAAAGTTATCAAAGTGACGCAGAAAGTTGCGGTTTCGATTCCCATCGACTTGACCTCCCTAGGCTTTAGAACAGGAGTTCCCTAACTTATTTGAGACGCGCCCCCTTTCGACCATAAAAAAAAATCCACGCCCCCTCGTCCTCTAGTCCAGATTATCTGTTCAGAATAAAAGTGTTCAAAATAAGTATTTTTATTGCTTATTCAATTCAGTCATACAAAATGTATTTGGTAAGTGGTACCAAATACCTTCGATAGCGCCCGTGAGGTGACCGCGGGGCCAGTCTAGAGGCTGATATTGGCCGACTGAGGAAACAATATTTATGTTCTTGACAGGCGTCAATTTCAAATAATTTCATTGGTTTTATCGAGCCGTCTGGAATGCATTCTCTCAGTGATCGCAGGTTTTTATACTTAACTGCACAGGCGGCCCGCGCCCCCCTGTAAATATCTCTACGCCCCCCCTGGGGGGCGCGCCTCCCAGTTAGGGAACCCCTGCTTTAGAAGTTCATTATTTATTTAAACTTAGGGTTAGGTTCAGGGCTTAAGTCCAAGCCCTAGGTCACCCATGGCTAAGGCAGTAGAAATAACCAAACGATGTAGGAAGTAATCATCACGTAACGTGTATCTACTAAAATGTTACCCCCTTCTTATAAACTATGACTAAGTTTAAGTAACGTTTGTCTTTGTCTGTTAACTTTGAAACTTCTTGTCGCAGTAAAAGACAAACGATACATAGTATATGCAGCTGTTTATAAGTAAAGGGGTTAATGTATGAATCTGACCATTTAACATACCATTTAGAAGTGTTGGTCATTATTATTCATTAAATTAAAAACACCTTTTTGATCTTGTAACCGCCATACGTTTTTGTATACTCCCATGTAAATTTTACATCACTAAACATTTTGTTAGTTACTCCCAGGAATCTGCTGTTTCGATCCACAGACTACCTATCTGTGTTTCAAGTCGATTTTCCGCATTTTCCCAACTTCTGATTATATAACTAACACACTAGAAAGTTGATTGCTGTATACCTACAACTGAAAATTTGTGTCAATTAGGTATTGCAGTGATTCAGTGCAATGTATGAAGCCTAGATCTAGATCTAACTGGTAATTTATAATATTCAATTGTAGTATAGGTACTGTAAACTTAATATTATAAAAAGGAAAGATTTAATAATAGAGTCTAGATCGCGTTGTAGATAACTATGGATTTTAATTACCTCGACGTTTCGGCAAACTGGTTACACTGGCCGTGGTCGCGTGAAGACGATTTCGCGACCACGACTATAAATCCATAGTTATCTACCTACAACGCGATCTAGATCCCTAGGTAGTTCTATTAATAATGATGGACGGAAATCGTGTAAGTTTAAAATGTGTGAGGAATTATTATTTGTTTGTTTGTAAAGTATAGGTTCCGAAATTACTGGACCGATTACAAAAATACTTTCACGAATAGAAAGCTACATTATTGAGGAATAACAAAGGCTACTTTTTATCCCGATATTCTCGCGGGATCGGGACCTACGCAGGTAAAACCGGGACGCTGCTAGTCTATACTTCTATACCTACTAAATATTATAAAGAGGAAAGATTTGTATTTGTGAGTGTGTGTGTGTGTGTGTATGTGCGCGTCAAAAATTCTTTCATCATTAGAAAGCTACATTCGCCCTGAGTAACATAGGTTACTTTTGATCCCGATATTCCCACGGGATCGGGACTTACGCAGGTGAAACCGGGACGCTGCTAGTCTATACTTCTATACCTACTAAATATTATAAAGAGGAAAGATTTGTATTTGTGTGTGTGTGTGTGTGTGTGTATGTGCGCGTCAAAAATTCTTTCATCATTAGAAAGCTACATTCGCCCTGAGTAACATAGGTTACTTTTGATCCCGATATTCCCACGGGATCGGGACTTACGCAGGTGAAACCGGGATGCTGCTAGTGATGAATACCTACTTATTTAAATTTCCTTTACAAACGCAGCTAGTGACAAATATTTATGTAAACTTTACCAGCTTCTCTTGCCAAAAGATAGATAATAATGGTTCTGATTTCTTACTAATGTAAAACATTATGTATGACTAATTCTTGTAGGAAATCCTTATTGTTCATACTTGAGGTCAAAACGCTTTGGACGATTGGTTGGCTAAGATAGGGGGGATGTAAGACGAAGAGGGGGAAGGGGGTCTATAATTTTATTTTCCTCATCTCCGTCCTTTGATAACAACATTGCAAACGTACAAGCAGGACGACAGGGCAGTGAACTTTGTAATTGATTGGTATTTTGCCGATCAGACTCTTGATCTTTTCAATTCCAAGGTTTTCTTTGTTCAATGCATTTACGAGTAGCTAGCTATGTATTTTTATCATCGACGCTTCGCATTTTGATATTTAAACAGCCTTCCTTCGCATAAGAACAAGCCCGTAAGAATTTTGAATCAAAAAGTAACCTATGTGTTATTCCAGAATTCCAACGGTCTACATTCCAAGTTTCATAGCAATCGGTTCAGTAGTGTCTGCTCGAAGGAGTTACTTAACCAACAATCATAATTCCTTTCCTTCAAACTTTTGCGTTTATAGGTACCTATCCTAAATGAAGGTTGAGATTTCATATTTGGATGCTTACAGGCCATATTAATTTACCTAATATGTGTGTGTGTTTGTTACTTAATCACGTAAAAACCGCTGAACCGATTACCATGAAACTCGGTATTTAGATAGCCGGAGACCTGGATAGGCACTTACGCGTTTGAAACCGCGGGGCGCAGCTAGTTCATAATATTAGTAACATCTATGAATTTATTAATGCTTGTCACTGTAATTTAAGTCTTAACCATGATTTGTTGCATAGCACCACCTTAATTTACAATTTCGGCGCTGCAGCAGACCAAGCATCTGCAGTAAATCTGTTCTCAGGCATTACGAGGTATAATATATTGCCGGGAATTGGATATCCGCATAGACTACTGCAACGCGACATTTTCCCTTACGAACTAGCGACATAACTTCATCCCTATGCATTAAATGCAGCAGTTTACTGCGGAACCGCTGAATAAAATCGAATGTTGATTTGTTTTCAGGTAGCCGCCAAGCTTGATGACATTTATAAGACTGGAAAGCTAGCGCACGTAGAATTGGATGAGCGTGCGTTAGATGCCTTAAAAGAATTTCCATCCGACGGTGCTTTAAGTGTACTTGGACAATTTTTAGATTCAAATCTTGAACACGTATCTAATAAGAGTGCTTATTTATGTGGCGTCATGAAGACCTATAGGTGAGTACTAAGTATGGATCTCGCTGGATGCACCATTTTTTTTCAGTTGGCAACCCGGTTGATAATATTGGATGATTGCCAAAATGCTTCGCGGATCTAGGTCACAATCTTGAAAAATTGATTTGACATATTAAGCTGGGTACTCACTGGCGAGCTGTAACCGTAACCTACTCTCATCCATTATCATCATCCGAGCGATGTTCCCGGTTGCAACACTCTTTTCGCTTTTCTGCTCTAAGGCGTGGGACAGATACAAACAGCGTTGGGGTGTGGGCTGGGTGCAGGCGAGAAGTGGTGCGCGATTGGCACTCGCATTTCTCCCGCGCCGCAGCTTTTGTGTATGAGCCGCGCCTTGATTTTTTATACATTTTGTATGAAATACGAAACGACGCCGTTTGTATTTGTATCTTACGTCTTCGCTTCGCACGATCTTAATAAAATTAGGATACAGTAACCAGTACCAGCACTAGGTTCTAGTATGTCCGTGTGTATCCGCGAACGCTCTTTGGTTGGCAGTAGAATTCGACAATTGTCGGCTTGTCGTTCGCGGCAGATTCGCGACCCACGAATCTAGAGTACGGTTTTTAATTTTAGACTATAATCTGACGTTTTGCTTCTTTGAACGTGACGTACGTACGTTCTTCTTCAGGAACATGTGTCAAATCGTAGTCTGCAATTAAAAAACAAAGTAACTATACACCCTATGTTTTTCGGTACGGTTACAGCTCGTTAGTGAGTATCCCGCTTAACGTGTGCTATGCGGATGACCGTTGGCTTTCGAATTATAGTGCGCTTAGATTAGGTTCCTCGAACTATGGTACCGCAGGGGACAGGCTCAAGATTGATGACCTTTCAGTATGAATTGACAGTCTAGATAACGACATCCTATCTCGATTACCTAGATAACAACTTACAATGTAATTAACTAATTATCCTTTAGTATTTTGCTTGTTGTAAACCCATCAAATTTACACTAAGGAATACGGGCCGGATCTTGTTCCACTGCCGAAGAAGGATCTTCAAGATGAGCGTGTTACATCTTAGACCTTATCATCACTAACTATCTGGTGAGACATTGCTCATTAGTCATAGGCACATTCTTCCCACCAGTGGGAAGAATGCAGTGGGAAGTTTGGGAACAAACCCATCTATCGTGTTTGAAATAAATAATAATATAAATTGCACGATGTTACACACAGCTTAATCTATCCCCAAACTAAGCACTAGGCTTGTACTATGGGTGCTAGACAACGAATATACCATAATAGTTAATACTTAGTTTTTTTTTAATACATTATGATACATATACTTTATACATACAGGATGCTTCGAGAACATCTTAGAAGCCGTAGAACAAAAGTTGTACGCCTAGACGTCTAGAACAAACCCCAAACAAAAGAGGAAAGATTTGTATTTTTGTGTGTGTGTCATATGTTTGTAAAGAATAAACTCAAAAACTACTGTGCCGATTTCAAACTTCTTTCACCATTAGAAAGCTACATTCACCCTGAGTAATATAAGCTACTTTTAATCCCGATATTCCCAGGGGTCATGACTTACACGGGTGAAACCGCGGGACGCAGCTAATGTAAATATAAAAAAAAGGCCAATGATGTTACCATTTGTATTGAATTAAGTATAGGTAAATATCTCTTGACCTCCTCATGCAGGAGAGGGCACACAAACTAGGTATTATCGTGTAGATATAATAATATAGGTACTCGATACCGACTATTAAAATGCAATAAAAATGATTGCTCTCTTAAATTCGTTGAAGTCTAGTCGCATAGTAACTTGTTTTATTGATTTAAATTATCTCGATCGAAGGAACTATGTAAATCGTAAATAAGTCGCTCGTTGAATTACAAATTAAAATGTTCGATTCAACGTTGAAGTTAAAATTACAATTAACGTCAATAGTGCATGAATTAATGCAGTTAAATCGAGATCCGAGTGCGTACAGTTGATCATCAAAAGTTCCTGGCCAAATTCAGATTTTCAAAATCGCTATGAGTATGTACATCATAATTGAATAAAATATTAACCCCCTTACTTATTAACGCTGATTAACGACTCCATAAATTATGTATCGTTTGTCTTTTACTGTGAAATGAAGTTTCAAAGTTCTGTCAACAGGGACAAACGTTATATAACTTAGTAATTTGTTAATCATCGTTTTAAAGTAAGGGGGTATTTGTATACAATGCACATATACACCATATTACAATACAATTAAAAACACACAACTTTAAACAAGGTGACACAACGCAGCCCTATCGCTTAAAGCGATGTCTTCCAGACAACCTTTAGACGCCGTAATTGTGGAGTGTCAAATCAAGACAAACATTCTGAAAATAAAAAAAGAAAATAGTTATTGTCAGAAAGTCTGTCCTGGGTCCCAAGTGTGCTCACACAAACGTGTCGATAGAATAGTAATTGTCATATTTGACGTGTATTTGACACATTTCTTTGCCAAACGTCTCAAATACACTCCAAATATGACAATTACTATTTTATCGACGCTCTATTGAGTTTTGACCCCTACATTTATGATGTATAGCGATTTTCAAAATCTGAATGTGATAATGATAATCGACTTTGATGCTGACCGTACCTAGATAGGTTGGTAGTTATTCTATATGTGTTCTGCACACCAAGATTAGATTACGGTTGGTCATTAGCCCCTGACGGTTACTGATGCAGAGCCTGTTCCCTTAGCGAGGTTTATATTTCGAAACTAGTGACATGCATTTTAGAGTCATTTTCAAAATGCTTTTAGCGAGGGTTGTCGACAAGTTACTTGTATGGAAAGTTGAGACTTTGCAATAGAAGTCTCAATTTTTCAAAAAAAAAGCTTGGGACACTTACTAGGGGTGCGGTATTGTGAGAGAGGCTTACATACAAATGTACGTCGTTACTTACAAACGGGTTCGGGTAAATTTTAACAGAGCTGAGACATAGTCGAGACATTTTAGTGATAGAATAGGAGGCCTGGTCAAGGCGTCGACAACCACCCTGCGCCTACGTCTCGGCTGCACGTAATATCATACATCTTTAATACTGGGTTTCTATATTAAAAATACGATTCGTTGTAAGTTACGACCAGTAGACAGGGCAAAGTATTTTAAACAAAACGAACCTCAAACTTTCCGTAACTTTTGTAAATATTTACAACGTCTTTTTACAACGCATCGTAATGTTTAATGTAAATGTGTTTATGTATAATAAATAATATTTATGTAAATACAAATAAGAAAAATAAATATAAGTTTTATAGCCGTTATCCAGTCACTATAACACAAGCTGAGTTGATTACCATGTAGATAGATAACGCTGTGTAGGTAATGTTCACAGAATTCATATAAATAATTTGCAAATGTCCGTTACTTAAACCAATTGTTTTTTTTAGTATACAAACCCAGCTTAAGCCATCCGAGGTCAGTCAAAAAGCGGTTGACACTGGGCTCCAAAAACTCGCAAGTTGCAATTTACGCTATTTTTGTCTGGTTGTTAATGTTAACTGCTCCTTAAGTTATTATTATTGATTAAAAATCTGTACAAAAATGAGTTACCGCGGTAATATTTCGAGGTTGATTGGGTATCATGCAGTCGGCGACCATTATTTAAACTTAACTGTTAAGTTTTTGCTTTTTGTTATTCATTTATTGCATGCTGTCACCATGTGCCAGTATTCAAAGCCAGCAGTAGTAGCATGCATCCACGAAAAACATTGTCGACCCGTTTCTTTTTCTTGTTGTTTGAGTAAAGACAGTCTTTTCTCGATCGACATAATGTTTCTCGTTGTCGTATGCTACCACTGCTGATATAACGACCCTGGGGGCTTACAAGCTTTTTGCAAATGAACGATCGATAATGTTTAAAGAAATTTCAAAGTTGACTTTTTTTATTGTTTGAAACGGCAAGTACCCTAATTAAAGATCGTTTATTCGTTAAGAAGCTAGTCGTAGGCCCCCTGACTTTGTGTGTATGACTTTTAGTGGCATTCAGTACAGAACCGACTTGTACCGAACCTTGGTTAACCTTTTGACCACCGCCAACTTCTACGGAAGAGAAAAAATATTTGTTTGGCCGTCTGTTCTTCTAAAGAGACTGCTATGAAATACTAGTCTGGTTTCACAGTCTTCTAGTAAAAGCTGTAAATATGTTGTGTCAATAATTTCAGACAGAAAAGCAGGGCGGGCGTGCAGGGCTCGCCCGCGCTAGTTTCGAATGTCCCGGTCAAAGGGCCAGACGAAGACAAGATCAAGCAGATCCTGGCCCGGACGGGGTACACGTTAGATGTTACCACAGGTGAGTGAACAGATAAAATACGCAGATTGATCCCAATCTTAACAGTAAATAAGACATCAGAAGGAAGATAATTGAAACAAGCCACTGAAGTAACCTCAAATCATCAATGACTTTTTAAGCGTCATAGATTGACTTGTATCTTAGCACCCGCGGTGATTGCCGTTTAATTGTATGATAAACGTAACAATATTGTCAGCGTTTCAGTGGATTTTTTATTTACTTCGCGTAAAAATAATATAAAATACGTTTGAGACATTACGTCTTATAAAAAAATCATTATTCAAACGTTTTTCCCGGTTGCATCCCTCTCGGAAGCCGGGGAGTGATATACTGTCCATAACATTTGGCTTTTGGAAACGTATTGTTTGCAACGATACTCTTCCAAAATCATTATAGCTATTTCAATTATCATTTTAGATCTTTAGCATCAATATGGTGATATTTTGATAAATTTTAATACAATTTTGATTAATTTTAATGCAAACTGATAGTATACGAACACGTGAAACATTTTTTCCATCTAGAAAACATTTCTGACGATCGATATAATATTTATCGTTCTCGTATGCTACCACTGCGGGTTGCCTCGAATAGTCACCTAAGCCCACCGGATCGGGTAAAGTCACGAAGCGTAGCTTGTAAAATATACACCATGTCGATAGGTACATATAACACTTTAAAACTTGTCATTAACCCCAATCATATGTTGCCACCTGCAAAAAGAACCCCATGTAAATATCTGTTCTCAATCGAAACTAGTTGTGTCATGTGTGGTTTATACAACATGAATATCCATTGAATTGACCCCTAAAATATATGCTAATGTAAAAAATTGCCATATCCGAATTGAGAACTTCGTCCTTTTTTTTGTAGTCGATTAAAAGTTGTTCTTTATAATATAAGTACCTACTGCGTATTTAAATTAATTCAACAAAAGATTGCGACGTATTGAAATCGATCGAGATTAGTAAATCAGAAGACTTTGGTTCAGAATCTCACTCATCGTAGTAAATGCGATCTAAATGGTGCTGCTACATCTTAGATCGCACGCTTGCTTAGAAAATAATTGCTGGGTAAAAGGCGTATAAAGATAGAAAGCAGGTTTTTAGCGCTGGTCTACCAGCCTGCGCACCATTGATTTTAATCTTAAAACTGCACAATTCCACCAGCTTTAAGCACACCAGATTTCTACCCTAAGGTAGAAAGATTACAATGAGACAAGTTATGAACTACCGATGAGTTCGTTAGCGACACGACTTGCGCGTTTTCACTAAAGTTCTATCCAACTCCACTTGCGTCGCTCCTTTAGTTCGGCGGGTGGTAATGAGAAGTTAAGCAAGCATCTAAGGCTTACTGCCCAAGTAAAACGAAGTATTGTAAGTAAATGTGTATGTCCCAACGTTTCAGGTCAACGCAAGTATGGCGGTCCGCCGCCGGGCTGGGAGGGTGGCACGCCCGGCTCCGGCTGCGAGGTCTTCTGTGGGAAGATACCCAAGGATATGTATGAGGTATGTCATGAAATTGAGGGGGTTGACGGTATCTTTGCTTTGTGATAGTGTCCAAGCCCTACAATGTGCCACAGGAAGATTTTATGGGGTCAGTCTCTAGGCTCAACGTCTTTGGATTTGGAATCGAGCCACTCTTTTCACTGACTGAATAAATAAACGCGTGATCTTGCCGCGATGATCTTGTGACGCTTGCGATGTCGTCTACTTTTCAAAGCAGCTCAGGTCAGGTTGAAGTTAGCAGAACAACCGATTTTATTGGAATGGCTGTCATGATTCGTAGCGCTGAAATTGGAAAATTTGATGCCCATCCAAGTTACTATACAGTATTGCTAGAAGAAATAAGTGCCGTTGCAATGGAATCATCGGACTAGTATAATGTAAACCATGTACTAAACTAGCATTTCTAGAGCTTTCATATGACATAAGCTTGCTCGATTGACGATGCAGAACGCTTCCCTAGAAGAAACCTATTCACTCTATACTTGAAGAATCTGACATTGTAGTGCTTGTGGAACAGCGATGCGGGCAGTGCAGTTGGTACGAGAAAGTTTGACAAACCAACGCGCGCCTTAAATAACGCACGTGCTCGGCGCGGGACGTTAAGCAATTGGTCCCGATTGTTATCTCTGATACCAGTCCTTAGGTCAAGTTAGAGGCCTTAGGCTCTAACACTAGGTAAGCCACACCACTGCACGAAAAGAAGAAGAACGCGAGTTTACGCAGCGTCCTACGTGGACGATTGGATGCGAACGCGATTGCGAAGAGATCCGATCCGTTGGGGTGCTGAAACAAGGAACAGTCGAGAATCGCGCCGCATCGCACTTTACGTGCATTTGGTCACGTAGGACACTTCAATAGCTATCGACTGTTTGTTGTTTCCGCACGGCACCGGATCGGATCGCTTCGCAATCGCGTTCGCATCCAATCGTCCACGTAGTACGCTGCGTTACCGACGCTACGACTGGCCAACTGGATCCCATTCTCATCGCACGCAGATTATAAAACAATTTGGTGTCGTGTTCCAGGATGAGCTGATACCCCTGTTCGAGCGGTGCGGCACGATCTGGGACCTGCGGCTGATGATGGACCCGATGACGGGAGCCAACCGCGGGTATGCCTTCGTGACGTTCACCACGCGCGACGCCACGCAGCGCGCCGTCCAAGAGGTTGGTTCACCATTCGCCAGCGCCCAGCGTACACAGTTCCTTATAGTGTCCTGTTCATACTTATATGTTACTTGTCTATTGTTACTCTGTCTCTTTTTTAGATTTTGTTTTAGGCTTGTTTTGGAGAGATGACTTTTTTTTGGTTAGCCCGTTTGTTTGTCCCACTGTAGGGCAAGGGCTTAGAAGTTAGACAGGAAAACGCCAAGGGATTTCGCCAACACCGGATTTGCGAATGTCCCAATGCCTAGCGAAACCGAAACTAGCGTTTTGGGGACACGATCTGTCTATAACAGATCCCTGACGGTTGCCCCTCCGGGGTGGCCTGACGGTACAGCGGACCCCTCTCTTTATACCCTTGCTGGTCATAGCTGGGGACGCTATAACATATAATGCATAGGTTAGAGGAATGGGTTTCCTGTCCCAATGCCTACGGAGATGACTTTTAATATATATTTTAATGCTCAAGGCTACTTGATTTCGGGTTCCCGTGAGGTGTAGTGGTTAGAGCACTCGCCCGGCAACCGAGAGGCACGGGTTCGAATCCCGGAAGGGTATTTTGACCATCCCTTTTTGCTTGATCATTATTTTTAGAAGATGACTTTAGTTAGAAATCTTTGTAGGTTTTTTTTGAATTTTGAACTAGACTAGTTAAATACTTACGAAAAACCAATAAAATGCATCGTTATTTCGCTCAGTCGCATAATGTACCTTTCGCAAAACGCAACCCGAACGAAAAACGTACCTATCTCACAATGCACCATTCTCACAATGCACCATTCTCATAATGCACCTTTCTCATAATGCACCTTTCTCACAATGCACCTTTCTCACAATGCACCTTTCTCACAGTGCCCCTTTCTCATCACGCACCTTTCGCAAAACGTACCTTTTTCTACATAGTCTCTTTAACAGTGCTACAGGTAATAAAACGGCAAATTAGGGATTGATAATTGTTTATTTGTAATCAAATCATAAACTTAAAAGCCACAAATTCGAACTAAAATAATTCTGTCTACTGAATTTAAACACATAATGTCAAATAGATGTGTGCTAACATCTATTGGAAAAATCATAACGAATTCCGAAAGAAAATGAATTAATCAAACAAAAATATTTATTTCTAGCATGTCGTTTTATTTTTATTTTTCATCAAATACCTATAGGTCAATAATATAAGTCTGTTTTTGGTATAACTTAAATACTAGAAATAGCAAAATGTATAAAATATAAAATATCACACCGCCACAGGGTACTTCCAGATTTATTAGTTCTATGTTTATTATATCGGTGCATACCACAAATAAGTGTACTTTTCCCTTTCTGATTTGTAGCAAAACTGATTTCCTGATCCATTGTTTTAAAATATTAATCAACTTTGTAATTTATCTAAGCATAGAAACAAACATATAACACTATTAATTGTTATCTGTTCCGCTCGATACAACTTCTGCTTGACGTTGATTTTTTTCTAAAGTACCCACAATTCATTTTTAACGCCCAGTCGTTGCATGCTTGTAAAAATGATCAATAGATGGCGTTACGTGCACTTAACTAATAAATAATATATCATACTAATATCATACGTAGTTTTGGTTTTCAAACAAGGTGATTTTTTTTACAATGGCTAAATAAAGAAAAAATATTTTATATTTTATACATTTTGCTATTTCTAGTATTTAAGTTATACCAAAAACAGACTTATATTATTGACCTATAGGTATTTGATGAAAAATAAAAATAAAACGACATGCTAGAAATAAATATTTTTGTTTGATTAATTCATTTTCTTTCGGAATTCGTTATGATTTTTCCAATAGATGTTAGCACACATCTATTTGACATTATGTGTTTAAATTCAGTAGACAGAATTATTTTAGTTCGAATTTGTGGCTTTTAAGTTTATGATTTGATTACAAATAAACAATTATCAATCCCTAATTTGCCGTTTTATTACCTGTAGCACTGTTAAAGAGACTATGTAGAAAAAGGTACGTTTTGCGAAAGGTGCGTGATGAGAAAGGGGCACTGTGAGAAAGGTGCATTGTGAGAAAGGTGCATTGTGAGAAAGGTGCATTATGAGAAAGGTGCATTATGAGAATGGTGCATTGTGAGAATGGTGCATTGTGAGATAGGTACGTTTTTCGTTCGGGTTGCGTTTTGCGAAAGGTACATTATGCGACTGAGCGCGTTATTTCAGCACTATAATAAATCGAGGCCAAAACAAACAAGTCGTATTCCAATAATCCCCTTTGCATTTGAAAATCGGGTCTTTCAATTGGAAAAATACATACATTCATAAACATTCCCCTCCTTTTGACTGCACTTTAGTTCGCCAAATTTTTTGAATGATAATTTTCTAATGCGTCTAAATGTACATTATTTTGGTAATAATTCCCCTCGGAGATAGGAATGACCTTGATCCTAATAATTAGCACCAAATCTTATCAAAGTGACGTATGTAGGACGTAGGTATTGAGGTGATCAACCGATATTGATTGCGATTTGGAAACTATCACAAGCCAATGTGTTACCAACGTGTAGAACGCTGTTGGTCTAGTGGTGGATACATCGTCTTTCATTCCGAAGATTGTTAGTGGCGACTGGCGCGAGCGCATACATTTTTTTTCTTTATGATTTAATGCCTAAAATAAATATTGCAGAAGATATCAAATAGCGTCGTCTAGTCCCAAAGTAGGCTTGTATTATGGTGACTAGATAAAGTAAATTGATAATAAGTATTTATAATACTTTTTTGTTTATAAATACATAAAGAAACACCCAGAATCAGATACAAACATTTACAGTATAACCATTTACTTGTTTCCGACGGAAATCGAACCCGCAACCTTCTTCGTCGCCAGATGTGCGCTCATCGCGCCACAGAGGTCGACAAATAGTTGATTTAAATGTTGATATCATGGTGTGCGGTTGTATCGTCGCGAATCGAATGACCTACATAATGTTGGCGAATAACGCTAATTTTAGTTGTAGCTCATAAACGTTGAGAGCAGGGGTCGATGACCCTCGCGATATGGGGACTGTACAACATGAGACATACTCCGAGTACAGTTGGGGAACTAAGTGCATATCCACCGTTGAGATATCAAATTTGTAGTACCTACCTACTTAAGTACATGTTTAATTACTTGAAACTCGTCGATTCCTTAAAATAATCATAATCTTATATCTATAAAATGCTTTTGACTGACTGACTGATGGATAAACGCACAACCTAAACTGCTGATAGAGAGCTGATGTAGGCATCTGATAATAAAAGCTTTTTTTGAAATTCCTACGGGAGCGGGACTTACGCGGTTGAAACCACGGGACGCAGCTCGTAAACAATAAAATGCTGCATGAGTTTAGTTCCAGAGAATTTTGTAAATGATGTTTGAAATCTCTAAAATTACCTAGAAATACTTAGTAAAGATTGTATATTAAACAAATTACAATATTTACCATAAAATGTATTATAAAGAAAGTCATCTCTTCAAAACGTAATGTAAATGAAGTACATAATATACCTATCAATGTGGTTTCTTCTTTGATGTTGGCTGTTCGGGCCCCGGTGTTTGTCATTATAATATGTGAACACCGGGATATCGAATCATGGAGCGGACCGAGGGAATGGCAACTGATACTGTGACACTATTTAGTAATAGTAACAGGTAATGCGATATAAATTCAAGTTTTGTTTGAATAGATAGTGTGAGTCTATATTCCTTTCATCTCAATTGGTTGTAGAGTTATTTATTTCCGAGATTGAAAGAATCTTAATACTAAAGTTTCTTGAAAATCTGTGTTGTAGTTCTGAAGATTACCCGTGACAAATATTTGTGACGAAGTCTTTGTCTTAAGCAATTTTAAGACTTATGAAAATTAAAAGTTTGGTTGAAAAACCTACGTGCTCGATACCGCCAATGCATCCATAGAAAGTTTTCTATTTTGCCCTTTGAATTTCTTAGAACCGTACCGACCTTTAAAAGACATAATTTACATATTTTAGAAGCCTGAATGGAATTTATTAAAATAACTAATTAATTCAAAATACAAAGTGCTCTGAAGTAGCTACTCAAAATACTTTACTGTTCAATCGTATCATAAAATTTTGCGCGTAAAACTCGCCATTGACTTTTTTACTCTAAACCGGGACGCGTTATTTTAGGCACGTGCAAAAAATTCGCAAACTAGGTCTCTTTATCGGTGTTAGACATCACAACACAATGGCAGATTATTGTGCCGAGCGAGTGGTCGCACGGGGCCGCTGACCTCCATTCTGAAGGCTGGTTGAAAGAGTTAGCAAACCGTTGGTGACTGGTTCAACTGCAGAGGGCGCTGCTAGCTTCACTCTGAAAATAAAAAAAATACCCAAAGATCCCGTGAACAGGAGATATGGAAAGATCTTAAAAGTCGGGCGTTAAAAAAAGCTTAATAGAATAAAAATAACGCGATTTCAACTGAAAAAATAGTTTGATTTCATATGCGAAAATCGAAGAAAAATCTAGATTTAACTAAATTTCATCCCGGTTTGAGCCCAAGCGCAGCAAAAAGGGTTAGTTGGTCGTAGGTAAATACGTTTAGGGCCCATTGGGGGAATATTTTCAATGGAATGGTTTAAGATGCTATAATTTAAGTTTTAACGCCTGTCTAAACTGTACAGGCAAACATATCGTTGCCGCTTTCTCGGTCGCTCGAGTAAAGGCCCCACATATCAACAGTTGCCCGGCAGATATTAGCCAATCAGATGCAAACAATGTTCCTGATTGGCTGATATGTCAGCGAACTGCTAATGTGTAGGGACCATAAAGCAGTAGAGTTGTTGAACAAACGCGTCACGATTGCTGAACTTGAGTGTCTGTACGCATATCCATGGCCTCCGTGTCCGCGTGAATGTTACCACACGATACGTGTACGTACGAGGTGCACGCACGTGTACGTGTACGTACGAGGTGCACGCACGTGTACGTTTGCACGTCCTCCTTCCGGTGCCACACTTCAAATTCAAACAATTGGTCAACAAAATTGATTCAAAACTCTAAAGCTTCACTTCTAAAGTGTACGATGAAATTGATGCAAAATTTATTCTAATTTGAAATCTATTTCCAGGTGTCTCGCCGAATGTTTAAGTATAATACCTTGACAGATTAACAGATCACAGCACTTAGCTGCCTCGTTTAGTGGCTTCCGCCGCACCCACTCTGTCCTCTATTTGGGGAGAACTATTTAAACTATAAGACAAGATTCTAATACATAACCTCATGTTGTCCTACTCACTTTTAATTGAATTGAAATGTCCAAGGAAATGAATGGTTCTCCCCAAGTGCGGTGGAAGCCACAAGACCTGGCCTCACTTGCAAGACTACTAGTATCCCATTTAGCCAGTATTTTTGCAAGTCCCAATCATTTGCCTGTCGATTAAATTCACAGTCACTGGGAGTTTAGATTTAAGCTTTTCTCTCATTTATAGCATGTCATTAATATCCCGCTCTGTTACGGTGAACATTTTCATCTCCAAAACTGTAAATAATACGATTGGATAGTGGATATGGGCTGGTAAGGGTTAAGGCCATAAGTCATAACCTCGGAATTTTCCAATCAATTTTTCAATTGCTGGGTTTGCCGTAATGGTATGACATTTGGTCCAGTGTCTGACCCCTTATACGCCAGCCCAATGAGATGAAAGTGTTGACTGTCACGACACCTGTAATCATCACGAGAACTATGTAAATGTGCAAATGTATAACACCTATAAACTGATCTAGCCTCGCTTGTCCTGAGATATCATCCCGTTCTTACCGTTGCACCGTTCAATTTTTAAGTTGCTTTATTTTATTTTTTTGTTCATCACACACTTGTATTCGCTTCTTTTTATTTTCACTTCATCAAACGGTCCACTTACAGGGTTAACTTCTAATTGGCTTCGTAAATTCTCCGACTGAGAATATGTGTCAATATCTCAGGCTCTCCTCTTTGCTCAGGCTCAGTGCTGCGACTCATGCTGTCTCGCTCAGGTAGTAAGTGAGCAAGTGAGTGCAGTGCGCTTGTCATCTCAACTAAAGTCCAGATCAGTTAACTCATCAGTATCATCAGACGATTGGCTCTAACCTTGTATATCATCATCACCCGACTTCTCTCGCCGCGCTCGATAGCTCTCACTTCGCGACGGAACGGACTCGGCTAGCTCCGGTTTTCCGAAACGAAACGCAAAGCCCTTTTTCAAAATTGTTCCGTTTGTTATTTTGTCCCACAGCTCGATAATCATGAAATAAAACCTGGGAAGACTCTGAGAATTAAGATTAGCGTACCGAATCTGCGACTTTTCGTCGGCAACATTCCCAAGTCGAAAGGCAAAGAGGAGATACTGGAAGAGTTTGGTAAATTAACAGGTAAAGTGTCACTCGAATGAAAGTTAATATTGTCGGGTTGAGTGCGCTGTGCGCGGGGCTTGGTGTGGACCGCTGGGTGGGTCGCTTGCGTCCGCTTGTTTCCCGCGTCCCGCTCCGCTCCCGTCCCGTCCCGCTCCCGTCCCGCCTCCCGCCTTCTCCAGTCATTGGCCCGGACGCGGCCGCATTGGCCCCGCCCGCTGGCTATTCTCCCTCGAATTGTTCTTGCAGCTGAATGATTATGAAATTCGAAAGGGGAAAATGATTGGCGTTACCGTTTCCTTTAACAATCACCGGTTATTCGTGGGGAATATCCCTAAGAATCGAGATCGGGACGATTTGTTTGAGGAGTTTACTAGCCACGCACGTAAGTCCTTGTCGAATTCATAATTTGTGGTCGCGGAGGTGGATATGGCGCGGCGTATGCGACGCAACTGTCGATCACACCGCGCCGTATCCCCGCCGCCATCTTGCCACCGAGTGTTACCTACGATTGGCCTCGCCTCGAGAATGCTCACCGGTAATGACTGGAGATCTTGCTGTTGTTCTCTAGACTAGTCTAGTTACTTCTTCAGTACCTTATACGTTCTCCTATACGTATACCGTTTGATTTGCTTGATATATTTTAGTAGCGTAACGGAATGAGTCGTGATTGCGTCGCGTCTGGCTCGCGGGAACGCTTGTTACTTCAGTCGCACGGCTTTGCTCGTCTGCAGTCGCCTTTATCCTCTTGTGTGATTGCAGCCGGACTCGTCGAAGTGATTATATATAGTTCGCCCGATGACAAGAAGAAAAATAGAGGATTTTGTTTTTTGGAATACGAATCCCACAAAGCGGCTTCGCTGGCGAAACGTAGGCTGGGCACCGGTAGAATAAAGGTGAGCATATAAAAACGTAAAATTAAATGTCCTAACTGTTTGATTGTCAGGACTTTGCAACGCAAAACCCAACGCGATGTTCCTGGAAACATAAACGATTTGCAGAGTGTGTTTTTGTGTGTAGTAAGATTTTTTCCAAATTCCCACAGGACTTGCGGATGAAACCGTGAGATGCTGCTAGTTTTTCATATGCAATACGATACGCTGTAATAATTTTCCGACATTAGAAGTGGGTTACCCTTAAACTATTCTAAAAGCTCTATTTTAACAGGTTTGGGGTTGTGATATAATAGTAGACTGGGCTGATCCTCAAGAAGAACCGGACGAGCAAACTATGAGTAAGGTGTGTTTAAGATCTTTTTCTTTCTAATTACAAGGTTATAAATTGGTACATTTTGGAGCATTGAGATTGGTATATTCTACCTTAAACTAAATGCATCTTATAGTATGTCCATTTCGCGTAGCTTTAGTTTTCTTTTCCAGAATGTATTCTAGTGTTGTTAATTTTCTATTAGCGAGGGTAGCGAAAAATACTAAAGGGGTTGTTTCAGATGAATAGCTTTCGACTCCATACTTATGAAATTCAATCTTTCAGAACATTTTGAGGTCACGTTTAGTTGGTTCTTAGAATTAGATGTATTTACTTAATTTTGGACTATTAAAATATATCTAATCTATTAAAAAATATAAATATAAGCCTGTTTATTGGTCCTACTCTTGGCCAATGGCCTTCTTTTAGAGAGGTTAGCCAGTAATACAGGATTGGCGAATGTCCCATGCCTTCGGACCGTAGTGAGTCTAAGACATGTCGGTTTCCTCGAGATGTTTTCCTTGAACGTAAGAGCGGTTTTATTAGCGAACAAATCCAAGAATTATTACCTTTCACCCTAACGTAACCGCCTCTGATGCAGTGTATACATTTGTCCAGGTGAAGGTGCTGTACGTACGGAATCTAACGCAAGACATAACGGAGGAGGAGCTGAAGCAAGAGTTCGAGAGGTTCGGCACCGTGGAGCGCGTCAAGAAGATAAAGGACTACGCGTTTGTTCACTTCGATGACCGGGACTGTGCAGTTAAGGTACGTGCCAATTTTTTTACTGTTTCCGTGTCCAAAGGGTAAAAACTGGAACCTTTTATTGATACTTCACTGTCAGTCTGGCTCGGTTGCAGGGGCAACTGAGCCAGACGGACAGTGGAGTGGAGTGGGGATGGCCTGACGGTACAGCGGACCTCTGTTTATACCCTTGCTGGTCATAGCTGGGGACGCTATAACATATATGCGTAGGTATTAGAGGACTGGGTTTGCTTGTCCGTCTGGCTCCGGCAGCTGTCTGGACAATCAGGTATAGTGCCATTCTGGGCACGAGGCAGCTCTCCTTATAGGGAACCGAACGATTTGTGAGCACATGGTCACTTTCGCAATTCGTCACATGAGATGTTTGCTACATTATACTTAGGTCACTTTCATAATTTGACACATTATCTCCTAGCCGCATAATACATAGGTCACATTATGAATTTGACAAGTTAGTATTAATTTGTTGAAGGTATCAAATTAATTACTAACTTGTGCATCACTGCACAAGACGGCAAGAATTCTACCGGTACATTCGTCAAGTATAAAGTACTCCATATAAAACCTTTTCAGAGGATATGAAACTATGACTAATCCGACTAAACTATGCCTAAATTATTAATGTAAATGAGAACTTATATTGATTATAAGAGCTGAAAAAGAGTTGACATTATAGTCTATTTATTCAGACTTGTCCAACAATGTAAACAATCTTGGCAAGTCTTTCCTGAAATTAAGCCTTTAATAATAAAATTTTGTTAGTGTTCTTCAGACAGTGATGGATATTGCGATCATTCGCTGTAGTTCCATTACGTAGTTCCATGATGGAACTAGTGCGACCACTTTTTCGCACTAGTTCCAGTTACACAACGTAAATGAGATGGCTATAATAATGTGTGTGTGACCTATGCGGCTACGAGATAATGTGTTTAATACTAACTTGTCAAATTCATAATGTGACCCATGTATTATGCGGCTAGGAGATAATGTGTCAAATTATGAAAGTGACCTGAGTATAATGTAGCAAACATCTCATGTGACGAATTGCGAAAGTGACCATGTGCTCACAAATCAACCGAACACTAGCGTTTGGGGACACGATCTGTTTATAACTGATCCCGGATGGTAGCTCCTGGGAGTGACCTGACGGTACAGCGGACCCCGCCTGCAAGTCTACATGTTGGCCGCCAAGTGGGGGAGCTATAACATGTATTGTTAATTCGGTTTTTTCAGGGGTTCGTCTGTCTGATCACTAGGCTATATGTCACTTGACCCGTTATAGCTAGACAGTTTAAATTTTCAAAGATTATAAATATTTGTTGCTGCTATAACAACGAACATACTAAAAACAGAATTTAATAATTATTTAAGTGGAGCTCCCATACAACAAAGGTGATTTTTCATGATAATGGTATACGAGTATACCCGTGAGCCGTAGGCGTGCGCGAATCTGGCTCGCACTTGAACTCACTGCATCCGTATATAGGATGTCGTAAGCCTGCGCAAGACTTTCGAGAGGAATCACTGAGTTTTGTTTACGATTTTAATAATATTTGTATAATGGCCGGCAGTTTAGTTGAAAAAAATGGCGGATGCGCAGAAGTAGATTTTTCATAAAAGGCGGATGTAAAATGTACTGCGCGAACTTTCCCCTTCCACGACAAAATTTTTCAAGTTATCTGTCGGTCACTGTAGTGAGTTATGTTCGTTTGCAATATTTCCAGGCGATGCAGGAGTTGGACGGCAAAGACCTGGGCGGCGCGCGACTCGAGGTGTCGCTCGCCAAGCCTCCCTCCGACAAGAAGAAGAAGGAGGAGATCCTGCGCGCGAGAGAGAGACGCATGATGCAGATGATGCACGGCCGTGGCGGGTCAGTACTTCACTTATAAATGAAAATATACAGTTTTACACACTAGTTTAAAAACAAAACTAAAAACCAATCACATGTTTTTCAACATGAGACTAAAGATTAAAGATACGCTTGTCAGAAATGACGATGAGTTTGATATTATTCTCATGTGCGTGCACTTAATTGGGCTGTTAATGGGCTGTTATTCTCCCTTACCACTTATATGGGAGATCCATGATGCAATTATTGCACGAACGTGATGGACCATTTGAATATTCACTGTAATTTTTCTATCTGTAAAATAAGTCTGTTACTCTCAAGCTACATATTTTTCTGGACATATTTTTTCTGGATTATTTCTAAACATTAATTATAGTGTAAATTTTCCAGTAAAATCGGCTCATCCGTTGCGCGTACGCAATTGACTAATAGATTTAAGTTCTTCAACATCTTCAACGACAACCACAAGGAATTATAAATTTTAGATGGCTATTTATTTATTTATTTATTTATTTATTTAGGAAATCCAACAGCTATTACAAAAGTATAAATTAAGGTGTATCACCAGGTAGCCAATTACAGGATCTCACGAATATAAAAACAATGTAGTTATACAATGTAGGTATGAGCTTAAATACTAGTTGAACTAACCATTTTTTACAAATAGTAAATATAGTGAAAATATTTCTAAACGTTAACTATAAAAATAAAGTATAAAAAATAAATAAAAAATATTTAGCCAATTGACAATCGTCATTCACCACCGAAAAAGTGCTTAGACATACGGCGCCGCGCCGTCTCAACACTAGTACAAAACAAATCAATATCAGTATGTTTAGTTAAATTGTTAAAATTATTACAAGCTCGCCACAGGAAAGTATTTTGTCTATAATTTGTACCGACCTTAGAGAGATAAATAGGTTGAGTTGACCTGGTAGATGTTAATGTAGGTACTCTAAACTTGATACTGCTCAACAGTGCTGGACAGTCAATTCTGTTCGAGACTATCTTGAGAAGAAATACCAGATCAGCAATTTCGCGCCGCGGCTATACTATAGAAGGAGATCTAATAGACCTATCTGTATAATTGGCCAAGTCGCGACTTCTGAGAGAACATGTTTCTCATAGATGCTCACGCATGCTTCATCTTAGATCGCACACCCCTTACAATCAATTGTGATAGTGGTCAAACACTGACCTATAACAAAAGAAAGTTAGTGGTAATTCAACTTCGATAAAGACTGGCTAAGGATCCCCCAAGACCACCTAGCTTGGGAATACAGAGAACCTTTGCTTTGCAGTGGGACAACATAGGATAATTTAAAAAAGTCAAAGCTATGGTAGTAGTTTGGATAAAATGCCTCAAAACCACCTATAGGCCAAACAACCTTCAGCTATTGGGAGCTTCTTTTTCTTTTCGTATAGTGATGCAACTACCTATTCAGGTCGCCCTAAGACCTCTAGCTTGACATAACGACTGCTATCAGAGTTATCAACCGGGACCAACAGCCTAACGTGCCGTGCTGAAGCACGGAGGAGCTACAGTAAGTTTGATGCCACTGGATAGGCTGGTGTAAGCCGGTAGACTTGTAGGGTTAGGGTCTCGACTCCACAGTAACGTTGTGGCTGTTAACTGTCAGATTTGATTGGTGCAGCTGCTCGCCCGTGCACGCGGTCCGCGGCCGCACGCCGCAACCGCCGCCGCGACACCCGCAGCCCCGCCCCGACTACGGTCAGTGACACACTCACACACACACACACCACTCACACACACACCACTCACACACGAACTACACGCATGGTACAGGGCAGACTACTCTCTTTCGCATTCTGATTAAGGTCGTTATCTCCCTCCCTTCAGTGCATTGAGCGCATTTAAAGGGACGGTAACGAAAATCGATGCATCGTGATTTTTCGACTCCAAGTTATTGGCTTGGTCAAAATTCTATGGTACTGCTGCATGTCAAAGAGCATCATGGAGCATTTTATCCACGACCTCTACGAGGCCAATGGCACTGTAGCGCCGTTTGTAGTATGCCGTCGCAGTTGCCAAGACATGGGTCAGATAAAATTAAATTTGCTGAACCACTGACACTGTAAAAAGAAGAACCATCCGATCTGATATACGAACGATTGGATCTCAATATCATCTTAAAACAGTCGGCAATAAAATGCAAATCCACTACAGTACTTTTTTGTTAGGAATTAAAATTTCTACTCGAACAGGACTTTGCAGTGTTTGAAGTTTTTAGACATAACTGGACTTTCTAGACCAGATGACTTTCTATTTTTGAAATCATCAATCGTATCAAATCATATCAAATCCAAAAAAAAGATTGACGATTTCGATAATGAAAATTTATCACTTCTAGGGGTGCAGAAGAAACACTTAGAAGTCCTGTTCCATATTCTTCGTAGCATGAGTCTGCCCTTATCCACGAACTCGTACCAAAGTGCCAAGTCAGATGGTGGGAGTTTGGTATCCCTGCCCACCATGTAACTTGCAACTCACACGAACTCATTAGGATATTGTTACACGGTGTGGTCTCCACGCGCACACTCGCACATTCCGCTGTTCCCCTTACTAACATTGATGGCCGGTACTATACACTTGGGAGTTCTCATCGTCCAAGTCTTGTAAGGGTCATTCAACGTCAGCGAAAATATGACGAATCATTGCCTTATTGAGGGTTTTTAGGACCGTCTCTCAGTGCTAATGGTTATAACCGTTAGCACTCGGAAAACGTATAAATAAATTTACATTTTCCCGGGTCTTAATCGCGTGATTTTTACTGTTTAATTCTCTAATAATGGGGGGGTCAGTCCCCTTGTTGATTAAGACCCGGGTACCGACTTTACCTGACTGACTGATCACTATCCCCTAGGTGTTGAAATTAGTCTTCGCAAAAGTAATCATACTGTAAGTAATTGGATAATTACAGCCCATGCTATAAGCCTAAAGAGGTTGGCTACATCAGACGGTTAGACAATGTTGAAGCAGTGTTTGATGGACGAATTAAAACTTCTTTATCTGAACCCCCAAAGTGTATCGTACAGGCCTCAAATAACCCCCGTAATGCTACATTAAGGCTAGTGATTGAACCTGTTTAGGATATAAGACCGATGCATGACCTCTATAACGGTTCTACCGCTGGAGAGAACAGGGCACCACATCTCGTCATCAAGCAACGTGTATAACAACATTAACAAAGCATGCTTTGATCTAAATTCATGATTCCGAGTACAGAAACCTTTGTCATCTGATAGATAGTGTTACCTCGTATCGTATGTATGTCGGTTGGCACTTGGCATCGTGTGTCGTATTACTGGGCTTGGATCGGACTGAATGCCGGTGGTGGGAGGGTTGTGTCTTGGAGTGTTTGAGAGTGTGGCGGGACACCACGCGACTAGCTTGTAAGTTAGAGTTAGTCTAGCTTAGCCGCTAAAAGGCCTGTGTTGTGTGTTTATAGATTATGATTACGACTATTACGGGTACGGTGATTACCGAGGTGGCTACAATGAGCCATTTTACCGGTACGATGAGTTCTATTTTGATTACGCGGGCCCGCCGCAACCGTCCGCCGCCCGCCAGCCTCCCAACAGACCGCAGCCGGTGGGTGTCACACACATCCAATATTAATATCACTTACACTAGTCTAGTCTAGTCTAGTCGCTGTACTCTCATCATTGTACGAACCGAACCTTTTTGATTTGCAAAATTTATTTATTGAATCATTATTTTTTTTCTTTTGAGTATTTTAATATAACCGTTGTTTGTTACCCGTTCCGTTCCTCGAATGGAGTTAGTGACTCGGTAATGAGGGTTGTGCGTAGGCCTGACCGTCGATAGCTACACTTTGGTCAGTGGTCAGTGGTCAGGCCTACAAAGGCGCCGACTAACACTGACGACTGAGCGCCCGCTGACGTCTAACGTAACGTGTACTCTCTACTCGTTGTTTTCAGTTGCCATTTCACGTTTGCACCGCTTAAGGTTTATTCCTAGCGCTTGTCACCCTTCCCACGTAGCGCTATAGCTCGCTTGCCTCCCCTCACTAACCTTGTCTAGCACGAGCGAGGAATGCGCTAGTAATGTAACATTTATCTCGTTTAACGAGGCTAACTCGAGGAGACTAACTGACCCGCTTGGTAAATGCCTCATCAGGACGACGAAATCGCTCTCGGACCGAACTCGCTTTACTACGATCTAACCGGAGGCATTCAGGTACCATACCATATACCTACACAGATACATATATAGTACGATTAAATTGTTAGTGAATGTTAAATAGTGAATGTAATAATCAGTACCTAGTTACTGTAGTTATACTTTACGATTTGATGTCGTTTAGATTGTATGCCTATATGTGTTAGAATGCAAATTTGATCTTGAATGTTATGAAATATTATACAACATTTAGGTACCTGACTGTTTCGTTTGTATTTATAAATAATACCAATATTCATTAAGGCGCATTATCACGCCCACGAGCTTCAGTTGTTGGCGCAAACAATCGCATTTTTAATAACTGTGGAAGGTTTGCTGTTATTATTTTTGTATATAGTTTGTAGATAACGTTTCTTCCTCCATTACGGATATATATTTGAATAAAAAATTGACAAAAGATATTACATACGTATTTCGAAAATACACAGATTTTTCGTCTTAAGATTATATCATTAAGCACAAAATACACGGACGACAAGTCACCCCTACAGCACACATGCACGAATTTCTTTATAATGTGTGCTGTAGGTGTGGGCTCTATAGGTAAAGTTGCAGTGTCAGTGTATTTTGAGCTTAACATAGGAAAATACACCAACCACAAACTGTATGTATGACACTGACCTCCATAATACAAGTACGCCGGACAGGACATCGGGCTCTGAATTTTGTGCCTATTCGCAACATGGCGGAAATCAAATAGGCACAAAGATCTAATGTCTCTTTGCATGGTATAGCAATTCCATCGTACTTGTACATGGATATACAGTGGTGGTCATATAATTAAGAACGCTGATATAAAGGGAAGATTTTTTTAACTAAGACGCAAAACTTACACGCATGCATTATTTTTTATTGTTCTCGGTATCGTAAAACTTTTCCATAATACCACTGTATTCATTGACACACATGATTAGCTAAAAATAAATACACAAACTGTTTACACTACTTCTAAACATAGTACTCCTATTTACTGGCTGGCCACGTAATTAAGAACGCTCAATAATTTATACGTTTATTCAAATTTAATTAGAGAAAAATCAGTCGATTTGGTACTGTTTGTATAATTTTGGAGCCATTTAGTGCTGTAAAAGGTAAAAGTGATTGCTTCTTATGAAAAAACAATGGAAAAAATAAAAGTTGTGATTAATCTACAAGGGAAGTAATAATAAAAGTTCGCCAGAAGTATTTGGTCCAACAAAAAGATAGCCGACCACCGACAATGTGCAAAAACGATGGTTTTCCACACTGTAAAGCATTTTGCTACGTATCAAACTACTTCGAAGGTTTCGCGTGTACCTAAACAGTGAAAATCAACTCCTCGAGATGACCGAAACATCGTTCGTATGGCAAAACAAAATCCTTCTAAAGGGTCCAATGACAAGAAAATAATATTTAGGTGAAAACAACCCTACAGCAATCTCAGCATGCACTATTAGAAGACTTTTGGTAGAAGAAATATTGCACGGAAGGATAGCAAGAAAGGTACCCATGTTGAAACTTTGCCACAGGCAAGTCCAGCTGACATTAGCGAGAAAGTATGAAACCTGGACTGTGCGACATTGGTAAAATGTACTTTTTTTTCTGACGAGTCGAAAATAAACAGAGTATGTTTCGATGGAAAATGATATGTACGACGTCCCACGAATACAGCATTCGACCCTGAAGTACACGAAAGTTACATTAAAGCACTGTGGTGGAATGTGAAAATTTGGGGATGGTTTTTTGGACATGGTGTTGGACCTGTAAAGTTGATAAAAGCTAACATGGATCAGTTCCAATACAAAAATATACTGGAAGAAACAATGTTATCTTACGCTGAAGACGTTCTACCGGTTATTTGAACATTCCAGCATCACAATGATCCAAAGGACACTGCACGCACCGTAAAGGAATTTCTTACAGCGCAATCAGTTTCTGTCTTAAATTGGCCAGCCAACAGCCCAGATCTAAATCCAATAGAGAATCTGTGGCTCAAAGTAAAGATAAAGGTTTCCAATACAAAGTGTGAAAATTTATGAGAGCTATCGAGCTGTACGACGTTTTCGTAGAAGAATGGAACTCTATTTCGTTTGCGAAATATCAAAAATTAATATAGTTAATGGCTCGCCGGTGTAAAGCAGTAATTAAAAGCTGTGGATATGCTATTAACTATAAATTTTAGTCAAAAACGTATTAAATTGATTTTTAAATTTTCTGCGCTACATATTATATTGTAATTTTTTAAATGTAAGTGTCATACAAAACATTTCCCGAGCAGTTTAATAAATCGTTCTTAATTATTTGTCCAGCTTCAGTACTGTTTGAATATGTTACTTTGGTAAAATCAATATAATGTGAAAAAAATAGTTAGCGATTTCATTATAATATTCCTAAGCCACGTTGCTCTATTAATGTGGCTATTTTATAACATAACTAGATGCTTCTCAAAAGGTACACATCTCTGTGTGTGGCACGATTTATATAAAAAAACTTCTAGAACTTCAAATCGTTCTTAATTATATGACCACAACTGTATATATAGATTTCAGTACTACAACAACATTGTAAAATCATTAATAACTAAGCTGTTTGCCCTAGCTTTCTATTCGGCATGATAATGCGCCTTAATACTTGTTGTAACACTGTACCTACATAGTCGGTGGAAGTATCAGTAGTTTGTGTGTCATGTCATGTGCTTGCTAACATTACGCTTCTCAAAGTGGATCTTCACAGACTACAGCAAATATACCAGCAGATAAATTACTTTTAGCATTATTTTGAATGTTGCTCCAGTGTTAGGATTAAGCAATGCGATTGATTTCTATAAGTATTTTATAGCATGATGTCTTTAGTATGATAGCATTAATTTAGTTTTAAACCTCAGACAAATTAAATTTTTACTGATATTTTCTCACAAGTTCGCGATTTGGAAGTTGATTTTTTCTGTAAAAACTTGATGTTTCGAAGACTAACAGCCAAATACTTAAACTGAATTTTTGAGTATGGTAGCTGCTTCATCATTCAAATCTTGAGTAGTATTTGGCCGTCAGTTCCTAAAAATAATTTTCCCCTTAACCTCCAAGTTCTTGCAAAAAATAAATTTAATTCAATCAAATCTTATTCTTAGTGTAAATAAGTAAGTATAAATATAAAAAAAAACTAAAACTTAGTTATTTTAGTTTAAATTTTGTAACAATCGAATTTGGCTGAGGTATAGTACTATTTATAATAGGATATCCATAGATATTTAGTTAATTTCTTTGTTTTTTAAATTGTACGTACCATTCGAACCCATTTAATCGTTTAATAATCCAGTGTTTCATATATCTTTTTGAATGGCTTTTTTTTAAGGGAACAGTCTACCTACTCTTTCCTCCATACAAACTTTACATACGTAGTCTACTGTTCCCTAGGTAAAGATATTAGAAAAAAATATGTTTATGCCATACCTAAGTCCTACGTCAGCAATGACCATGCCCCTACGTTTTGATTGTTTTCATTTCCCAATTTTTCTGAATTTTATTTCTATTCTAATTTAAAAAAAAACGTAGGGCATAGTCATGGCAGATATAGGTTTTATTTTATAGCATAAACATATTTACTCTAATGTCTTTAATCAGGGAGGAAACAGTTGACTACGTTTGTATGGAGAAAGAGGAAGTAGACTGTCCTCTTAAGTTATTAGTATTCCATAGTTTTTGTATTTACTTGCAGTATTTTTAGAAGACACTGGTTTATTTTTATATGAAGTATATCGCGTCAGTAAAATCATTTGATCAAGCCTTTTTAGTTTTCAATAAAATACGACTGACGTTATGTACTCAAAGCGCCCGAGGTGTTAAATATTGGAGATTTACACTGACCGATTTTGTTTTAATTTTTGATGGCTTATGCATGCCGATTTTAATTTTTGCGGATTTCCACGCGGTTAGAAATCTTCTTTTTAAATAGTCGATTTCACTGTTTGTGAAGTTGAATTACAGTCGTCTGCTTTAAGACTTAAAGTGTCCATGTGAAAAGGAAATTCACAAACATTGTGCTTGGAGGAAAATATGTCAGGTGACACCAGAGGTTTAAGCCTGCAGTGATAGCGTACGAGCACGAGAAACATTTCCTGTATCGAGAAAAATGCTCAGGTTCTTTTTCTCATCGTTCGTCGTCTCTTTATAAGAATACGAGAAAAAGAAACTGAACATTTTTCTCAATCGAGAAAATGTTCCTCGTGCTCGTATGCTACCACTGCTTTAAGAATGTCACACCAGTTCGGCAGCACTGGCACTGATTCCTTGCTGTCGTTAATTGGCTCTAATTCGAGCCGGTGTTGCTT
>OY292400.1:13168444-13346623 GCA_958496205.1 Idaea biselata | reverse complement strand
CAATTTGTACAAGAAAAATACAATTAATTGTACAATTTTCTCAGTTCCGAGAGTGTTTAGAAGCACTTACCTAATGCTTTGGGATATTTTTCATGCATCTTGATGTCCAGTCCATTATCACTTGGTACCTAAATTAATGTATTTGTTTTGGACCATACTCAGTAGATCCCTTGTCCAGACCCATATCATGTATCTACTGAGATATTTTTCTCTCAGTCGATTGATATTGGACATATTAATTAATTATTTTTCTCACCAGCAATAAAAGCACGACAAAGATTTTTTCGATCGAAAAAATGGTCTGATTTTTTTCCTCGTCGGTTCGGGAAAAAGAGACGGAACATTTTTCTCGTTCTTTTATGCTACCACTACTTGTCCGTTAACCAAAACTAAATATGAAAGTGTGGATCTACTGAGAAATGGTAATAGTTCTGATTTACTACATAAACTAACGTAGCGCCCATTAAAATGCCATTGCATAGTTCCCATACACTGCTTACCCTATAGAATCCAACAAGCTACATTATTATCTCATTATTTATAATATTAAACCCTAGAATGCAACGTCAAAATGCAAGTGTAGATACTTGAAATTAATTCGTGTAAATGCAAAAACAGTGCGGTGCCAATTGTTTATATTACAAGTGTTCTCGATAATTTTGATAAGTGAGGGTTAATATTTGTATTGTTTTATCATTTAAGTTGTTCTTAAAGCTAAGTTGAGTAAATATTTGACGATTCACAGAAAGTTTAACTACTTAAGTTTAAGTATCTATGGTTCAAATTGCCTAAGAAAAAGTTGAATTACTTAAAATTGCATTTGCAATACAATTTTTATGGATTCTATGCTTAGAAATATATTAGTTTTGTGCATTGTTTCTTATTAGTCACAAGTCAGAACTTCTAATCACCTATTCTTGGTTCACCCTACTGCTCGTAAAGTGAGCTAAAGTTACCAATAACCACGATAACACATCGCTTACCGTGGTGATGTATGATCGTATAGTGAAACGCTACTCACAATTTGAAGGCTACTTAATTGCTTGCTTAATTGTTTAAGTAAACCTCAAATTTTGAGTAGCGTTTCTGTATTCGACCGTTAGTCCTCAAACTTAAAGTTGCGTTTCAGTATTTTTCCGCTTTAACCCGAGTCAAAGATTGATATGAACCGAAGTATACTTACACTACTTCGGTTCTAGGTCTATTTTCTAGGTTTACATTCGTACTTTGATCGTATTTGGTTAACTTCACGAGTAGCGTTGTGCAGATATTTCCATAAACATTTTGTCGTCAATTAGTGCTTACGAAAAGTTCCTTTATTGAAAGGAACAGCCAAAGAGGGGACTCAAAGACTTTATCTTCGTCTTTTACTTTTAATGAAGTGTAGAAACTGGTTCCTAAAGAACCTGTTTAGCGACAGTAACGCCTATTAAGTCTCCCCACACAGTTTTACCGTGCGGTAATACTAATAACGCATGCGGTTTTGCACCTGTAAGGGAGTGGTATGCAGCATTTCGTCTTGACAATGCGTTGCCTACATTGCGTACGTGGTTTCAGTTTGTTCCTGCCTTTATAGTTCTGTGTTAAATGTTATACTTAAGAGGACACTCTTACCTAATCTTTCTCCATACTAACGTAGTCGACTGTTTCCTCCCTGGATAAAGACATTATAGCATATATTGTTATGCCATAGAACCTATACTTATCTGCCATGACCATGCCCCTACGTTTTGCTTTTTTTCATTTTCTAATTAGAATAGAAATAAAATTCAGAAAAATTAAAAAAATCAAAACGTAAGGGGCATGGTCATGGCTGATGATTTATGGCATAAACATATATTTTCTCATATCTTTATCCAGGGAGGAAACAGTCGACTACGTGTGTAAAGTTTGTATGGAGAAAAGAGTAGGTAGACTGTTCTCTTAACTCAGAAATGGCTACTTTTCAGAAGAGGAAACAAATTGACGTCAAAATGTTTATTACGGTTCGATAGAAGTGAATAAGTATAGCATGTGTGTGTGTGTGTTGTATGGTGTGTGTATACTAACAGTGGTGGTCTAACGGCAGCGGCGGCGCGGAGGCGCAGTGCTTCAGGCCGGAGCAGGCGGCGGCGCGCGGGAGACACGCGCCGCCGCACGCCGCGCCGCCGTACTCGCACTCCGCCTCCACGGACACCTCCGTCCACACCGCGCGCCACCCGCCCGCGCCTATCGACTTATCAGCTATTATGAACCTGGAATACGTGGAATGGACATTTCAAAAACTGCTGTTTAAGGCCTTATCATACTGGCGGTTTGTGAGCGATTTAGTTGCGGAGCGGGCACGCAGCAGATTCGATTCAGAATCCATTCTGTTACTGAGTGTACAAAACACGATCGTACGCGACTTCTTCCCCCCCGCAACCGCGGCGAATCCGCTCCGCAACTAAGCCGCTCACAAACCGCTAGTATGATAAGGCCCTAAAAGCTAACCGAAGTTGTAAAAATGAAAGAAATGTATTTCCGTTTTATTTCTTTTCGAATGAATATTTTGGAAAACCTTGTGTTTTGGAAAACCCTGTAAAAATAAAATCTTAATCCGAATAATATCGATATTAGGCTGGAAAACAAAATTTTCATAATTCTACTTTGGTATTATGTTTGTATTGAAATGGTAACAGTACCCACCCTCTTAAGGGCTGAGTGAAGAACTTTTTCAAAAAAAAAAGTCGTTTTTCGGTTTTAATCGCTTGAAGAAGAGACCTGTAAAGTTCAAGGCTCGCGCCTATTGACTTTTCCGCTATTATGAACCTGGAATACGTGGAATGGACATTTTAATAAAAACTGCTGAGATCTTTGATCCAAGATCTTTTTCGAAAGATAAAAAAAAAATATAGTCATTTTACGGTTTTTTTAGTCCTCCTAACTGTAAAGTTCAAGGCTCAGCCTTGTGTGGAATCCCCTGGAAACTATGAAACTCTGTAACTCTATTTTAGTAAATGAAGATTTTTTATTTGTAGATACACGTAGAGACGTAGAGCTTCATAGATAGGTACATTTTCAATTATTTTTTAATTATAATTATTATAACTTACGATAGTCTTATAGAGTTGGATGATGAGAGGTACTGCCAGCGGTCGGTGGGAGCCTTCTCACCGCACAGCTCGAGCGGTGGGCCTGGACTTTCGTACCACAGCCTTAGCACCGCCGCCGGACATCCACGCTCTATATTTGGCAACCACAAGACAATAATATTGAAGGCAGCTTAAAAAACAAATCTAGTCTTTGAAAAATACTATCAGACGTCACCCATTCACCAAATTCCCTTTTCGCGAACCAAGCATCACGCATCTACCTTTCTCGTAAGTACCTACTGCTACAAAGTGGAACTTAGGTACTACCCGCAACTATATTCCTTCCAGGTGAGATGAGGTCAAATGCTTATCTACCAATTGTAAAAAAAAGCCCACCCACTTAATTACTGGCATTGTTTGGTGATATCGTACGCGTACTGCGTATGGCTATTTTTTATATATTTATTATGCACGACGTTACATACAGCGCAATCTAGCCCCACTAGGCTTGTACTATGGGTACTAGACAACGGATATACTACGTAATAACCTTTTTTTTGTAAATACATACATATAATACATAGAATACACTCTTGAGTATATGATAAAATTAGGGTGTTTTCTATTTTAATTTACACTGATACTAGCTGACCCGGCAAACGTTGTTTTGCCTTAAAAATTATAGATAGTAGCCGATTCTCAGACCTACTGAATACGCATATAAAATTTGGTAAAAATCGGTCAAGCCGTTTCGGAGGAGTACGGTAAGACGGTAACTAACATTGTGACATGGAAATTTTATATACTTATAAGATATTGCACGACGTTACACGCTTGTACTATGGGTACTAGACAACGGATATACTACATAATATACTTTTTTTTTGTAAATACATACATATAATACATAGAAAACATTTTGAGTATATGATATAATTAGGGAGTTTTCTATTTTAATTTATACTGATATTAGAGCTGGAGAGACATTCCAAAAGATGGTAGCAAGTTATCAACTCACCGGTAAGATGTCCTTCGACGGCGAAATGTTCAAAATTGAGCAAGAGTCGTTTCCCGGGCCGCGCAGTGACGAACCAGTTGCAGACGCGAGAGGCGGCGCCGCGCGCGGGCTGCTCGTACGGCAGCGGGAACCGCGGGGAGGTCACCACGCCCCACTCCGCGCCCGACATGTTGCCGCCGCAGTCGCCGAATATTGACTTAGCGGGCTGTACACATAACATCACCATCATCCTTCATCATCATCAAAATATTGGCGTCCACTACTGAATATTGGCGATCTGTCTATAACTGATCCCGGACGGTCGCTCCTGGGAGTGACCTGATGGTACAGCAGACTAAATATTGTAAATGTAGGCGAATCCCACAGATTGCCTAAGCGATTAGTCGCATGCGCTTAACATCCAGCGATTCCCGCGACTTTCATTGGGTCGCCAGATCTCCTGTCTAGTTGTCTCTCGTTACGTGATCCGGTTTTCTCGGTTGGGTCTCCAATCTAAAACTTTTCCAGCAGGCATCAGTTCGAAAACATATCTGGCTTTTAACCCTGAAGAAACAGCAGTGGCGTTCGTAAGCAGCAGATCGAAAGCACCACGACTAATACACATTCTCAAGGCGTCACACCTTTGGATACGTACCTTAAAGACTGGATTCGATATCTGGCTTCGAACCATGAAGCGACTGCATTGGCGTCCGTATGCAGCTGACCGAAGGCACCAAGACTAATGCACATTCTCAAGGTATCACACCTTTGGATACGTACCTCAAAGACATATCTGGCTTTGAACCCTGAGGCGACTGCATTGGCGTCCGTATGCAGCTGCAGCAGCAAGCCGAGCGCGCCGCGCGGCGAGCGCAGCGGGCCGGGAGTGGCCAGCCCGCACCACCGGCCGAGCGGCACGCGCGACCCCTCGCGCCCCACCCACCACGCCTCCACCCAGTCCTCACTGCATGTCACACCCCTAAGAACACCCAGAAGTTATGTACAGCTGTCATTGTTTGAGGGCTCGTTTTCCGCAAATAGACCACTTTCATCAATTGGGTCCTTTTTGCGTGATGGTTCCTTTTGTCAGTGGAAGACCAGCTCTTACATAATTTTTGCCACTAGATGTGGTTTAAAAGTTTTGTCTAGTTGCAACGTTTTTGCAACCATTCGGAATTCCGTACCGAGTTTCGAACGAAGATTCGATTTTTTTTCGCTATATACGAAAATCGTATATAATATCATTATATCACACATATTATATACGATTTTCGTATATAGCATCAATTATACTACATTTTTGGCATTGCTGTGTAAGAGGATAAGTTTTCCAAAAACAAATATTGGACCACAACAAAACATTTATTAAACTCACCCATAAAACCCAGCAGTAGCATTCCACGCGTCGGCTCTAACCTTGAAATGGTCAAAGACAACGGTGACCTGTTCATTGGGAGTAGCATCCAGCATGAAGGAGCAGTTCATGCGCGAGGGGTAGTTGGAGGGGTAGCGCGGGGAGTTGAACTCCCCGCGCTTCTTCGAATCCGAACGGTACACGAACGAACATTCCCCGTTCGGAGCGGCCGTGCCGGGTACACGGTACTCTGGAATACAAAATAGATTTGTTGACAGAAATTACGTGAACAGAAGGGAGATCGACGCGCAGTTCAAGAGACAAGGCTGACAAGATTTGCCCAGCTAAGCGGAACAAAATAGGCTAACAAAGAGTGCTCCATAAAGGGAGTTTTGGGTGCGGTGAGACTGTTGATGAGCAACAAGATCCTAGATTAGAACTTATCAGCTATATGTTCATGCTCCTTATTCCATTCCCTTCAAATAAAATCAGAATCTAGTTCGACAACCTTACTAAAATATGGCATCGTAACGTCTGGATATCACTAGAATGTTGCCGAACCTCTAAATTTTCGTAGATGGAAGGAAATCCCTTAGAAATATTTCTAGAATACCTTATCATCCACATCGCTCAATTTTAGCCCATTGCCATATAGGCCTCGCTAATTGATACCATAACTTCCACTTGCCACCTGATCTGATCCTGCCCCCAGCAGCCGTTTAAAAAATGTGGTAAAACGGCAGTAACTTACCAGTCTCAAAAGTATATTTGGCCTTGAACCCCCTCCCCTGTAGCTCCCCCGAGCTGAACACCATCACAAGCCGCGGTCCGTCCGAGATGAGAGGGGGAGGGAAGAGGGGCTCCCCGGTGCCCTCCCCGCAGAGTTCCGCGTCGTGCTTGTCGTACGAGTCCGTCGCCTCTTGGCCGCGGAGGTACACCTTCAGGTAACCGTCGGGACATGTGCTGGAATAGAAATGTGGTGAAGGTTTTGGTCTCAATTTTGATTACAGTGATGTAGTGAATCCTATTGTACCAGCTACGTGGTATTTTTAGACCGAAAGAAAACCGATGCAAAAGGCTAATGAAAGGGTGGTCTCGCTCACGCACATACAAAACGAGCGAGAGCAAGCATTCGGAACTTTAACTTTCGTATATGAATTTAATTCCAGTGGTTCAAAAATATCAAGCAAGGCCTACGTTGTTCCCGCCTTCTTACTAGCTATGTCCCGTGAATTTTCCGGGATTCTTATTCTAAGAGATATTCGCGTAGATTAAAAAAAAGGCGCTGTGTACACCATTGAGGCTATAATTTAGATTATGGTCATAGTTTAAAAGTAGTGTCAAACACATGATATATTACCACTAGCTATGTTCCGCGAATAAGTCCCGATCCCTCGGGAATTTTTGAAAATCCTTTCTTATCGGATCCCTACATCACATAAAGATCACACTCTCCAAATTTCAGTCTCTCTACTATTAGCGGTAAGCTGTCTGATCAGTCAGCCAGTCAGGACAAAGCATTTTATAGAAATAGATTTAAGTTTCATCATTCATAACTACCGTAATGAAATTAAATATGCTATCTAGATAAATCAAATCGTATTAAAGTGAAAAACTTACTCCGGTTTAGGATTCTCCCCCTTTGGTATTGAAAAATTTTGGAACTCCAATCGAACTCTCTCTAAATTCTGTGAATCTTGCATACCATATATAAAATATCTGGAAATGAAAAAAACACCGTTTAGTTAAAACTAATTAAAATGTTAAACGATAAAAGTATAAATGTGGCTAGGTAGGGTACATAACTTACCTACAAACAACTTTTTGTAAATAAAGGAATGGATAATTTGGATGGTACACAAAACCAGTTGACTTCTTTTTACTAAGAATCTTCTGGTCGCACTCTGAGCCTCTAATATGCTCCGCATCGTGTTTGCTTATAAAATCTGAAACAATAACAATGTAAATAAACCTTCTATTACATTTTGGGGTACGTATATATTAGCAATTATTATTACAAGGTGCTAGATCAGGTGCCATAGATGCGTTACAGCAGCACATGCCTTTAATTAAGGAGACAGTCCACCTACACTTTTCTCCATACAAACTTTACAAACGTAGTCGACTGTTTCCTCACTGACCATGCCCCTACGTTTTGATTTTTTCCGTTTTAATTTTTTTCTGATATGTATTTCTATTCAAATTAGAAACTGATTAAAACCAAAACGTAGGGGCATGGTCATGGCTGATATAGGACTTATGGCACAAACATATTTGCTTTAATGTCTTTATCCAGAAAGGAAACAGTATTTTGTATAAGAAGAAAGAGTAGGTAGACTGTCCTCTTAATAGCTCGTTTACACAGTGCAAGGTAACGTGCAAGCCGCTGCCTAGCCAGTAGACAGCTACTCGTACGTACTCTTTAGCTCTGCTTGTCTTAGCTGAAGCCTACAGTAGGTAGGACATGATACATGGTACTCATAATTTACGAGTTACGTGTACCTAAAATATGTTCCAACAGTGCGAGTAACTGCGGTGCAGCTACTCGGCGGGTCGTACGCTGAACTAGCGTACGACCCGACCCGCCGAGTAGCTGCACTGCATTCCTGTATTTATCAGAGAAATGAGCCGAAGGGGACGTCACAATGACATGTCTCTGGTATTTATAGAAGAGATATCAGTCACATTTCAGGTAACGTTTAAACTCACTAACAAAACCAAGACAAAATGCATCAGTTAGCCAAAGTAATTACTCGCCCCGTCTATAAATAAGGGAGTAAGAGAGTCATTTCTAGTCAATTATCTTATGATAATAATACCTAATTCGACGTCGAACGTTTCGATTAATGATCTCTTGGCACCGGCTGATATTAATTGTCAATACTCGCTAATGGATACTCCATCAAAAAGCGAGTCAACCCAACTTTATTACTAAAGCAGGTATGTTATTATGCTTGTAAGGTTCTCCAAGATTTTCATGTTTTACAAAATAGCTTGCAAGACATCAAAAATCTCTTCGACAAAAGAACATCGTGCGTGAAAACGATACGAGTGGATTTCTCTTCTTCTTCAAGGTAAGGCAAGATACCTAAGACTGCATCTTCACTTAGCATTTGGTGTGAGAGTAGCCAAATTACCAAAATAAAATAAAACGTCTCAATCGAAAGTAGCAGAGTGGATCAGAAACATATTTTCCGATCCTTAGGAAAGAAGTAAGTACGGTTAGGTAACGAAGGTTATAGAGAACTCGAAGATACCTCTAAAGCTACGATGCTCTGTGGAAGCAGCGTGAAGAACCAGTAACCTCTGTCCGAAGAGTAGAGCACCAGATTTCGCTGATAACCTAACCTAACCTACCACCATTGATGGTTACAACTAAAGAAACAGCCCACCTAGCTTAACGAAGATATCAGAGAACTCGAAGATACCTCTAAAGCTACGATGCTCTGTGGAGGCAGCGTGAAGAACCAGTAACCTCTATTCGAAGAGTAGAGCACCAGGTTCCGCTGATAACCTAACCTAACCTACCCCATGCTTACAACTAAAGGCACAACTCACCTAACTTAACGAAGCTCTTAGAGAACTCGAAGATACCTCTAAAGCTACGATGCTCTGTGGAGGCAGCGTGAAGAACCAGTAACATCTTTTCGAAGAGTAGAGCACCAGGTTCCGCTGATAACCTAACCTAACCTACCCCATGCTTACAACTAAAGGCACAACTCACCTAACTTAACGAAGCTCTTAGAGAACTCGAAGATACCTCTAAAGCTACGATGCTCTGTGGAGGCAGCGTGAAGAACCAGTAACCTCTATTCGAAGAGTAGAGCACCAGGTTCCGCTGATGACCTAACCTAACCTACCCCATGCTTACAACTAAAGGCACAACTCACCTAACTTAACGAAGCTCTTAGAGAACTCGAAGATACCTCTAAAGCTACGATGCTCTGTGGAGGCAGCGTGAAGAACCAGTAACATCTATTCGAAGAGTAGAGCACCAGGTTCCGCTGATAACCTAACCTAACCTACCCCATGCTTACAACTAAAGGCACAACTCACCTAACTTAACGAAGCTCTTAGAGAACTCGAAGATACCTCTAAAGCTACGATGCTCTGTGGAGGCAGCGTGAAGAACCAGTAACATCTATTCGAAGAGTAGAGCACCAGGTTCCGCTGATAACCTAACCTAACCTACCCCATGCTTACAACTAAAGGCACAACTCACCTAACTTAACGAAGCTCTTAGAGAACTCGAAGATACCTCTAAAGCTACGATGCTCTGTGGAGGCAGCGTGAAGAACCAGTAACCTCTATTCGAAGAGTAGAGCACCAGGTTCCGCTATTAACCTAACCTAACCTACCCCATGCTTACAACTAAAGGCACAACTCACCTAACTTAACGAAGCTCTTAGAGAACTCGAAGATACCTCTAAAGCTACGATGCTCTGTGGAGGCAGCGTGAAGAACCAGTAACCTCTATTCGAAGAGTAGAGCACCAGGTTCCGCTGATGACCTAACCTAACCTACCCCATGCTTACAACTAAAGGCACAACTCACCTAACTTAACGAAGCTCTTAGAGAACTCGAAGATACCTCTAAAGCTACGATGCTCTGTGGAGGCAGCGTGAAGAACCAGTAACATTTATTCGAAGAGTAGAGCACCAGGTTCCGCTGATAACCTAACCTAACTTACCCCATGCTTACAACTAAAGGGACAACTCACCTAACTTAACGAAGCTCTCAGAGAACTCGAAGATACCTCTAAAGCTACGTTGCTCTGTGGAAGCAGCTTGAAGAACCAGTAGCCTCTATGCGAAGAGTAAAGCACCAGGTTCCGCTGCTTTCCAAACCTAACCTATCCTACCAACATGCTACAACTAAAGGCATAACTCACCTAACTTAACGAAGCTCTCAGAGAATTCGAAGATACCTCTAAAGCTACGATGCTCTGTGGAAGCAGCTTGAAGAAACAGTAGCCTCTATGCGAAGAGTAAAGCACCAGGTTCCGCTGCTTACCAAACCTAACCTAACCTACCACCACCATGCTTACAACTAAAGGCACAACTCACCTAACTTAACGAAGCTCTCAGAGAACTCGAAGATGCCCTTAAAGCCGCGGTTCTGCGTGGAGGCGGCGCGCGGCAGCGTGTAGAAGGTGACCAGCAGCCGCTCGTCCGAGGAGTAGAGCACCAGGTTCCGCTGCTGGCCGCAGTACGTGCCGATCACGGCGGATGAGTTGTCGGGCCCGTCGTATACGCGCACCCAGTCGAATGGACAACTACGGAAGTCAAAATGATAGGGTTGGTCTAGTGGTAGATATTACTCCGACTTTCATTCCGAGGGCCGTGGGTTCGATGGTTGTAGTCGAAGTTCCAATGTATTGGGCAAAAATATGCTCTTCAGATAAAGGAAAACATCGTCAGGAAACCGATATGTCCTAGGACCCATCACTGTCCGAAAGAATAGTACATTCACCAAACCGGATTCCTTGGCCTCTTACTGTCTAACTAACCCCTTTAAGAGGAGGCCCGCTTCCTCGGTACGACAAATGAACGGGCTAACAAAAAATGAATTATCGTAATATATATCACTAGTAGTTGAGAAGTTCGTAGATATTATAGACGTCGGGCACAATAATTATTGCACTGTTAGCAATTTAAAAACAATACAAAAACAAAAGTAAACTAAGTAAAACGTCAGACAATAGTTTGAAATTGTAATACGTAGTCTAAATCATTCATTCAAACGTGTAAGTAAGTATACCTAGTTGATTGTAACATATTTCCCAAAATGATTCCTTATAATAGGATGATAATTTATGAGGTCGACCGATTCTCTCAGTATTACTAACTGGTCGGGTGACCACAATAATTCATGTGTTCACTAGCTGGAAGAAACACAATAGGATCTTTTATGCTAGGCTTTTATATGTCGATTTATTATTTACTTTTGTCAGCTTATAATAATAGACTGGGCGACGTCTTTACAGACTTGGTGCTTGGTGATTTTACACATTTAAACATGCACCATGCAATGTATAATTCTGCAATATAACCAGATTGAAAAATGGCCAAGTGCGAGCGGACTCGCGCAGGTAGAGTTCTGTACCAATATCACAAGAAAAATAAATTTGTTAAATGGGAGCCACTATTTATTTTAAAGACTGATTTAGTATACTAGTTGTTATAGCGGCAACAGAAATACATAATCTGTGAAATTTTAAATTGTCTAGCAGTCATGGTTCATGAGATACAGTCTGGTGACAGACAGACAGACGGACAGCGGAGTCTTTGTAAAACGGCCCCGTTTTTACCCTAAGGGTGTTAAATGAAACTTAGATATAAATATGTTTAAGTTAAATAAAAATGTCTCTCAGAAGGAATCAAGCCCACCGAATTGTGTGACAGGAATCAAGACCACCGAATTGAATTTAAAATGGCTCTAATTTTATAAATTACAAAGAAATAGTTTATCAACTTACTGAGGTCCTCCGAAGAACAGATCGAAGTCTCTGAACTCGAGCCGTATGCGCTGCCCGGGCTGTCCTTGGAAGTGGTAGTTGCACGTGAGGTCCTTGGGGTACGATCCGGGGTACGTCGGGGAGAGGAGAAACCCTGTCCGCTTCTTGGCGGGCTCGATCACGAAGGAGCAAGGAGTGTTCGGTACGGGGGTTCCTATTTCGAATTCGGCTGTGGACAATAAAATGTAATAACTAATAATAACTAATAAACTAGTATAGATGAATAGATACTTTAGATCTCGTAATTTTTTTTTATTCAAAAAAGAAATAAAATATCTTAAAAAACATTAAACACCCACAAAACCTGGTGGGGTTTGACTTGGGTGTACATTCCTCATTAGCATACATTATTTATTAGATAATAAATCCCCCGCCCCGTAAATCTCGCGGGATCGGGACTTACGAGGCGTTGTTAGCAGGTACATAAACATAAGCTTAGCTAGACGATCGTTAAAAGCATCCTACTCACGAAAGTAGTTGTAATAATAGTAGTAGTAATGAATGACAAAGCAGAGCACGGTGTCGTGACTGGGGTATCGCTAGCGAATTTCGGATGTGTTATCAAAGGACGTAACACGCTGGTACGCAAAATTTTAGAGCGTAAAATCAAACAATTGGTAATTACAAGAAAACAAAACATTAAAAAATGTAAATTCACACGATTTGTAAACATAGTTACATTTTCCCTGGTCTTAATCGCGTACTTATTACTATTTATTTTCTTACCTCGACGTTTCAACCATGTTACAATGGTCTTGTTCGCGAGGGAACACCTCGCAACCAAGACCATTGTAACATGGTTGTAACTATATAACTATGTTAACAAAACATTAATTATGAATTTCAAATCATAGATGCCCTGCATTTAAATAAGATTAATTTATCTACAAAGTTTTATGAGTATAAGTAAAATATCGACTGACTATTTATATTTATTTGAAAAATTTAGACGGAAGTTTGTGATTTAATTCTATCGAGTGCTTTTTTTGTAATCGTGTTTTCACAGCATACAGGACCTAATAAATATCCTTAAATTTAATAAGCATTGTTTTCAATGTTGATGATGAATTGACGTTTTAAATAAATTTTATAGTTAACCGTCCGAGGTTAACATATCATTAAGGTAGCATTCATGCTATATCATTAAGGTAGCATTCATGCTACCTTAATGATATGACACATGTCATCATGGGTACGTAATGAGATTAGTTAGATAGGTAATTCAATTGCATATATTAGTAGGTACTTAATACTAGCAATGTAAATAGGAAATACCCGCATTCATTGATTCATTACGTTTTGTACAATTGAAAATCAATTATATTTTTAAGCACGATAGATGAGCCTTTGACCACGTGATCACACATGAGAGTACGTGATGACATGAAAATGTAGAGCACCCTCTACCTACATTTTAGATCATCTAGCTAGAGGCTCATCTATTTTATTTTATATTATTCGGAAAGCAGACAGTGAAATATAGCATTATAACGTAACAAATAATTATAACTAAGCACCATTTATAAGCTTTCGCATCTAGAGGGTGGACCTCCCGGAATGTTCTTGTTTATTGCCATTCGATTATTTGAAATATCGAACTCTTGTTATAGGCGATGTTTGGCTAGTGTTTATTCATCGAACGAGATTATTGAAAAAATACTTATCAATAAATGCCGCACCCGACAGGATTTAACCCTGCGACCCTTACAAATGCTTTGTAGTTTGTCTATCCAATTGCACCACTGATGCCTATGTTATCATATGCCTAGATCAAATTAAGACTACATGTCTTCGTAATTTCGACTAAAATATTTTTTCAAAGACAGTACCTACTCCTCCTTTTGGCTTCCCCGTAGTCGGGTTAAAAACTAATTTTTCAAGTGTAGCAAACAGCAAACAGCAAAATAAAACCAAGTTATTTCAGAATTCACTTAATTTCTATCTGGTGAAACTTCCAGTTTACCTTTTTATCCCTCTCCTATACCTAACTACTAAATTGTTATTTATGAAGGAGAGTCGGACAATCAGAAGTAGGTACTACCTACCTACCTGTCTGCCTGCCAAAGTTGTGGAGTAAAGTTATGCATACAGAATATGGGCCGACCGGAATATACCGACCGACATCGACATGTCTCTTGAATTTTGAAATTGCTACGTTTGTTTAGGAGACCTTGTTCAGACATTGCTCCGTTATTTTCTCTGTTATATACTTACACGGTAGGCACGTTAAGCAGTTGATCCCGGTTGTTATCTCCGATAGCAGTGGTTAGATCAAGTGCGAGGCTTTGGGGCGACCTGACAACTCTAATAATCTAAACTAATTATACTCTTCTTAAAGAAAAAACCTCAAATACAAAGAACCAAAACGTCAGATCGTAGTCTGAAATTAAAAAAAAACGAAGATAAGCCACACCACTAAACGCAAAGAATAAGAAGAAGTAGGTTGCAAAAGTGGATACTCACTTTAAAATTTAAGAGTTTTAAGATTACTGTTATTGCAATGTTTGTTTTAGAGATCGGATTTTGCAAGGATTTATAAGTTACACTTCTTTAAGTATGTACACAATGTAAATTATTTAAAGTGTAAAGTTATAATAATGCTTTAATTAAATAGGTATAAGTTACGGTCAGGCAAATAACTGCATATCCACCCTAAGGTCTATAAAAGATTGTACGGATCTGGCACTTATTACCTATACGATTAATGAGTTTTGTATGTAATCCAATAGAAGAAGATACATAACCAATTCAATCAAATATTGCTAAAAACCGAGTATGCAATTATGGAATCTGAGTATACAATGTTTAAACTCTACGCTGGGTCCCCTTTTTTGTCGGTTGACTGTATTGTATCTTGTTTCCCTCCGGCTCTACAGAGGCCAATTAGACTGCTCGCTTCAGAGTTCTTTGAAATACCTTTTTTAGAGTACCTAAAGTACCTAGTTGCAAAAGTAACAAGTCAGTCAGTCTTGTTATAAGAATACAATTTATATCTTACTTATTCACAACCTGCCACTCAAGGTAAAACAGACTAGGTATTCTATTCAAAGGTTGCCTGGAAGAAATCGCTTTCAACCATTTATGTAATTTACATTTGAAGCTTTCTGTTTTCTCTCTTGTCGTGTCTAATTTGTTCTCTTTTTTTATGTTGTACAAATAACGGTATCGCAGTGTAGATAGGTATATCTATCTACACTGCCATCTGGACGCTACAATGTACAAACAAACATTATTTTTATAGTCTCAAATTGTTATGATGTTTATATTGTTAAAATCTCTCATACACATAAAGTAAATAATATATTACTCGTAGTAACTATGCATAATGAATATGTGTATATACTTACATGTATTTTGAGTGCAGAAAAGACCCAAAGCTGTCGAAACTCGTACGTACAATAAACGCGGAGTCAGAGTAGTGAAAACATGCTTTGTCTTTTTCCGTGACAAGAACTTTCAAAGTTGACAGACAGAAACAAAAAGTGGTAAAATTATTCCTACCTTACTCCACGTTTTTTATTAATAGGGCTAGAAGAGTCTACTAAAACTAACATAGTGTTACAAACTCTACGGGAGTGTCTACGAACGCTTGTAGCAAGCAATCGACTACGAAAGTTGCTACGAATGTTGTGGTTGCACTATAGTTGACTATAGCAATTAGCTTCGAAGACTGATTGCTATTATTATTACTGGTTACGAACAGTAGTTGCTATTAGCAATTGGCTACAGAAGGTAGTTCCTATTGACGATTCAAAACGATCATGTATCAGGCCTCACTACACGGGATGCCGAAGATTGTGCGAAGTGGAGACGGAAAAGTAGGAAAGCGGAGCCGGGGCTCTCGAGAGGGATGCAACCGGGAACATCGCTCGGATGATGATTGGGAAGCCTATTGAACATCTTAATAGGATGGTGAAGCGTATTGACAAAGATTTGGATTTGTTAAGTACCAGTGCTGAGACTGTGAGGCGGTTAACTAGGTATTTCTTTGAGGGTGAATGATATGTATTTGTTTTTTTTTTGTCTATTTTTTCTTAATTTTCGTTTGTTATAATCTTTACGACGTCTTTGTGTTTTCGTAGATGGTAAAGTCGGCAGCTTACTCCTTATCTTAGTTTATCATTTTATTGTTAGTCGTGAGATTCTTTAAACTTAAATTCACATGATTTGTTAACATAGTTACATTCCCCCCGGGAAAATGTAACTATGGGTCACCCGGGTCGAGTGTCCCCTCGCAAATAAGACCATTGTAACATGGTTGAAACGACGAAGTAAGAAAATAAATATTTAAACGCGATTAAGACCCGGGAAAATGTAACTGTGAGATCGTATAATTGGCTTTCTATTATTACACTATCACTATTGTTTTACAATAGCCGTTGGATTTTCAAATAAATTAATACTAAGCTATTCTTATTATTTTTCTATAAAAAAAAAAAAAAAACAACGATCAAACCTACCAAACGTAACGGTTTTATTTTAAATCAAAAATGAAGTTAACAAACGAAAAATAACTGATAACTACTAGAAATTAACAAATAACTGCAAATAATTATACGAGAGAATCTATGTCTGTCCGTATCGAGCGACATCGGCGGGAAAAATGAGGACCGCTGCACGGCTCGCATCGCCTTTTATAGGCTCGGCGTGGTGGGAGACTTCGAGTAGGGGATGATCGCTAACAATAGGTATATTTTGATTTAATTAGATCAACTGGAGTACTGTGAGATCGTTAAAGGATACTTACACGCGTTGATGAATTGATAAGTCCCCGTGAAGAGTGTCGGCGCGGTGTACATCTTGTCCGTGAAGAAGGCGAGCGCCACCGCGCGGTGCAGCGACACGCGCCGCCGCGGCGGTATCGGCCCGCAGTAGCGCCCTCCGAACGCCGAGTTCACCAGCTCGCCCGTCTCCAGGGAGGCCATCTCCGAGTATATGTCCATATACTCGTGCATACATCTGCGGTATTGAGGTTAGATTACAACTGTGAATTGGGCATTGAGTTATCTTAGTTTGAGGGTTTGAAGTTAAATTGGCGCGTGGTGGCCTGATTTGTTTACTTACGCTGCACGTGTTAGGAAAAATATGTAGGTAGTAGGTAGGCTGTATTTATGCTGTGTTGATAACACTAAAGTATTCTTTCTGAGACTAAGTTCAATGAAACTCGAATAAGCTTAATTGTATTCAAATGGTCTTTCGTAGTCGTTCAAAGAGTCATTCTTAGTTTAATTGAATCATTTAGTAGTATTAAATAAAGGTCTGCTATGATCTAGAGGACTTTGGAGAGAGAGGGCGTATCTAGGCGTGTAGAAACCATAATTACAACTACAAAAACTTCCACTCCCGGAACGCTCCCAGTTTCCGGTCTCCATGTTGATTTCTAGCTAATAATTAATGGAGTATTCAATAGAAAAGTTACTTTAAAACGACCATGTAACTAAACAAAGGTCCAATTAACGCTGGCCTTCATAGAAGTAAAAGTTTCTGCATAATTTAATATTCCAGTGCTCCAATACGTCCACAATATCTATTTTATAGCGAGAACTTTGTCCGTGTCAAGTGGCCAGAGAAGTTTGACCTAATTTCTTTAAGCCTATTTGTGTACTGGAACCAATAAATAATAGCTTTGAACGAAAACATGTTTGTTTCGAATAATTTATTGCAATAGGGAAATAGAGGTGGGTTTGTACTTACGCTGGTAGCTCCCCCACTGCGGCTCCACTGTTGGACAAAGAAGTTATTTGTTAGAAATATTTTTAACAAAAAAAAACTTCTTTAAAAATTCACTCGCGGCGAGGAATGTAGATGAAGATTTAAAGATGAAGTTTAACTAGAAAAAATCTTTAAATAATTATTTCTGCCTAGAGCAATTAAAAACAAAAATAGGAAGTACTTATTTAAGTTCATGAATGAATGAATAATAAATTTTCATAGTTTCATTGAATACAAGAACTTTTTATAAGTAAACATCGTCATGAAGCCCACGGCCTCAATAGCTCCAGACGCTCCAGTTCTTTTCTCTGGGCATTGGCGACTAAGCTGTGAAGGTGGTATCGATGCTGGTTTAATTTTAACTGCTGGCCCCCACCGTATAAATCGTCTAGATAAGATGCAAGAGGACTAGCTACATATTTTAGTCTAGTGGACATTCCAAAGGTTGTGAATTCGAATCCCGGCCGGTATTTCGCTTTGAAAATAAAAATGTGCTCATCAACATCACCATTACGGTGAATAGCGAACATGAGGAGTTAGGAAGACGCCCAGTGCAATGTAAGAGGTGTCTTACTCTGGCGGTTTCCCTCGTAGATCGAATGTCCGGAAGGAGACGAGGACGCGCTGCCCCGGCGCCGCTAGGAAGGTGTACAGACACTGCCGGCTGTGGTTCCCAGGGTTGATCAGCTCGGGCGCTTGGAACGTGCCGTTGCTGGCCCCGCCACGGCTCACGAACGTGCGGTCGCACTCTGGGGGGGAGAACAGACAATTAATTAGGTTAGAAACACAATAAACAAAATTTAGATTCATATCATAGATAAAAAAGGCTATTGTCTCTGAGCTTAAAACGCCTCAATCGATTTTCGTATTCAGCCGGCTTACAGCGAGTTTCTTCAATCGAAAAGTTAAACTAGCAGCTAAAGTGACATCTACAAGTATCCGTATTCCGTATATCTTCATTGTCACGTCACTTCTAGGACTTCTTGGACTTTTGACTTTTCTATCAGTAAAGAAATTCGGCGTAATACATGTAAAGTATCTACTATTTTTTGAACTATTTTTATCCTATTCCCGGGGCTTCCAAGACGAAACCGCAAAGTACATTGGTCGGACGAAACCTGTATATTTTTCTAGATACGTTTGGCTGGCTTTTTATTTTTAATCACTAAAAGTGGCCAGTACTTATCAATGAAGTGACTCGTGTAGTCTCTATATAAAAAGTATTAGGTCGTCTTTGGTTATATAAAAGGAGGTTACATAACCGCAGTTGGAATGGTCGAAAAAGGTTTTATAACTGTCAAAAGTATTGGATAGATATCAACCTTCTTTCAGTTTCTTACAAGTTGCAAGGGCACGCTACTCGGAAATAATACGTAGGAATGGGAAAAGTTTTATGTTCTCAGGCTTTTATCCATCCTTTATCAACATGATCTTAGTGAAAACAGGAGACATTCTTACCTACCTACCGGTCACTTAGTCAATAAACATAAAATCGCAATTTTATCGAAAGATCATCATAACCCATACTTTAACTGTTAGGTACTGTTAAACTTATGACGACCCAAGGTTGGTAGATAAATCTAGGTATAATAAAAAAATAACCTAACAACTAACCTAAAAAACTTATTAAAAACTTAAAATAACGGCTTACATATGGGTTACTAAAAAAAATAAGCAACTTCCAAACTTAAAAAATCCCACTCTAATTTTAAATTAAGAAGCTGCTCATTTTTTTAATTAGTGATGTTTCATTACATATTCAGTCGTAAAATAAGTACCTAGCAAAAATGAAATATATATATAAAAAATATTTATTGAATTAAATACACAAAACTACACGTGTTTGCTATTATCCGTGAGGATAAGCCTAGATTATGCATCCGCACGGATCCGCATAATTTATAGACGGGATGTGGAACTCGGAAATGTTCTGCGGAACCAGCGAATTCACTACAAATCTTTACCCGTATATTTCACTATAAATTATATGGTAAGTACAGCACACGTATTCTTTTCTTAGGCACAACAATGCTAAGGCATTGTTAATTCTTTCTCTATAACTGATCAATAATATTTGGAAATTTTGCAAAGTATCGATAAAGCTTTTGCAATATTAGTAGAAAAATTCTTGCAAAATTCCCACTGTTAAAACTGTGTAAAGCTAGTAGAAGTGATCTATTATCTATACTAATATTATAAAGCGGAAGAGTTTGTTTGTTTGAACGCGCTAATCTCAGGAACCACTGGTCCGATTTGAAAAATTCTTTCGGTGTTAGATAGTCCATTTATTGAGGATAGCTATAGGCTATATTATATTTTCAAAAAAAATAGGGATCCTTACTAAAAGTTCAATAATGTAACACAAGGTGTAAAAAAAATGACCAAAAAATTCCTTACGGCGCGTGCGCTGCGAAAACTATTGGATATAGAACAAAACTATGTACTACAACTTTGTAGAACATGTAATTGTCTACAAAATACATCGCGACACCATATGTCTAACTATTGTAGTTATCTCACAATAAGTGTTTTTGTAATTTTTGTAAATAATTAAAATGCCGTCGCTTTAATAACCTTTTATTTTGTACCTTGATATTAATCCTTATCAAAATAAATTGCTTTATATTCAAGACGAATTCAATACCTTTCTAGGACCTTTTGAATTATTTAATTCGGACATTTCATTCAAAAGATATCGCGATATTAAAAATGTAAGTATGTTGCAACCAAATAAGTATTAAGTATTGCGCGCGCACGTATGAGCGCGGTCGGCTCCTTGCAAATCGGTTGTGCTCAGCGATACTTTTTAATACTTCTTTTTTAGGGTTCCGTACCCAAAGGGTAAAAACGAAACCCTATTACTGAGTCTTCGCTGTCTGTCTGTCTGTCTGTCCCTCTGTCCGTCTGTCCGTCTGTCACCAGGCTGTAGCTCATGAACCGTTATAGCTAGACGGTTGACATTTTCACAGAAGATGTATTTCGGTAGCCGCTACAACAACAAATACGAAAAACAAAATGAAACAAAAATTTAAGAGGGGCTCCCATACAACAAACGTCTTTTTTAGTTATTGTTGTCAATTTCCGTATCTAATTGGATTTTGTATTATATAATTTTTGTACAGATGTTATAAGTACAAAATAATAAACAAACGAATCTAGCTGTGTAGCCCCGACATTAGCTGTGTAGCCCTGGCATAGAATAGGGTTACCCCATCTCATCCCGTGGGTGTCGTAAAGGCGACTAAGGGATCTGAGGGAGATTAGCTAACCTTAAGTACTCCCCGCGCGGTGGCGGATAAACTGCTTGATCCCTAAGAGGGTTGGTGTCAGGCAGGCGGCCGGCCGTAAAAACATTGCCAAATCTAATTGCAGCAGGTATGGTCAATGATGACTAACCGTCTGCGCCGACCCCAAATAAAAAAAAACAATTTGGGGTTTATCGGACCCCGGGCTCCCGAGAGGGATGCAACCGGGAACATCGCTCAGATGAGAAGAAATAAATAAACAAATCCTGAAAGTCACTTTTCTACGCGGACGAAGTTGCGGGCACTGCTAGTTACTATTATAAAGCGGAAGAGTTTGTTTGTTTTTTTGTTTGTTTGAACGCGCTAATCTCAGGAACCACTGGTCCGATTTGAAAAATTCTTTCGGGGTTGGATAGTCCATTTATTGAGGAAGGCTATAGGCTACTTTTGATCCCGATATTCCCACGGGATCGGGACTTATGCGGGTGAAACCGCGGGGAGCTGCTAGTTAAAAATAAGACAGATTAGCTTAAGCCGCTGCAGTAAGCCAGAACTTTTCCTCGGACGGTTAACTATAAAGAATATTTCAAACATTTGGTTTGAAAACAATGCTTATTAAAGTTGAGGATATTTCGTCGTCGTATTTCTTTACTTCGTAAAGCTAAGGCGTATGCTCAGTCAGCTGTTCTTTTCTCTTGTTTGATTTTGTTTCTATTGATTTTTTATACGTAAATGTTTCGTGCATTTTTATTTTTTGTTTATTTAGCTATATATGACGATTCTATGTATTTATGTTTTATTAACTAGGTATATATCTAGGTATGTAAAATATTTATTTGATGTACTTCTGTAAGCTGTCTTTTATACTTATTTTGTTTCTATTTGTGACTATCCGTAATTGGCTTTCTGTTTCTACTTCCTGTATGTATCTCGTATTACAGCTGTGGATTGTCCTTAATAAATAAATAAATAAATATTTACTAGGCCATGTATGTAGTGAAAGCAAGATTATAGAAAATTTTCTCGGAAGAATAAAATTACAAACTTTCTTCTACATTTTACAAATAAATAGAACTAGTCAGTCAATATTTTACTTATACTAATACAACTTTGGATATGAACTGATCTTAGTTCAATCCAGGGCTTCTATGATTTGAAATTCAAAATTAATGTTTTGTTATCTTGTAATTACCAATTATTTGTACTAGCATCTTACGTCCTTTATTAACAGATCTGAAGTTCGCTAGCGCTATCCCTGTCACGCAATTGGGGTTATGGCCCTTAAGGTATGATTTATACTAGACCGGGCCCTGTCCCATGCGAACTACTTTATAAAGATAGCTTTTGTATTGCATGTTACCCGTGCTGTCTTCTATAAAAGTAGCTCGGTCCCGACCCGATCTAGTACAAATAATCCCTAGGCCGTAGAAAAACCACTGATGAAAAACCACGGATGAAAAAAAATGTAGGAAAATCTGCAAATGTGGTCACTTATACTTACTAGCTGTATTGTTATAAACTACAGCGGTAATGCGGTCTCAGCCATAACATAACACTTACCACAGTACAAATAAACGGCGAAATACAAGAGGAATATTTACAAAACATCATATTCAATTCATCAGTACATACCTACTACTCTACCGTCTCATTCATACATCTCACAAATACAACGTAACAATATAGAACCACGTACCTCCTGTAATATTAAACAATTTAAGCCCATTACGAGCTCACTTTCGACACAAAAGCCCCTGATCTTTTCGTCCAAATATCCACCTTTTGTTTATTACAAAATATGCCCCTCAAACCGCAATATTAGCAGCCTAAGTAGGTTTAATATTATGATCGTGTGCTCGGCCTTCTAATGTCTACCACTACTGTCGGTACACTAATGGTTCGAAAAGTAATATAAGAAGTAGGTACTTAATTAGACACTGCCCAATACACCCCACGGATAATTCGGAGTAAAGTGACCTTTCTCCCAGCCAGCTCTAAATTACAGGAACTTACTAGCGCAGTTCTTAGTGCGTATACAGAAAGAAAGCTGGAAACTTATAAGCGCTTACCAGCGCTTGTCAGCGCTGGTCCGTTGTATAACGGCTTCCACCTCAACCTGCTTCCTTTGTGTATACAAAGGAAGCAGGTTGAGGCAGAATGTCGGACTCATCGGACGATGTTATGACGTCAGCAGCCCAGCGCTGACCAGCGCGTGTTGAAGCTTGTCGGCACCGATCAGTGCTTATCGGCGCGGGTTCATACATTTTCCTGCGCGGGTCACCAGCGCTGACAAGCGCTGGTAAGCGCTTGTCAGCGCTTATAAGTTTCCAGTTTTCTTTCTGTATACGGCCTTAGGCAGGATAGCATATCAGTTAAAATTGTTTGTATTAATTATTTAAAATAATTGAAACAAAAAAGTTATTTCGACTATTAGGTTTGTATCTAAATAGAGACACTCGGTCAATTAAATAATTTATATTTGTTTATCCTAGACTTAGTGATCATAAATCTATGAGGGCATCGTAAGTAACTAATGCAAGTAGTAACTCCCTGTTTCTTTAATAACTTTCGTAAGTAGGTTACCTTTAAGTTTGAATTGAAAAGAAGGCCTCCGCTTTCCTTAATCTTTTATCTCAGCTCGAAAATAGGTTATTTTTAGTGTTTTTAAAAAGCTAGTCTCTTTTTAAGAAACACTTAGCGAAGACGGACGCTATTTGAAAGCATAGTAAAACTTTGTGTAGCAGAAAATACTAAAGTGATAAAGTTTGAAACATTATCGAGCATATGTACCTACCTACCTTCGAGTATCTCTGAATATTAGAAACAAGTTGATGTGCTCAACTAAATCCTATTAAAAATGTATAAAGTTAAATGTAACGCCACCTATATAATTACTTCTCACTCTTAACAAAGTTGTGTTTATCAAACTTAAAGAAGTCTGGAATATCATCCAGGGTCCAAGCAGGCGACGAGACTGTTAGCAGAAACATTAAAACTTGGTTATCCAAGCCGCCGGCTCTTCGATAACTAACTCGTTGAATTATGCGATATACACTTTAGATAAAAGTGCAAAGTAGCCAGGTAATTTATGTTTACAAGGGAGAAAATCTAGACATTTGTGTCTTAAACGAGAATAATGTAACTTCCTAATCTAAATTTTATTACTATTGTTAAATGGAGTTGCTAAACAGTATTTGGCATGCAACTATAAAACCGCGTTAAAACGACTCTTTTACCTCTTTGGCGCTTTGAAACAACATACATCGATTGTTTTAATACCGCGAAAGAGTCGTATATCTATGAAAACAATCGACGAATGTCTGACAGAGTCGAAAGAGTCATTTCCCATATTATTTGTACGACTAAAAGCAACATAATACCTGTAGTTACTATCACCGACAGCTAAAAAGTAATGTGCTAGGTACGATAACATCAGGCAATAATGAAACAAAATAAGGACAACATCCATCGCTCTACAAAATGCAGGGAGCCGGGTACAAACATTCGAAATGTCCGGGTGATAAGGATCTGTATTGAGTGCCAGGGCTTTTCACGTGGGTATGATACTCAGATGTAGGTATGACGCGTTTTTCATTATCGAAACATTGAACGTTCGCAATTTTAACGATGTTTAAGAGAGGAAAATAATTTTTTATTTGCTTTTTCGAAGTGGACTGTGCATCGTTTTGGTTTTTTTGTTCTTATTTTTTATTGGGATGTGTGGGGATTTTGCGATAACGTGCTGTGCTCGCTACCAACGTTAAAGTACTCCAATAACGCTTTAATAAGATCTCCATTTTCTAGCTAAAACATGGAATCAAATAAAACTAATCTCGACTGTTAAACTTTGTCCTCTGCCTGAAACGTAACCGCCAAACAATCAAACCGCTAATGTACAATTCAACTGGGCGGCGCGAAGCGGCGTGGCATTTCAGCGTTTATCACAGTTTGCAAAAAGAATACCCTTTTAAAAAGTGGTAAAAGAGGTCTTTATTTACATGTAATTATGACCGACCGACTGTCTTTAGACGCCGTGACTGCCTACTATTTTCTGAAGGACATTGAACCATTTCAAAAGTAGTTGGAGATCCTTTTTTGCATACAATTAAACGGGCCGCGCCGCGCCGCGCCGCGCCGTATAATCTGAATCGTACATAAGTTTGATTAATCTCAGGCAATTGCGTCGGGCGTCGAGCGCCGAGCCTCCAACTTTAAGTGAAACAAAACCACTACAGAGTTCCATTCCAATCAAATCGAATAAAATGAAATGGATCGGCAAACAAAGTAAAGGTCGGTATTTTTATTTTGGGTGTTGTATTGATTATTCAGTGAGGGGTGGCGGTGTTTATTGGTTCCGAGATCTTATTGTAGCGTTCTGTTAGTTAGGTTTAGACGTACTTGGAAGTTTAGTAGGTGAGGGTTCGGCTAAGGCGTCCCGGCTCGAGAGCTCCGTGATCTGACCCGCGACCACTGCACAGAAACAAGCAACTCATTAGACTCGAGGAACGAGACAACTGTGGTCGCCCCAGAGGCATTGTTTCATATTTCATCGTACTTTTGGGACGCAACATGGGTCCTTAAGTTGGACTTAAGTATAGGCATCATACTGCTTATAAAGTAGATAACTTTCGCATCAAAATTTGCAATTGTGATTAGGTTTCTATAGGAAACGTTATGAAATACAAGCTAGTTGTTATGAAGGCAACAAATCCCTTAACTTTGAGAAAAAAATCACGTAGGTAATAATGAATGTTTAATCTTCATGTCTGTTTATCGAAGACGAAGTAGGAACCGTAGGTATGTGTACAAAATGCTGTCAGCTAATGCATTTATTTGCTATCTATTAATAATCAATTTATCTATATTATTGGATTAACTTGATCCACAAAACAGATCCACATGGATCAAGTGAGATGTTTTTCTTAGTAAATCCAGAGTTGATCTAGCGGAAACTATTTTTCTTAGTAGACCCATAACCAGATCCTTATATAAATAAAGAAACCAGAAGACGATCGAAACAAAAACGAAAGACGATCAAAATAGACTTAAAATCTAGACTAAGTCCTTCTTTGTATAGCCGATACAAATATTAGCCTCAGCCACAGGCTTCAGCTATATATCGTCGATTATTATAAAGCTGAAGAGTTTGTTTGTTCGAACGCGCTCGTCTCAGGAACCGCTGGTCCGATTTCAAAAATTCTTTAAGTGTTGGATAATCAATTTATTCAGGAAGGCTATAGGCTATATTATAATATCGAAAAGTTAGGCGGACGAAGTCGCAGGCCCTGCTAGTAATATAATAAATAGCTCTGGCTTGCTTTGACCATGATATTGAATCAGAAAACATACGAGTAAGTTTCCTGTCAGTGTCATACAACACAACAGGTTCAAGCGCATCCGGGTATCGACATGCTATCAGGCTTTACAAAGTTCACAAGCTTTGTACCTATCCACCTGTCTTCGTGTTATCCAGGTAACGTTGTTTTGGTCCACTACAACACACCGTCAGGGTATTTTTACCCGACTTCCGAAGGAGGGTTATGTTTTTCGAGAGTATGTATGTATTAAATTTTTGTTTGTCACTCTCTGTAGCCTGAACGGTTCTATGGATTTTAGCATAAGGGTGTCGCGATTTACACATCTTCTCCACCTCTATACCTCCTAATATTGTAAATACGAAAATAACTCTGTCTATCTGTCTGCCTGCTGAAATTATTTTGATGAATAAGTATTGGTATAGAGATGGAGGGACTTTGGAGATGGACATAGGCTACTTTTGATCCCGATATTTCCGAGGCATCGTGACTTACGCGGGTGTAACAGTAAAATTTTATAACAACATTTTGGCAATTATTAAGTTAACTTTTCAATTGTCTTTTTGTTGTGTTATTTTTGAGGTGAAAAGGCACACGGTTCTGAGTATGTTTTCTATTTGTATCATATGTATGAAGGTTTTTATAAAAAAAAAAGTATAATATGCAGTATATTCGTTGACTAGTACCCATAGTACAAGCCTAGTTCCTTACTTTGGGGCTAGATAGCGCTGTGTGTAATGTCCTGCAATATTTAAATTATTTTACACCAAACCTTTTTTCGAGACTTAGTTGTCTGTTCTTATGCTCCTTTACCTGACGCTGGCAGAATTATAAGTATTTATTACATTCTAAGCCGACTTCAAAGAATAGGGCAATTCTAAATCTGCCAAGATGTAGAAGCGCAACAATAAACGGAGATTAGTTTCTCGAATCACAATGGATTCAGAAGACAACTGTTTGAGATGGTACTATAAAATATCTAAGAACGTAGCTACTTACGAAGAGTAACTATGAGTATGAATATAACAGAGTCTATGATAGAATGTATAATGAATAGAGGGGTATAGAATGAAAAAGACTACAAGGAACCTCGTATAAGTCCTTGTATGAGTATAAATGCGTTTCTTTTGGGAATAAAGACTAATCCATACTCATACAAGGACACAAACAAGGATCCATGTAGTCTCTTTCATTCTATACCCTTATTTGAAACTTTTACCTTTTTAATATAAGTACATTGACTACTTTAACTCAACCCCTAACACTATTACGTGTTACTTTCCCCCGCCCTGTATAAATACAATAAAAACACCCTATACCTATACAAATAGATATAACATCCTCTCTGTACCAAAAGCAATAGCAAAAACAAGAAATGCCAATTTAGGATTGTATCACGTATTTAGGTCGCCACTTCCGTCACCATTCACAAACAACTCTGACAGATAAGTAGACAAACAATACAGGAAACCAATACTGTTAAGATAAACATTATTTTGTTCAGTTCGAAGTCTCATAAACTTGCGGGAACAACATAGTAGGTAATAGACGAGCAACCCCTGATACAACTGAACTAACAATATATGTTAATCCGCCCAACAATATATGTTTGGCGGCTAACATTCAGACTTGCAGGCGGGGTCCGCTGTACCGTCAGGCAACTCCAAGGAGCGTCCGGGATCAGTTATAGACAGATCGTGTCCCCAAACGCTAGTGTGTTCGGTTCACTATAAAAGAAAGCTACCTTATGACACTACCTGTTGTTCAGACAGGTACCGAAGCAATAAAAACGCTCACCACTCGCACCTCAGAAAATAGCTAACGACAACCTCGCTGAGGCCGGTAGAGAAGCCACCTCTCACATCTCCAGTGTGGTACCAGAGCTGTTTTGGCGCGCTCATAAATATAAATTAATAAACCTATAAATTCTCGTTAGGACCATCCCTAGTCTAACAGAAGAGCAATGGCGTATCAACCGTACAAGATACTGTGGCTACCGCCCGAAGACGCGGCCGCGGAGGCGTAGGCTGCACACAGCAGAGCGGATCTTCGCAGGATAAGAGACTTAACTGGTTCTACTTGCACTGCCTTATACCTAAACCTATCTATGACCAGAAGGAAATGAAAATTCTTTAAAACATCTTTTTTTAATGAAAACACCAGGGCAAAGGCCTCCCATTTCTTTCCATGTGTCCCCGATCTCAAAACGAAATTTTTGTTAATAATTTATAGTTTGTGAAAAACAAAGAAATAGAGGTTAGAGCATATAGCTTTAGCATATGACCTAAAGGCTACCTTAATTTATAGGACGACTAACCCAATTTGCCTAGGGGAGTAAAATTATAATTAAATTACGCCACTGCAGGCAAGTAGAAATAATAATATCATATTACACTTAGCTTAAATAAGTACGTTCAAATTGTAACGTTTATTTGTAGAAGGTAGCTCTTCCATGACGCAATTAGGTAGATATACCTAGTAAAACTGAGTTATAATAGTGAAAGCAATAACGCCTTAGGTTCTAAAACAAACCCTAGTTGAGGCGTAAATATGTAGGTATATGTAACTATCAATTAACTCTTTTAAACATAAACGAACAAAATATCAAGTTTCCTAGAGTCTACGTAGCGTCTACGAAATTGCTACGAATTCTTTGAAATACTATTTGCCAATTATTTTACGACCTTTGTCATTAACAATATTAGGTTTTTATTGCACGAGTGTATAGGCGTAGGTACTCAGAAGACATTTATTTTGTAATAATTATACTGAACAAATATTTAAAATCAAAATTGTATTTAATTCTCCCGCGATTCAGGTTTTACTTTGCTAAGGCTCTGTAAAGTTTTTTAGTAAATAAACTTTTTATTTTTTTATAGGCGACCGTGCACCACCAACTAAAATAAGTTTAGCTTGCGAAACTTGCCGATTAGAAGTGGGTTAACTCTTTAAAAATTACAATCTTGGTTTATGCTTCTCGCTGCCCGTAGTAAAAGGCGACCAAAAGAGGTTTCTTTTTCGACCGCAGCTTGTTACCCCACCGGTCTAAGCCGTAGCGCCAAGCTAACTCGTTCTTGTTCCAATACGTAGACCAGTGCAGCCACTAAGCGAGACGGATCTGATATAGTTCCACTGCCGTCTTCATTCTTCAAAATGAGCGTGTTACATCTTAGACCATATCATTACTTACCATTAGGTAAGATAGTGGTTAAACACTCATCTATCGTGTACCTATTAAACTTTGATATTTGGCAAATCAACTAACATATTGCTACCGTACTACATATATTCAGATGCAGCCAGTATGAGACGAGAGAAACATGGCCGCCGGAAGCGCGGCCATCTTGATTGGCGGCGGATATTGACTTGATTGCTTAGCTGTTTCCATGATAACACATTCGGGTTCAATGTTTACTTTAGAAGAGAAGTTTCTGCTATCTACACACAGAAAATACAGGCAGAAACCTCTGTTATGTGTAAAAAACACAAGGTATTTCTGTCCAAATGGCGAAGAGAGAGACACTTTAAGTTGAAATCAGCTTCGTTGTGGTAGTTGTCGTTAATTTTATCGCGCAAAAGGGTTACATAATATAAAAAGGTCCTTGTTAAATATGTACCTGCAGTAAATACATAAGTACCTATAGTAGCGTACCTTTTATCTATGTTTTAAATGTTCAACTTTACCGTATGTAAGCCAGCGCCAAAGTTTTATGGAATGTAAACATGTGTTGCATTTAATTAAATATCTTTTATGCGCAGCGGGGAATATTAAATTTTATAAATATTAATTGGAAAAGTTTTAAACCCTCGTGTTCAGTTGAAAATATTTAGGTAGTTTCGGCAGGAGATAGCTACTTGCGTGGAACCCGGCTGCGACGCAAGAAAACTGTGGGTTCCGGGATCGATTCCCGACGAGCAAAAAAAGGTAAAATAGTTTTATGTAAAGAGTTTAAAAAGCAAAAATATTTAAGTAAATCTTAGCCAAAATCTAAAAAAAATGGTAATCTTTAAACAAAGCTTAAAGCCCTTTTTAGAAATAATACTCTTTTGTAATAAAATGATAGATGAACGTTTAACCACTATCTCACTTGATGGTAAGTTTTGATATAGTCTAAGATGTAGCACGCTCATTGAGAAGATAGCAAAATAGCAGTAGAACAAGATCCGATTTGTCTCCCTTAGTGGCTGCACCGGTCTATGTACCCATCTGATAACGGACAAGTCCGCTGCGCCACGACTTAAGCCGATTGGTGATAACAAGCCGACCGAACGAAGCCTTCCAGCAAGAAACCCCTTTTGGCCCCCTTTTACAACGAGCAGAGGATACCATAGCCATGTTCTTTTAGACGCAGGCTATATAGAGTTATCAACTATCTAAATGTAAAAAAAATGCACATCACATCTCTTTTAAAAAAAGGGTAACTTTCAAGAGGGAAGGTAAAGTGTCTGTGAAATTACAGCCGCATGAGGTACTCAATCTTGGAGTCGAGTGATGGCCGCTATGTGTCGTATTGTCGTATTGTTACGAGCACAGATTACTATTATCAAGTTACGTGGTCGGCGCGTCAGCCTCTCGATCTCGTCATGAATTCCTATGTCGCTCCGTCTACACAGGAATAATTTTATTGTTTTACTCAAGATGCAAGCAATTGTTATAGAATCGTCAATTGACGATAGCGTGCGGTTTACAGTAGACAATGGGTCTCACTGTATATATGGACCATTCAAACGGAGTCAACTTAGAAGTAGCCACTAAGACGATCATTTTTACCCGACTGCAGCACGCGAAGAAGGGTTAGTTGCAGATCGGTTTCGGGGCTATTCTTTACAAAGAAATAAATAAATCTTTCCTCCTTATAATATTAGTGTAGAGTAGAAAGCAGCAGAAAACTCGTGCTTGCCCCAGTTTGCTTCATGTTCATGTAGATTTTAAGCCATTCGCTGTTAAATAATGAATGCTGAAGCTTCTATACGATTCCATAATCCGGAACCAACGAGTCACCATTCAGACTTCACATCAGGAATTCGTTTCAAAATTAATAAAACTCGCTCGCGTACGTCCGTCTCTCGATATTAGAAGCCAGTATTTTATATTTTAAATGTAAGCCATATGTAATGTAATGTTACCTAATTAAAACCCAGCGCTTTGGGTACCTAGACACTCATTTTTGAATTTTGAATACCTACCACTTTAGTGTATAAAATATTTTTTTAATATTTAAATAAATAAATAATTAACCTCCATAAAAAATAGTTAATTCAGTTAATTTAATGATGAATGATTTTTTTAAAAAATCGTTCCCTTTGGGTTTCAATCAAGCTTTACCGCGCTCCCAACACAATACGAAGCTAGCAAGCAGCTAGCTTTAGCAAGCTATTTTATTTGGAAACTAGCTATGTCCCGCGGTTTCACCCACGTAAGTCCCGATCCCGTGGGAATTTTGAGAAACCTTTCATGTCGGATGCCTACATCATAAAAAGAACACACTTTCCAAATTTCAACTGTCTACTATCAGCGGTTTATATGCTGGGCGTTAATCCATCAGTCAGTCAGGCAGGATAAATCGTTTTATAGATATAGGTTAGCATTTCGAAAACCTTTTAATTATTTCTCGCTTATCGAAAACAATATAAAGGATGAGGCTATTGAACGGTCAAAACGAGCCGATATATAGTTAGAGGGTAACATGGTGGTTCAGATAAACATTTCTTGTATTCCACGAAAGTTTCTTGGTTTCCGATATATTCGCCATTTCTATTTTTTTTTTCGCCATTTTTATCTCTCCCATCATTTTTGGCGCCAAGACCACAAATGAAGGTTTATTTTATAATCTGTTTTTTTTTTAAATATAGTATAGTATTGTTGAATACACGAACTATCTGATGTAGGTAGTAGGGCATGCAATATCGAAGGCTTTCAATCCCGGGATTGATTTCGATATTAAGAACACAATCCCGGGATCCCGGGATTAAACCCGGGATTTTATATATCTTTAAAAAGGCGAATTTAATACAATAAAATTATGTAAAATCAAAAATCTTTGATATATTAAAGACTTAGTGGTTTCATTACGTAAATAAATTACCCCATGGGCCGTCCACCCCACCATTTTGGAAATATGGCGGACAAATAGCCGCTGTTTAAACTTTCGCGCCAAATTCTAGGTACGGCACTAAAATTATGTTAGCAGTAAATTTTTCCATGCGAGCTATAAAAAATACTTATGTCTTAAAAATCGCAATAAATTGCGTTACTTTTATTATTTTAAGCATTTAATCTGCTTTAAACTTTAATTTGAACCCAAATAGTAAATAGGTCTAATCTCGATATCGGATCACTCAATCCCGGGATTGTAATATCGAACTTTTGCGTCCGAGATCCCGGGATTCCGGGATTCATGCCCTAGTAGGTAGGTATAGTTTGTTAACTATATACAATATTATATTATGCATATATATAGATATTTCAATATGTTCAAGGTTTAACATTACATATTCAAACAAATTAGCACGATTCGTCTTCTTAACCTACTAAAATTACCTCACAAGTTAGTATGAAGTGTAAATATACTGAGTAAATACCTGAATCTATATAATTACACAAATAATGATATACGATATGAAAACGTTATGGTTTCGTAACTGAACATTAGTATTTCCTCAAATAAATTAGCAGTCATCTGTGAAATATATTCAAGAGATAAAACTTGAAGATTGTCACGAAGCGAGAGTGTAAATTGTCAAGTCATGATACAATAATTTCGGATGTTAAGCTAGGACGCGCTTATTATAGTACATTATGATATAAGTGCGGTAGGTTGAAAATTACAGCGGAGGCGATATTGCTAGCCCGAGCCGTAGGCGAGGGCTACAAGAAAGCAGAGGCTGTAATTATCAAAGCGCACGTATGTCATACGACGTTTTATAACACATTTGCGAGGAAATCAAATAAAAACAATACAGCGAAAAGAAAAAGCGCGCGGAATAATTTTTATTTGTTCACAAATTAGCGATGCGCGGGCATCAGTGCTTTTTTTTTTTAAGGCAACGGTACAAAAACAGCCAGTATTACTAATAAAGTAAATTAATATTTTTTTGTTTCTGTTACAGATGTAATTTACTGTCAAAATGAATTAAATTAAAGAATTAAATGTTTATTTTTTATATTTTATCTCCCAAAGTTAATTTTATTCATAAAATATTGACCACTTTTCTGACATAAAAACTTTTTGATTTGCTTTCTTTGCTTTTTTTTTCTTAAGATTTAAAAAAGTACCGTTGGTTTTAGACGGAGCATGATAAACCGTACGTGTTACCTTATTAGAAAGAAACTCGTGCGTTTTACTTTACGATTACGCACAAGTACGTAATGACATACATTACGATATTGAAATTGGTGAAATAAGAGGCCCTTTACGAGCAAATGTGTTATAAAAATTAATTACACGGCACGAGTGTTCATTAAAGTGAAACATTGATTTATATTTTCTTCTTTTCAAGCATCTGCGTGTTTAGGCATTGAAGGCATCGTAATCGGGTCAATTGGTAGAAATAGTGAAGTAACACCAAAAACGTCGATCCGAAACCAAACTTCCCATCAAATTTCGACGTCTCTGGCGTAGGTAGGACCTTCGTTGTTGACAACCGGGACCAACTGTTTAAAACATTGCTTGCGAAGGACGGTGGAACTCGAGAAAACGTTTTTTTGCCACACAAACTATCGGTCACCCATCCAAGTAATGGTCACACTAAGAGGTGCTTAACCTGGATGACCATTCGAGATCGGAAAGTGGGTACAGCTTGGCCAACGAGCTCCCTAATATCGGGACTTATAGCTCGTTAACACAGTGCGAGCTAACGTGGGAGCTGTTGCCCAGCCAGTAGACATCTAACGCCAGTACGCTAGTAACTTGGCTCGCCTTAGCTGTCTACACAATATAATAGGTCTTCTTCTTCTTTTCGTCTAGTGTTGTGGCTTACCTAATGTTAGAGTTTTCAGGCCGCCTAAGACTTCTAACTTAACCTAAAGACTGCTATCCGACATAACTATCGGAACCAACTTAACGTGCCTTCCTAAGCACGGCGGAGGTTTTTGCAATGTACTAAGTACTCGCACGTATCAGTTACTCGTACGTTACGTTAAACAGCGCGAGTTACTGCAGTGTAGCTACTCACCAGGCATACTCGTACGAAAGCTCGCACTATGTAAACGAGCTATTACCTGTTAGACTCGTACATATTTTGTCTACGAGAGGACTCAAACTTTAGAATTAAACTTGATCCATAAACTTTGAAAGTTAATTATTAATTTAACCGCTTCAAATTCGAGTTTAGACACCTGGCTATGTTTACTGGAAATTATTAATTTCTTGTCCCAAATAAAACTACTTACAAAGTTACACTAAACTGAAATTTTATAACAGGAATTACAAGAAGAACAAGATAATATTTGATTATTTAACCACACTTTAAATCCCTTGGGCGATAAACCAGCTAAGTATGTTTTATGACATTTTACGTATTGTTCCTTTCCTATAATTGACTTATGACTTGCTTTACGTTGACTTTTTAGGTCATAAAAAGTGACTTTGTAGAGCTGTAGATGGGTAAACTTAATTTAAATAAAAAAAATTAAAAAAGTCAAACGAAACAAAGGAAATTCGGAATTAAAGTTAACCTCAGACGCGTCCTTTGTCTCAATAATTGAGGAGGATCCTAGGAGCAGGAGCCGACGGCGACCGGCGACCGGCGACCGGGCGGCCCTACATTATCTCACTTCAACGATTTCAGATAAGAGATTAAGCTATTAAAGAAGATTTCTTTAGTGTTTGGGTGCGTCGTCCATTATCAGATTTCCCTTCTCAGTGGAGATATTTTTTTGACATCTAGCAGTCCAACTTGTACAACGCAGATTTAGACATATCTAATGTAAGTTAAACCGGCAGGCTTATTCAAATTCATTTTGGAAAAAAAATAAGTATAGAAGATTTCCGAATCTATCAACCTATTCATCAGAGCGATGTTCCCAGTTGCGTCCCTCTCGGGAGCCCCCTGGGTAGGGTAGACTGGGTACGATTGTGCCTCAGGACGAAAGTGACAGTCGCTTTATTATCGAAACCATAAGAGATAGAGTGGGGGGTGCAAGGGAATAAAGGAGCGGTAAGAGCGTTTGATTACGTGTCACAGTATTGCGTCAGCCATCGTGTGACTTTGACGAGTGTAGGAGACAATCTTATTTTTGATGGTCAAAACTAAGTTTTTTTGTTAGACTTATTTTTGTGATTGTGTCTTTATGAAAATAGGTACAAGTATGAGTGTTTTACCTAATTATGAGTAAAAAACGGCCAAGTGCGAAACTCGCGCACGAAGGGTTCCGTACCACTGTCACAATTGGGTATGGAACTCTAAAATGGTTTACAACAACTTTGATTCAAAGAAAATCTGAAACTTGTAAGAAACTCTTTGGACAGTGAAGGCAGACTAGTATATTTGACAGATAGGGCAGCCATTTTGAATTCCATGACCAACTCGATTTGACTTGACCAATCAGAAGCGACCTCAACTACGCGACTAGAATTCCCTTGTAGTTTTTGAAACACGTTTGTTGTATGGGAGCCCCTTTTAAATAATTGCTTTGTTTTGTTTTTAGTATTTGTTGTTGTAGCGGCAACCGAAATACATCTTCTGTGAAAATTTCAACCTTCTAGCTATTACGGTTCATGAGATACAGCCTGGTGATAGACGGACAGACGGACGGACGGACGGACAGACAAACAGACAGCGAAGTCTCAGTAATAGGGTCCCGTTTTTACCTTTAGGTACGGAACCCTAAAAATTAGCAAATAAATATCAGTCTATACTATCTACGTAAATAGTTTTGTATTTTCTTGACGCTTGTTTTTGTACGAAAGAGCATTTTGGGGATAGTTGTGCCATTGTTGCTGGGTGCGGTTGTGACTAAGCCAAGCGTATTTTTTTTTGCTTTTTGGTGCCCTGAAAGCGCACGAGCAAAACCGATTGAGGCAAGGCTAAGGCTATATACGCACTTATCAGTCGTGGCGAAGGCGTGTTGTCGTCTTATCCCGAATTCCGTCGACATAACCATACAATAGGTGACAGTCACAAAGAAATTCGCGACGTGCTTCCGCCACAACTTAGCAGTGCTCGAATAGCTTAATATAAGCCAGCATCAGGACGCATACATACATGTAAAAAGCAGCACTTTACTGCGCAGTGCTGCAACCAAGATAATCGAATTTCCTTAACAAGGTACATCCGAAAATGCAATGAAAGTGCCGCAAACATTAGAGAATTAAGATTAAAGGCAGATCATCTTACATTAAAAATAATTTTAAGTCATTTTGGTGTATTTTTGTACCTGTCACAATCAACCCCAGGCACTGTCACAACTGTCCTTGGGGTCAGGTCGGTTGTGACATTTTTCTTTTTTTTTTTCAACTTGCTCCTGTGAGCTAACCGTTGGACTTAGGAACACAATCTTAGTATTCAGATGTAGGCAAATGTTTATATTTTTATATAAACGTTACTTCTTCTAGCTAAGTATCATATTTTCAGAATTATGGTCGGTCAAATGAAAATTGGCCCAACCGTACCCAGTCTACCCTACGCCAATAACCGAAATTATTTGGGGTCGACCTAGTAGGTAGGTCATTATTGACCACACTTACTGGAAACAAATAGACCCGGATTCATCAACCAACACCCTTTTTTAAGGGTTCCGTATTGACTTATTCTGTCTGAATTCAGCTGTAAAGAAACTACCCTCAAACTACACACTCCTGTGGCGCAATTAGGGAGCGCATGACACGGAATGTCAGGGTTGCAGGTTCAAGTCCTGTGGATTGCAAAATTTTGTAAAGCATTTCTTCAAATAATCAGTCATCCAAGTGTAAGAAACACTTTAAAAAATAATCAACTACCTACCGTCTTGTTAAAGCAAAACTACTAATAAATAGAGACGTATTCGGTAAGAACCTACATACCTACCTATAAATTTATTTCATGTTTCCGTTAACGGTACATTTGTTGTTGCGTCGTTCGAGGACTATAATCCAACGAAATCTTTATTTTCCCCCGTCAAACTTGTCCGAAGTTTTTAAAATGAAAGAAACATTTTATTACATAGGATCGATCCTCTCATATTGTGTGTAAAAGTATGTCTGCCTTTTCTGGATTAAATTGAAAGGTTTTGGTAGCAGATAGAATATTCATACATAACGTTGGTACCTACGGAAGTACGGTATGACATATTTTCTTGAAAAGGTTGACGGGAATGAATGCATAATGGCGCGAACTCGGGCGTATAGGTAAATCCGCCATTTTGTTGAACGAGGTACGAATTAAGATGGAGTCTAGATTCTCATTAGCACCGGCAACGCTACCGTTGCACTAATTGCTCTACCACCCTAGGGAACCAGCTCGAAGCCTACAGTTAAATATTTTTATGTTTTTTTCTTGATACAACTCTTGGATAGTGAGAAATTTATAAAAATAAATAATAAGTAAAATACGCAAATATGTAGGTACGCAGGTGATCTAAGCAGACGAAGAAAATTAAGTAAGTTCTCTACTTCCCTTTCAGGAACTAAATGAGTTGATGCGGAAATACAGTGGCTTCCTTACCTGAAACAAAAAATAACATTTTCATCCCATCTATTCGAAAACAGCTAGTCTAATCCCTGTAAACAGGGCCTGAAGTAGCGCTGTGCTGGCGATGTTCCTAGCAGGGATTTTCATAGCTCATTATTGCCCTGTTTGCAGGGAAATAATGAGATTTGAATTTGGAATGTGAATATTTTTAAAAAGTTTCAATTAACAAAGAGTTCCTATCACCGTACTGCGTGTCTGATAGGTAGGTGATAGGTGATAGACCGAGCAGGTTAAGCAACACATGTGTCTGATAGGTGAGCGATGGGTGTTCGACCGTACAGGTAGAATATTGGTAAAATGCAGGGTTTTGGTAGAAAATGGTAGGTTTTGGTAAGAAATGGTAACGTTCGTAGAAATTGGTAGGTTTGGTGAAAAATGGTAGGTATTGGTAGAAAATGGTAGTTTTTGGTAGAAATGGTAGTTATTGGTAGAACTAACTCATTTTCTCATAGAGGGTGATGAAAAGTAGAATGTTCACCTCGGGAGCAAACACTATTTTTCGCTCGAGTGAGATACTTTGAATCCCTCGATTCGCTCAGGATTCTACTAAAGAATCCCTCGCTACGCTCGGGATTCTACTCTAGAATCCCTCGCTTCTCTCTGGATTCAAAAAACACTCTCGCCGTAAAAATAGTCTTTTCTCCCTTAGTATACAATCTACTATTAAATAAATGTTTACGTATACGCGGTTCGGTTGTTGAAACGTCGAGGTGAGATAATAAATAATACTAATACGCGATTAGAATACGGTAAAATGTAGCTATACGCTTAAAGATTTTAGGGAATTCGATACCTCGATATTGGTCCTTACTTTTAAGTAGACTGTCGACCGTGTACTACTAACTAAACTAAGTTAGCTCAGCTCGTCAGTTTTTCAAACAAATGAGCATAGTTGTCACTATATTGTTTGCGGTTGACGCATAGTTTATCACATGTATGATAAACTGAGTCGACTATGCGAAGCTAAGCTAAACTAACTTAGTTTAGTGGCGGTGGCTAGCTACCAAGCTAAATTACATTTCGATACGAATAGTACCTAGTATCGAAATGTACATGAAGATAGCCTCAGACAAAATACAGTTTGTTCTGTATTCTGAGCTACTATCTACGATCTAAGTACGTGTTTAGAAAATTGTTTGCAATCGATATCTAGTTCAAGCCAACACTAGACTAATAACGAGGCTGGTTGTTTTGAAGCGCTCAATACAATGTGTGCTCTCGTAGCCTCGACCATTGATTGCAGATCTCTCGACCCTTTGCTCGCTTCGCATCATCTCCAACTGGGAAACACAACGTTAGAAGTGCCGGGCACGATCAAAACTAAGTAAATATGATTACTTATTCGGTCAAGCTCAACTGTTTCACCTGAATCAATCAGGTATAATGAGTACTGTTCCAATTTTTTAACAGGGTATTGTAATAATCTTTTAAACGGATGGATTCTGCTATTACAACACTTTCTTGAATAAAAAAAATATCCCGACTAATTGAAAACCTCCTCCTTTTTTGGAAGTCGGTTAAAAACGATTTTTTTTTAAATTTAATATTTATTGATCTATCTTATGTAAATTTCTTTTTAATTTTTGTATGTACTTAGCTCAAGGCTATTTTATTTAGAAAATTTATTTTTCACCTCACAACCTCGGAAAGGATCGTTTTGCACGCTGATTTCTGCGTGCAAAATCGCATTTTGCGCCCTAGCGTGGAAAGAGATTTTTCGAAATTCGAATCTGTCTTCTCGATACTTCTTTAGAGAGCCAAGTCCTTTGAAAATGCGCTACCGGAACCTCATTTCTTTTTTTTTGTTCATGGCATCGAACCACGAAGTATTGTTGCACATTGCCAATGTAGTATTTATTGTTTATTATCATTATTATCAAGCAGGTTTTTTCATGAATTATTCAATTTAGAGATTGTTTGCTTATTTTTATTATTTACGGTACAATAAGCGGTAAGTATATAATGCCGAATTGAGTTTTCTACCGGAAAAATGCACCGTTTTCCTCGCTGTAGTGAGGTGAAAAATTGTATGTTTCACTCGGTAGCAAAGTTTTTTGCATCTCGTACCTTTGAAACCTTTGCGACGACGCTCAGGTTTCAATACAAGTACTCGCTGCAAAAACCAACTTTGCAGCCTTGCATAACAAATAACTATTAAAGGAAAAATAGCATTCAAAAATTTTCACTTGCGGCGAGACTTGGGTTTAGATTTAGATAGATGGCGCTTTAACGAGCCTTAATCGTATACATACAGAGGAGAATATAGCACTAGAAGTTTTCACGGCACGCAGGGTGAACTTGCGTAGTCTAGTTGGAACAGACGTTGGGGTACTGACCCAAAGACGCGAGTTCAAGTGAAAATTTTTGAATGCTATTTTTCCTTTAAAATAAATTTTCTATCTTATGTACTTATCTATATTTGCCTACGTCGTATAAAGAACACACTCTCCAATTTTCAGCCCTCTGCTATGAGCGGTTTAGGCTGTGCAATGATCACTGTCTGATCATTGATCAGTTAGTTAGTCATCTAGTCAGGACAAAGCCCCTACGTTTTGATTTTTTCATATTCTATTTCTATTCTAATTAGATAACGAAAAAAAAAAACAAAATCTAGAGGCATGGTCATGGCAGATATAGGTTTTATGGCATAAACATTGATCGAATGTCTTTATGCAGAAAGGAAACAGTCGACTACGTTTGTGTGAAGAATGAGTAGATATCTTTTCCTCTTAACAACTCAGCTTCTTGCAATGAATACGCAAAATCGTTGAAGTGATATAAGCCTTACCGTGGTTATTTATATACATTGATGGATTAAGGACTCCTGTGCGATTGTGGTCGATCCCTTCGGTTTTATATACCGTTGGGCAGATTAAAAGAATAGGATACATCTATCTACCGACCTAATTTAGGTTCTATCATTTGGTGAACGATGTTCATTTCAAAATTAGGCTTCGCTTTTAACGAACAAAATAATATTGCCCTACTTTCTATTAATAATACAATTCAATAATCGAAAGATAGACGGTTTGAAATTGCTTTACGTCAATTTACATAGTAATGTAAGTAAGTACTACCTAAGTAAACAAGTATGTTTGTTACTCCTTCACGCAAACACTACTGAACCGATTGTACTAAAACTTAGCCTGCCAGATAGCTGAAGATCTGGATTCACATATAACCTACTTTTAATCCCGATAATCATAAGGAATCGGGACTTACGCTGGTGCAACCTCGGGGCGCATCTTGTCTTCTACTATATTTTACGACGATCACCTGTCTTCTGTTATGAACTACCTAGCTGCGCCCCGCGGTTTCACCCGCGTAAGTCCCGATCCCGCGGGAATTACGGGATAAAAAGTAGCCTATGTGTTATTCCAGCTATCTATATTCCAAGTTTCATCGCAATCGCTTCAGTAGTTTTTGCGTGAAAGAGTAACAAACATCCATACAAACTTTCACATTTATAATATTAGTAGGATAGGATGACTACTTACAACGCCGCGCATCGCTGCGACTTATCAAAGCACGTTGGGTCTAAGCTTTAGTTTTTGCTGTACATTATAGATTAAACCTATCTGTCTAAGGAACTATAGAAACGAAAACCATAAAAATAATCTACCTACCGATATATTTCTAAGTCTCGATATCGTTGAGCCAAGGTCGCGACCTATTGTTGCTCATCATTGTCCCAGCAGTTCGAGTGGTTCCAGTTAATAGGTCACCGGAGCCGGCAGTGGTTACGTCACAGATCTTCGGCCCTTATCTCAGACCCGGTGTACAGTTCCTACTTAATGATCCGACGTTTTTACTTCCTGTTTCTTTTTAAAGAAACCAGAGACAATTACTTGTGTTTAAATATGAGTGCTGCCTGTGGTTTGACCTGTTTAAAATGAGGAGGAACACTAACTTTTTATCCCGGCAGAGGGCGTTGGTCGACTAATCTTAGGTTTGAATTAAGAACTGTCAAACAGGTGATTTTTACAACTCTCGGCGCCAAATTGGCCATATCGGTCTGAGACCGAAAGAATAAAAAAACTCGGCGTTTCCATTGGTGGAGAACCATCATTAAAAAAAAAAGATCATCTGATGCCAGCGCCATCTACTTACAGCTTTGCGTATTCTGTGCTCTAGTTAGGTATGCGTTGTCTATGCTTTGCTATAATAGTCTGTGTGCTTTGTCCTGACTGACCGATGGACCAACGCACAGCCTATTATATGATTGACGTTGATATAGTAGAAAGCTGAAAATTTGTTGAATGTGTTTTTCATTTTGATGTAGGCATCCGATATGAAAGGGTTTTTTGAAATAACCTTTTAAACTTTAGCATGTGAAACTGCAGGACAAAGTTAATCTACACTAATATTATATATAGAAAAGATTTGTATTTGTGTGTGTGTGTGTGTGTGTGTGTGTGTGTGTGTGTGTGTGTGGGTTTTCGTCTGTATGTTTGTCATGAATAAACTCAAAAACTACTAGACCGATTTCAAACATTCTCTCTCCATTATAAATCTACATTCACCCTAAGTAACATTGGCTACTTTTGATTCCCACGGGATCAGGACTTACGCGGGTGAAACGCGGGATTTTTAACAAAATCAGGCGAAACAATTAATTGAGTAATCTATCTATATAGGTATTCTAATTTATTTCATCATTAGCCAAAAAATAATTTTATCCTCTTGAAGTAACCTTTCCCTAAAATGTTTAGGTAAGAGAACCCAATCTACGAATTACCTACCACGAATTTAAAATCACGAAATAAATTGTTAGTGTCGTTGTCGCTAAGTAATTTCTTTACTCCACGTTGATACCACAAAATACGAGCTAAAATCTCATTTCATTTTCATTTCATTTATTTCATTGTACAGAATATGGGTTACAAAGATCTTAAAGTTACGTTTTGGAGTCTCCATATTCTACCCCTGAGGCATGCACAGTTAAGTTATAAGTAGGTATATTCAATATAATGTCTAATGAGTAATATCTAGGAGCTAAGTAATATTTAAGTCATCATTTCAACAAAATTAGAGAACATTAGTAGGTACAGTGGCAAAAATATAAAAACATCAATAAATTTCTATTAAAATCTTACACAATAATTATTCAGCAGTAGAAAAAAATTACAGTTGCCTAGCTGGTCTGGCACTTATCGTTCAGGTATTCATCTATTTTATAGTAACACTTCCCAACCAATAGATCTGTTACTTTACTTTTAAACATTTTTTCATTCTCCAAAATCAACAATTCTTTTGGAAGCTTATTATATAATAATGGTGCCATACCCATAACACTTTTTCCAAAAAGAGCACTCTGATGTCTCGGCATCCAGATTAAATGTTGAGATCTAGAACGGCTCAGGTGTTTAAATTCTTGGACATTGGCTCTCACAAACATAATCATCTCGTATATATAAACGCAAGGAAAACTTAATATTTTATGCTGTTGGAAAAACGGTTTGCAAGAATCCGTTCTCTGTAGTTTACAAACGGCTCTTAGGCATTTTTTCTGCGCTTTGAATATTACTTCTCTTTCGGAGCAATTCCCCCAAAAGATGACACCGTATCTAAGAGTGGAAGTTACATAGGCGTGATATGCTGTCAAAACAGTGGAAATATTTGCTATTTTAGATAGGTTAAATAACGCATAAGAAAAACGGTTAAGTTTATTACACACTTTTTCTGAATGTGTTTTCCACGATAAATCTATGTCAATATGTATTCCTAAAAATTTGGTACTTGAAATGTCATTAATCGGTTTACCGTTGTAGTTCACATCCAATGTCAAAGATTTATTTTTATGAAATGTCATTTTATTAGTTTTGTCAATATTGATTACCAAATTATTTAATGTCAGCCAATTTATTATTTTATTTATACAAGTATTTATGTCACTTTCAAATTGATTCAAATCATTACCAACAATTATGACGGTACTGTCGTCAGCAAAGAGAACCATTGGATGGTTTACACATTTAGGGAGGTCGTTAATATAAGTAATAAATAATAAAGGACCCAACACACTACCTTGTGGGATACCAAACTTAACAGGCACTCTCTCATGAAAGTAGGTCACTGAAAAATACAGCGGTCGAAGCAAGCTCCAAGATTTTTGTAAGTAGGTACTTCAAAACCGAACATGGATAATTATGCTGTGTTCTTCACAGCATAAGAGCTCTGTTTTTTTATTTACATGAGTTTAACAGCCGTATTCACAAACGCATGCTTGGGCTCAGCTTATGAATATCAGAACTTGGTTTTTTTTACTTTTATTCGGATACTAGCTGACCCGACAGACGTTGTCCTGTCGTTTAGTATAAAAAAATAAAATTCATCAAAATCGGTTTAGCATTTTTTCTTTCATAAGAACCTTCTCCTGACAATAGCAAACACAACAAAAAAAGAATTATCGAAATCGGTCCAGCCGTTCACGCGTGATGTCGTGACAACGGAACGGGTTTTATTTTTATATATATAGATTATATAATAGATAGAATCCAGTTATCCAGAAATTCCAACGCGGACGAAGTCACAGGCACAGCTAGTATCAAAATATTGATGAGCCCAATCGATAAACGTCCATCTAAAAAGAATAAAGAGGACAAAAGAAACGTAGGTAGGTACCTAATGTTTTAAAAAATCCAAAGTTATAGAGTCTATAATGTCTATAAACACAATTACAAAATAATTTAGCTTAGAAGTAGTCATTTTTGCCGTTAGGTATACAAACTAATTTAACTTCTACTTAAATTCACTTCAGAACCATAAAATTAGACCTCGTCCTCTGAGAGAAAGCCCTGCCGTGGAGGATGGATATTTCTACCAATAGACTAACTTTTTTACTAACTTTAGAGGAGAGTTGGAGATGTAGTACATTGTATCTATATTGTTCATATCTATTTGCGGTGTTTACGTTTATTAACTTTATTTCATTTTAACGTAGGCAAATATTAATTACGAAATATCATTCAATGTAATACCTACATAATATCCTAAAGGGGGTGGTTTAAAATGATTGTTGTCATCGAAATCTTGTCCTAAAAATAATAATAGAACAAGCTTGTGAAAGACTGTAAGTGTAAGATTTTCCATAATCCTATTTTGAGTGTATGTGTTTGTTGTTTGTTGTATGTTGATAGCTAGAGATTTGGAATAAAACATAGGCTACATACTATCCCGGATTTGGATTTATACCTACGGATTTGGAACCGCAGGGCGCAGCTAGTGTGAGCAAAAACTTAATTAATATATTTCCTGTTTACTCTATACCAGTCTGCAGGCTTTGTCTAATATAAAAGGTATTTTTGTAGGACCCAGAATTATTTTTATAGAATTTTATAGGTCGTAAGTCGTAATATCCTTTGAACTTGTTTTTATGTTGCTTTCAAACACATCCCGGGCCTATTTCCATTACGTTTTATACACTGCCGAAGTATTTACGAGTATATGTGTGTATAAAGTGTGTATAGATAAGTAATAAATAACCAATTTCTCGTGTTGTTGGTTCTGTGTGTTTGCACAAATTATTGTGTTTGTGTGATGTGCTGACGGTGTATGCGCGCGATCTCGCATTTATTTTCACTGTTTGATATTATATTTTTACGAGAGTGTCTGATGTGTTTTCAGGTTTGAGGAATACAATTTACGTAAATAAGTTACGGATTGTTTTGCAGCTCGTAAATTAAATGCCGAGTGCAGATGTAAAATAATTATACAAATACCATTAGAGAAACGACGATGTGGTAAGCACACTCACCTCGAAGCCAGAAGGAATGAAACAACTTGCAATTCCCATTTTTTTCTGACTCTTACCTCCGGCCTGCGTATCGAAACACGAAACAATATATATTTATATATTTATTTAAATATAATATATATTTCTATATAGGAAAAAAGGAAACTTTTAGGCCTAGTTACTACTAACTAACTTAGTTACTGACTAACTAACTAAGTTATAGTTAGTTAGTAACTAACTAACTAACTTAGTTAGTTAGTCAGGTAAAAGTTAGTTAATTAGTAAGTGACTTACTAACTTTTAACTAACGAACTTTAGGCCTAATTATTCTAAAGGGAATTTTACACAAAAAACTATTACCAGAATCGAATAATATTAAAGGGTGTTCAAAAAGATTTTTATTTTACTAATTCGTCCTCTAATTCGTTGGGTAGGTTTGTCTACCCATATCCGAAGCGAATTACCAAGGGGCCGCCTATGGGAAAACCTAGGGGATAAATCTCACGGACCAGTAATATTGGACCTTTTAAAAAATCTAAAAAGTGTTTTCCGGTAAGAAATCACAAAAACCATGATGGTTGGAACAATGGAAAGGTCAACGTACTATCCTGCGGTACCAACATAACGCTTACCCAATAACATTAACAAACTTAGTAAGAGGAACCTAACTGTAACCTATAAACAACAACGGTCAACAAAACTACTAACAATAAATGAAAATTACTTCGTTCTTCGAGAGTTCTTGCATAATTTACAGACCCTTTTAACTTTTTTTACTACTACTTGTTTACTTAAAACTTGAATGCAAGCTACGATAGTATACCAAAATAACTTAAAATTAACCAATAATAATGCTTGTCATTCATGCCTATTGTTATGCTCTGGCTACTCCCTGAATTAATATTATTTTGGCACATCACCATATAAAGTTCGTAATTCTTTTTTGTACTACCGACCCTGAACTGAAACTATACAAGAACGTTGGAATTGATGGTGACCGTCCATGAAACTAACAGTTCCGGGGACGGTCACCATCATTTTAAATAGAAAACGCGCGACAACATCGCAACAAGGCGCAGATCAAATCCGCACAAAATTCAGTGCGCTATGTCCTGTCCAGCGACTTGTACTATGGAGGTCAGTGACTACCGATAAATGACGTAGGTACCTACTACATAAATGGGGACCACAATCATGAAGTACTATATCGGTAGTACATTAATTTAAAAAGGTTTACTAACTTTATGTGATGCGATGTGTCAAAATGTTTATTCACTGAGCAGACAGAGCATTAGTGGCCGTAGCATGGAGATCGAAAAGCGCACCTAGCGGGACGTAATACGAAACTTCAGCTTTCAGTGTTTTACACAAAAAAGTCACACTAGTAGTGCTCGAACTTATGTAATAGCCATAACAGACGATCGAACCGCTCCAGTGACATCAGTAATAATAATGTGCAACTAATTTGACGTATTCTGTCTGTGGCGTTCGGAATATATTATAATCGGTACATAATTTTACTATACGGCGCGGGTTCCAGTGTCTGTTACGGCTATAAGATTAGTAAGCTATGGCAGGTAGGTATGTACCTATTTGAAAACCTGGCGAAGTTTGGAACAAGGAAAGTTTCCTACGAAAAGGGGACGTGACGACAAGACAATAAGTGGTCGGAAAAACACAATTTGAAAGTAAATTGAACAACATTAAAGTTTACATACCTACCTATTTCAAAATACGATTGTTTCGAGTGTGTTACAAATTCGAATATTTTTATATCAATTTATTTATCACCCTGCTTTGTTTTTGTTGCTACGATTTTATATTTCTTTAACCGACTTAACAAAAGGAGGAGGTTCTCAATTCGACCCGTATCGATTGCTTTTTAGGGTTCCGTAGCCAAATGGCAAAAAACGGAACCCTTATAGATTCGTCATGTCTGTCTGTCTGTCTGTCCGTCCGTCCGTATGTCACAGCCACTTTTCTCCGAAACTATAAGAGCTATACTGTTGAAACTTGGTAAGTAGATGTATTCTGTGAACCGCATTAAGAGTTTTACATAAAAATAGAAAAAAATAATACATTTTTGGGGTTCCCCATACTAAGAACTGTAACTCGAAAAAAATTTTTCACCAAACCTATACATGTGGGGTATCTATGGATAGGTCTTCAAAAATGATATTGAGGTTTCTAAAATCATTTTTTTCTAAACTGAGTAGTTTGCGCGAGAGACACTTCCAAAGTGGTAAAATGTTGGTCCCCCCCCCTGTAACTTCTTAATTAATGGAATGATAAGACTAAAAAAAGTATATGATGTACATTACTATGCAAACTTCCAACGAAAATTGGTTTGAACCAGATCCAGTAGGTAGTTATTTTTTAAAACGTCATAAATCGTAAACCGCAATTTACCTTTCAAAACAAAATCTGTAGTATAGATAATGGTACGGAACCCTTCGTGCGCGAGTTCGACTCGCACTTGACCGGTTTTTCTTATTGTTTTTATGCGTTGTGCAGGAGTTTTTTTTGAGTTTTACACTTTTTTCGGTTTTTGTACGTATAGAACCGATGAAATGTTATCAAGAGGAACAAAATTATTTATTTATATTAAATCTACTTTACCTGTGTAGTACTTGTTTACATCTATATCTATAATGCTTTGTCCTGACTGACTGACTGATGGATCAACGCACAGCCTAAACCGTTGATAGTACAGGGCTGAAATTTTGAGAGAATTTTGAAAAACAAAAATTTAATTGGCTTAATTTTGAAAAACCGTTTGCTATCGGATAACAAGAAAAAGTTTTTCAAAATTCCTTCAGGAGCGGGACTAAGGCGACTGAAACCGCTGGACATAGCCAGTTAATATAATTAGTTTAGTTTTATACTTACCTAATCTGTACTCAATTAGAGTAATGATATAAGTATTCCTAATTCTAGAAAATTATTTAAAACCATCCCACGCGTTTAAATTGAAGCAAGGCTAGGCAGACCTTTTCACCGCACATTCTACATAACAAACCAAGTCTAAAAACAACAATGTGTCGTAACCGGTTCTGTTTTACCAGGTTACCTAATTAAATTTCAAAGTTCTGTAACCCATGTCCACAATTTGTTATGAGGATTATTATAATTTACTTTGATAACACGTAAGGAGCTTTACCACGGGTTACATTTATTTTCTCTTTATTATACACTGTTAAGAACGCATTACAAACTAGTGTTTTTTAAATGTCACCGGTGCGTCATTGCGAGTATCAGTATATGCCCTCTTACTTATAAACGTTGATTAACTAATGTATTGTTTGTCTTTTGCTGTGTCTTGAAGTTTCAAAGTTGGGAGAAACAAACGTTACATAACTTACAGCACAGCCATATTCAAAAACGACCCTATGCTTGGATTAATGCTTTGTCTTACACTCGTATTTATAGTCAATTCTAAGTAATTACTTGTCTAAGTAATGTGTCTGTCACATTCTCATTGACGTTGAAAATCACTAATAAGAGCGAGACTAGGGCATTGCTTAGCCAAAGAAATCACTTAGATTCGTCTATAAATACGGGTCTATTCTGAGTGATAATCAACGTCAGCAAAAATGTGACAGAAGCTGTCGATGGTAAATACAGCTGTAAGTTAATAAATAGAAAATAGTGCCCAAACCTAGGTATGATAACCAAGTAAGTACCAGATATAATATTATCGTTTAATAAAGTGTTTTAGTATATTTGCCTTATACCATCTTATCATATAATCTTAGGTATCCTAAATTACGTTGAGCAGCTTTAGGTAAAATTCCCGCCATCGTGAGTTTAGGATAACCATCAATTTTTATTATACCCTTAAGAGGCGTGTAAACAGCTGTAACGCGATGATTTATTTCATACGCAGGTACTTAATTCTTTATTTTATGAGAACTAAGATAGTGAGCACCTATCGTTAAATGCAAAAGCTTTAATAAATATTTTACGTCTTTATAGCTTCTTTAGAACCTAAGACGATTAGCACTATACCATACAGTCGTTGGAGTAATCTGTAATAACCACATTATCGCTACTATGCTGCCAATAAATATCCTATCTACACAGCTATACTGTAGCACCTTTTAATCGCCAATTGCTGAATAAGCACTAAACACCATAGGTAGATACGTATTCGGTCGTAAACCGATGCTCACCTATGGATTGTATTTAAAAAATTATGGCCTTCCTAACATCCTACTTTTTTAAAGTCGGTTAAAACACAGAAATGAACGGAAAATCGCATTTGTGTGTGTTGCAAAGCATTCAAGCAACATAGTAGTAAAAAATATGCTTTGTATACGCATTCGGGTCACAGTCTATATGCCAAAGGCTATAGTGTTAGACCGATCTATACAGTCGGATTCGTACGGATATCTGACGTTTCAATAAGAGAGATTTTGCGGCTTTTCGATGAGTACGAACACGCTGTGGTAACCATTCCGTTATGTTGAGAGCAGCTTAACTCTTTTATATGCCATCGTGGTTTGTGTATTGAACATGAATTTTGTGCCTTTGTTTTATATTTTTTCACATAAAAACATAAGTTATTCCATTATGCTTAGCCTATTGTGATTATGAATTCAAGAGTTAGATAGATAAATGCTTGATTGTACCAAATTTTAACGAAACAAAAAATAAAACAAACACAAACAAAAAAGAAAATTCAGAATCACAAATTAAACTTAAAAATAATACATTATTATAATGAATGATGAACTTCTATTATAATGAATACCTACAAGGTCAACGGCTTTATTGCTAAAAGCGACCTCTTCCAGGTAACCTTATAGAGAGTTAGACGAGAGGCTGTGACGAGAGACTTTGAGCTTGTGATTGCTTTGTCCTAGCTAGTGCACAGTCGTAGAGGTTTGTGAATATGGAGATTAAAACATTCTTTGAAACGCCAGAAAAATAAAGCTCAGCATCAACTCAGCACGTATTTATATTATTAAACTGTAGAACCATAAAAATTTAAAACAATTTCAAAAACAAACCTGATATTTTCTGACTAGTAGGTAGGTGCAAACTTTCTTGGACATTCCATACCCAACGACTTGCAAAGAAAATACCTATCAGTTCTAGTAAAATGAGCATTTGCGCTCAATATCATAAAATATTATCCTTTATTTGCATAACTATTTCATTTCAAGAGCAAATATATTCGCTTATTCACTTTGTGCTCATATTTCTTCCAACTTAATAAAAGAATAGACGGCAAATTTCTACACTTTGTCGGTCCTGAATTAAAACAGATAGATGGATGGATAGTAGAGTCTTAGTAAAAAGGTCCCGTTTTTACTCTTTGGGTACAGAACCCTAAAATATCGATTCTAATCCCCATGTGCACAAGCCAGAGTTAGTTTGTAACATCAGAGTTAGAACATGAATGCAAATAACACTGGATTAGGAAACCCTGGCAGGCAGCAATTATCAACCTATCGCAAGTCAAATAAAAAGAAGTACCTACTTAGTTAAAAGTATTAATACGTAGTACTTTTTAATCCATGCCTGTCTGTCTGCTAGGCGGATTTTGTTTGGGGATCGGGGCTTACACGAGTTAAAGCTCAGTCACTCAGAATGCAGGTCGTTGCTTGATATTCTGCAAGCCTTGCAAAAATATATAACTGGTACCTTGTGGGGTAAGGTATTATTTTCCTCTTATGTAAGCATATTGAAGTTCTGTGATTATTCAAAGGTCTTTGTTCTAGCCTTCGTTTCACTGCGAAATTAAGAGTAAAATTCAAATTAAGAGTATACCTCATCAAATGTTAAATGATGAAATTTTTGTTCAAACCTAGAAAAGCCTCTACCAAGCCCTTTTCCATAGCAATATGCTGTGGTGAATCACAAATATAGACGTGGCTTTGTGCATGCTCGGACGAAAATCTTTTTTATAATTATAACCTGAGCTATACAAGCACAAAACTAAAAAAAATTCCATACGAGCTCATAGCATTTACGATCCTATAGCATCTTGACTGTAAGAGGATTTAGCATGTTGACCATGATTTAGCATATTAGTTACAACTTTTAAATGCAATATCATCTAAGTACGAGTTTGTAGAGTCTAGGCGGCTATATTTTATACGATCCCAGACGACCTATACGGGTCTCTCCTGGAAATATGACTTGTCATAATAACTTACGTATCCTCAGCTTAGCTCAGCAACCGGATGGTTCGATGTTCTGGTAGACGATGATAATGAGAGCGAAAAAGATGGATAACAGTACCAGTATGCAGCAGATTGCACTTGGCAGTCGCTACCGTGCACGGGCTTATATTGACACGAACCTATTGTTATAGTAACTTACCTATTCTCCGCTAGGAGCCGGCCTTGGGTTCGATGTTCTGTCCGACGACAATGATGAGTATGATGAAGACAAGCAACAGCACCAGTATGCAGCAGATGGCAACTGCCAGCATCGCCGCGTGCTCGCCCAGCTTGGCAGCGTCTTGCGCGGCGCTTATACGCGCCACGCGTATCGACGCTGCTACCGTGCGCGCGCTTATATTGACACGAGCTTATTCTGACACGAACTTCTTTCAGACTGACATGCAAGTTTTCTGAATCATATTTAATTAGTCTCACTTTCAGTCACCCAGTCTGCACTTGTGTTATTTTTTAGGTTTAGTGTTTTTAAATTGTTTTTGTATAGGTATTTATGTTTTTCTCATCTTATCCAATTTTACGGTAAAAATCATTCACAGATCATCACTTTAATGTTATAATTAATAGATAAGTATAATTTTAAACATTGAAATTAATGGCGTTCTTTCCTTATTAATCAAATGTCTGGGAGCAAATTATTTTATTTAATGAGGAAGAAATGGGAAACAAATATTTAAAAGTCGAAGATTATAATGAATCCTACAAATGTTTTAAGAACTGTAAAATGCTCTTTTATGAAAAACTTAATACCATGGTAAAATGAGTTAGAGGCCTAGAATTGGTTAGGCATATACTCGTAGTAAAGCGCCAAGATGATACTGTTACCCGTTATTCCCACGAAATCGTTAATTATACGTATACAGGATGTTCCTGGAAAGGGGGTTCCAGAGATCTAGGCGACCAACTTTTGTTCTACAACTTTTGGAAATTCGAGGTAGTTTTCGAAACTTTAGAATTTTTAAAGTTTACGTGAAAATCAGCTGTTTCTTAAAGTTTGAGGTCATTGGCCTTAAGGTGTCCTTTTATTTAGTTTGGACCACTAGAATCCAACCTTTAATTGCCTTTATTTACAAAATGGCTATTTTTTTTCAAAGAAACAACTATAAAATTTTCGGAAAAAGTTTAAATTTCGAAAAGTCGTAGGACAAAAGTTGTTCGCCTAGACGTTTGAAACAACCCCCTTTCGGCTTGATACCCCTTCCGGAGAGCACTCTGTATTGAATACCTGCTCCTTTTAATACTTGAACTAAAACATTGTTACAGATTCAATAAATTCGCCATCTCGAAATTAGAATGCAGAGAGCGTCTTCCAATTTCGTCTCCATTAATGGGGGAAAGTTACGCCAAGCTCTGTTTCGCATTCACAACTCCAATTAAATCAAATGAAAAATACTTCAGCCCTAAAGGTAACAATATTCAACGTTGAGATTACTTAGGAACGTACCTTGAAATCGACAACTCTACAATGAAACCTTTCTCGATGAGGTCACGCCCTTATGCTTTCATTGTACAGAACGGTTGTAATGATTTGTGAAATGAAAAACACTGTGGCGGAGAAAAAAAATGTCAAGAGATGTTTAGATATTTAGACTGGTTATAAGGAATAATTTCCAGAAGTGATATCTGCCTACCGGAATTCTGTTATATAGGCACGCGTTATAAAAATATAAGCAAAGATCCGTTTGCAATAATGGCCAACGCATCGGCATTGACAACAAGAGATGCAATGCATTAAAACGAGCGCCCTTCCAAAAGCCGTATATTAGGATTTTCAAGCTATTGCATAGCTTTTATCGCGGGCTTTGAGTGCGCCGACCGAATCAAGAAATTCCGTAACGAAAATAAAACCTAACATACCATGTAGCCTAAAAAAAAATGCTATGCAATAGCTTTACCGCGGCAGTCCCAGAGTGCCACACGTTTTTTTTACTTTTGTTACATCGATAACTACCAGTGTCCAGCAGTGTTATTCACCAACGACCCAACGACAGTCTCGATCCCAGGAAAATTTCCAAAATCCATTTTGTTTAGAATCTGTTTTTCTATCACAAACAGTTTTATATTCTCAGAACCCGGGTTTCGCCCCACGTCTCGGCATCGCGTTGATAACGTGGGATGTCGTAGTCAGGTCATTTATGTTAATACGAACGGTTTCGGAGTTTTTGTACGGACCGGGAATCAATAAGGCAGCTGCGTGTGACAAATGAGAAATACTAACCCCGGGAATAGGGGTTTAGATCAAAAGCTTCCTGAATATTCTGCTGTGAGGAATTTTGATTTGGGTTCTTTAGTAGTGAGAAAGGAAAAGTAGGGACTCTATCGAAGGGTGCAGATTCATAGATTTTCGTGACGACAGACAAATATAGTGGCCTAGCTAGTGGAAAGAAACCGAGATCTGCAGGCTGAAGAAGCGTTTGTTGCGATTTCCATTTTTAAAAGATCATTATAATCCCTTTTTCTAATATATACGTGCAAGAGTAGCAGGAGTTGGCGGGTTTAGTCCATTTTTCTAGCTACATATAACTAGAAAAACGGACTTATGGTGCAGACGACTATTAGAATGGAAACCAGAAATCGAAAGTAAGACGACAACAAAATATGAGGTAGAAAGACGAAATCAAAATGATACTGATGATGGAGCAACAGGATTCCAACTGCCCAAAACAGAGAAAAATAGCGAGAGCTACTACTTATGTCTGTCTGAAGGATAGGTCTATAGGTACCAAATATTTGGTTGAGCAGGGCTGAAACATCGTAAGAGAAACTAACGACGCGACTATGACGTCATGTAGGCACGCAATTGATGTCACCCTAGGATGAAACCAAGCCTAAAGTTTGTCACAAATAGTCATCATAATACCCCATTATAACATCTATGTACGTTTTCCCTATCTCGTTTCCAGGTCAAGAGACACAAATGCTTTAATGATGATAATCGGAGTATAGACCACAAAGAGACGAAGCCATGACGAAGCATTTGTCACGCGTCGAGGTGACATTCTGTCACTTCAATGAAACATAAAGCCTCTTCTACACTGCTGCTGTGATGTAATGGCTCGTTTGCATTGGTCGTTAACTCAGTGCTTATGTACGACTAACGCATTTGAAGAGCCCCCGAATACAGGGTAACAAGCGTGCCAGTAATTCGAGTATATAGGTACTGCAACATTTCAGCAATGCCTTAAGTATTTGAACCTAATTTATTGTTTTTTTTTTAATTTTGTAGGTAGGTACCTTACCACAGAATACATAATTAGTACAAGTACCTTACCTACTATTTTGGTACCTATCTACAGTTTATGTCTAATTATAGAATTTTAAGCACAGACTTCAAAAATAATAGGATTATTATACCGTTGCGTCAGAGTTTCAACAATAGAATAGACAACATAGAGTGTGCGGTTAGCTTACGCGTGACATGTTCAAATCGTTTCAGAGACAATGAGCTGAAACCTGAAACTGAATAGAATTTGACGTTTGCTTAATTAAATAACGCGGTTTCAGCCATGATATTGTGCGGAATACGTTATTGGAGCAGGATTTTGGCTTGATGTTAATGCCTACTAAATTGTGGTTTATTAAATTTTATCAGATTTTATGAGGTATAGATAATTAAATACTGATTTCTCTTAGTTTATGAAAACAATATTCAAACATATTACCTAATAACTAATAACAGTATTATGGGTTTGGCTAAACGAGCTCTTTTTAAAGTTATACGCCACTGAAGTTATTATTATTATTCCGTATTATTCCGATGGTAGGTGGAAAGTTTCCGAAACTTTTGATTGTGAACAAGAATTGTGTGGGGTTACCTTAGTTCGTGAAATAAGGCATAACATAACTAAGCTGACTAAGGACAGCTAACCAAGTACAGCTTACTAAGTACAGCTAACTACTTTTGTTTGTGAACAAGAAGTGTGTGGGGTTACCGAAGTTTGTGAAATGTGCCATAATATAACTAAGCTGACTAGACTAAGTCCAATACGAAAACACTTCATAAAATAACCTCTTTTAAAGAAACATAAAAAAACCGCAGACGTAAACGCCAAACAAAAATATCATTACAATGTTCGTACTCTCGTACCAAACCAACACGTAAAGATATAATTCACCGGCCACAGTCGGAGCCCAAGCTCGACAATGGTCCTTAATTCAGAGGCTCATCTTCATTTCAGCACACATTTCATGAGCCTCTGTTACAATTATTAAAAAGTCCAGGTAAAACTCGACGCCATTTTGAATTTATTTTTCTTTTTTCACGTTGACGTAGATTAAAATGTGCTGGTTTTATTAAAATGCTGAATAGTTGAGTTGGGTTGGACTTTGGACAAATATAGTTCTAGTATTTATTAAGTATGATTATTTTCTGTTTTTTATTTTGTGTATTGTGGGTTTTAATGTGCAAAAGTTTAAATCATAAAAAATAGAGTCAAATGCTTTTTTCGCTATCTCATCATTCTAATCAGTTATTTAGTAGGTAGGTCATATAATAATTAAAACTCATAAATTAAGCTTTTATATTACAATTTCGGTTTAGTTATGTTTTTATTATGTTCTTATTTATTTTAAGTTGTTAGATACTCTTAAGACATTGAAACGCTTGAGTGAAAAGCGCAGTTTTAATAAGGTATGTTCAATTCCTACTTTCCTAGTTTCAAAGTAGTGGGTGGTTTTTAACTGAATCTTGTCGGATCGCCGCCGGTTTTATTCGGAAATCCAATGGACTATTCATGAAGCAGTAGGTTCTAGTTGAACCGTATAGTTTCCATTCAAATGAGACTATTAACTGGGATGGCGACAGAGGAGAAAGGAAGCCGGATGTTGGAAAGTTATACCTACCCATACTACATCCGTTCTCTATAAATACTAACGTTCGAAGGCTCTTCCGAAAAATGACGTTGAGGGTTTTGTTCGTTATATCTTGTATCCAAATTCAAAACAATAGTTAGGTAATTTTATAAAGAAATGGAATTTTATTGAAACAGTTTGGTTTTTGGGAATTATCTTTAAAAACATAAATATATCTACACCTCACAGTTTTTTAATCTAAGACTATCTCTTCTTACGTTGTTGAATGCAATCGCCCCAGTAGTCTAGACTTTTAATTTTACTTTAGTCACATTTGAAGGCGAGAGTACATTTAGGACAATCTAATATGTATAACTCCTTTGCGTTTTTATTTATTGTAATTCTACATTTTATTTTAGTTTTTCGACTTGAGTACGGTCAGTTTCACGGGGTTATGGAGCCCTGGACCTTTATAAGGCGTGCGTAGAGCTGAAGCCAACACGTAGAGGCCCTTTTCAATAACAATTTTAATCGCAAAGTATGAATTTGATCGCTGTCTGCACTTTTAAATATAGCCAAGGACAACTGCCGGATTGGATGGAACTATATTAAGAAAACTAAAGGTCAAAACTTACTAGTTTCAGCTTTAGTTTTCGTAGACAAGACTCTAGACAAATTCAGGTCCTATCAATAAACCTATAATTCACCTCTTGAGCGGTGTTGGTCTAGTGGTAGATACCCCGACTTTCATTCCAAGAGTTGTGGGTTCGAATCCAGGCCGACCGCGCACCAATGTTTTTTTCTTTAAGAAAAAGTTATGTGCATCGCTCTTACGGTGAAGGAAAACATCGTGGGGAAACCGACATGTTCTAGGACTCACCGCGGTCCAAAGGCATAGGATATTCGATAATCCGGAGTAGGATCCCGTCGCGGCTTACTGCTGAACTCCCCTCTATCTAATCACGTACAATGGCCCAAATTTTGAGCCTAAGTGCGGAAAAGGCCCAGTGAAAAACTAACTAAAACTAACTCATCATCCGAGCGATGTTCCCGGTTGCATCCCTCTCGAGAGCCCGGGGTCCGCTACTAAAGCCCGGGGCTAACTAAAACTAACTACCTCTTTATAATGTTAATGTAGATTCTATGAAAATCCAATTACCTACCTTAAACATATAAGTAACTAGCTGCTCCCCGCGGTTTCACCCGCATAAGTCCCGATCCCGTGGGAATATCGGGATCAAAAGTAGCCTATAGCCTTCCTCAATAAATGGACTATCCAACCCCGAAAGAATTTTTCAAATCGGACCAGTGGTTCCTGAGATTAGCGCGTTCAAACAAACAAAAAAACAAACAAACAAACTCTTCCGCTTTATAATAGTAAATAGATAGATGTAAGAACAAGAATAAAACCTCGTAACACCAAAAACATTACCTTTAAAATTACATAGTATTTTCATCATATTATTTTCAAGAACAAAAAAGGTTTCGTAAAACAGAAACATGTTTCAAAGTATCGTTATTTAAATGTTTGAGCCTAAAACGACGAAGGGAAATTATGGAAAATATGCTTTAACGAATTCTATGTTGGGAATTTTTCCTTTGCCCACTTTTCTTAATCCCGATTTAGAGCAAAATATAACTTTACCCGTAAAATATGTGGGCTAAAAGCTAATAGGTACTATTAAACACTCCTTTTGTAATAATGGCCGAAACGTCAGTTATTGAGCACGCATCGTGACTTGTAGGTCACGAGTGAATGTAGGAACAAGGATGAGTTTCGACACAACTTCCTTAATGGCTACATATCGGAGTACGGACGAAGAATATCGGAACGATACGACATAATCCGGTAGTGTTTAAGCTATTGCATAGCTTTTATCGCGGGCTTTGAGCTTTGAATGAAGAAAATTCGTAACGAAAAAAACTTATCACCCCCCACTCCGCCTACCATGTTTGCTCGGCCGAGCTACATGGTAACCATGGCAACGTGGTACAAAATTAAAAAAATAATTATAACTGCATAAGTTGATAAAAATGCTATGCAATAGCTTTACCGCGGCGGTTTCCGAGTGCCACACTTTTTTTTTTGTTTAATTTACTGAATGTCTATGTTACCTAAGCGATTGCCTTCTGAATAGCTCCCCAAACTCCTGCAATGCATATGAAATTTGATGGGTCTATGTTATGTAACAAAATAAACGTTAATTAACGGAATTGCCACTTCAGCCAGAACACTTCATCTAATTATTTGCAATGTTTGGTCAATTACGTAATGTATCATATTGTTTCGGACATTTTAAATTAGTTTACCTATTTGATTCTGCAATAAATGACGATTCTACTCTTTTATTGCCGGAAATATACCCATAAGTACCTAGGTACCTACGCTACGACAGGCGACCTAAACCTTTTTTCTTTCCGAATCGCGTGTGTTTCCGATAGCCGTAGGCTTGTAACTTTACGTCACTGATAGGGATAGCGAGCCCCTGGAGACAGCCCTGACTTGACTTTTACAAATAATAATTTGATTTAAAAAATCAAATTGCTTTTTCATTCGACGACCTCTGTGGCGCGTCGGGGGAAGGCCCGACTGCAATCCAGAAGGTTGCGGGTTCGATTCTCGCTGAGTGTAAGCATTTATGCTTAAAAATAAATATTTGTTTCTTGTCTGGGTGTTTTCTATGTTTCAAATTATGTAGCAAGTATATCCGTGTCTAGTACCCATAGTACAATCCAAGTGCTTAGTTTTAGACTAAATTGCGCTTAGTGCAACATCGTACAATACATATTTAAATAGGTCGGTACATATTAAAAATATTTCCTCATGAGTAGGTACCTACCTAAAGTGTTTTTTTAGGTACAAACCTACCTATATTTTACAACAATACTGACTTACTCGTAAGTCGTCTAACAAAGAAATGTTCAATGTATGTTCGCCACAACATTAATTGTCTCTAGATTCTCAGGGTTTATCGAACAGTACCTACCTACCCAACTACAATAACATCCTACAATTATTAGCCGGTAATTGCTCGGTAGGTACCTATGTCACAGAGTATTAATCCTACAGAACAACAGCTACATACAAGCCCGCGGGCGCCGGCGCGGCGGTAGGAACTCCACTACATGCGCAGCTATGGGTCGCACCAGCTATGGGACTTCTCATCGCACTCCGGTCGGGTTTGCCGAGGTCGCCCGAAGAGCCTACTCGGCTCATGTACGTGAACCCGTCGTCGGCTCACTGTCATGTCGGTGAGAGAGGTCACGCACACATAGCTGCGCATGTAGTGAAGTACCTACGCCCCGCGGGCTTGTATGAAGCAGTTTCTCTGTAGGATTAATACTCGGTGCCTAAGTACCGTACATCTTAAATATTTGATAAACACACACACACGTGCGTCGTCGGTGTGGACATTACGTATTTATAAGAATAGAAGTCCAGTTTGTTAGTCGATAACTATTACAAATTGATATGAGATAGATCGACGAAATTTGACTTCTGAATTTCGTTATGTCGCGGCTTTACTTGTTGTATTGGTATCAATGGACTGTGCACTTATTCTACAATTAAAATGTCTGAAACATGCCTCAGCTCTTTTATTTTAGATTTACCCGGCATTCCAAATCACTATCTTCAAAATTTAAGTCGAGGTCTACGAGTAGGTAATAGTCTACTGTTAGGTACTTAAAACAACTACGAAGTAAACTGTGTTAATATACGTAGTCTTCAAAATTTGTGTAGGTAATATATATATAATTAACCACAATAAATTCCATTACAAGCCGTAATTTTCCACTAAGAAAAAAATCGAAGCTTCTAAAACCGATTATTGTTTCAAAAGCTCCGTTTAAAAGCACACAGAGTTGACAAAGTAATTGTATTACTGTTAAAGATTAATAGGAAATCGATAATACGTTTTGGAGCTCCGATAATTGGTGAAATGGGTTCAATTTACTGACACGTTAATAAATGCTGTTTACTTAATGTGCTGGGAGATAGATTCTATTAACGTCGCTACTTAGAGTATTTAGCCTCGTCGTCTTGAGAGAAAACACATGTAGGTCGTTTAGACAGTGCTAGCTATCGTACGAGTAGAGTACATACAGTAAACAAATAAGAGATGTATTCTGTGAACACATCTGTCACACAGCGCCCTCTAGCCCCATGAGAAGCTACTAATGTGGTGTGGTGACTAGGCAAAGGATAAAGCCCGTAGAAGTTTCGATTAATTTCGAAATTAAACTCATTTTCGGTTTAAATCGCGCATTGTTTCAATGCCATTACTACCATTATTGTATGTGTACACTATATTTTTCAAGTTCCTCTTTTCTTGACATTTTCTCGTCCATACAAAGGTTGCCTGTAAGAGCTCGCTTCAAGCGATAAGGCCGCCCATTGTGCCACCTAGATTCAGGTTCAGGTTGGTTATGTTTATCTTTACATTGTAATATTATATTGGTGTTACAACAATGAATTAATCTATCTATCTAAGGCGAGCCCAGATTCTGGCTTACGAGTCGCTTTCTACTGACTCGGCACTAGCTCGCACGCTAGCTGGTACTGCATAAACGAGCTATAAGTAAGGTACTATCCTATTTGTAAACTATTTTAGTTAGTAATGAATTGTCCGTTATACGTCTGTTAATGACAGACGTGCGATTGACGAATGTAATAGTGTTTTGTATGGGGTTTAGAAAGTCTAACAAATGTTTACGTTTATATTTGCGAGATAAAATCTAATGGAGTTTATTTCTTTTTGTTAGGCTGAAAGCCGATTCTTATATCTTTGTCCCAATTACACTAGCTTGATTACAATTCTTTTTTTTAAATTAGTAACTGCTTATTTTGTTTTTGAAAAAAAAAAACTTCTGATATTTTTCGTAGATATTGGAACTATTGGAAGCATTTTTTACAATAACATTATTTCCTAAACACTTTTAGAAGTACCTAATGTTTAGACTGCATGTTTTCACAATTATTTGCAAACATTATATTATTTTATACACTTGGATTCAATAATCTTCAATGCTGCAATGCTTGCTCAAAATCGGGAAACAATGCCAATAATAATATTATAGGTAGGTACTATAGCACCGTTTGGACGTGATAATCCAGTTTAATTTCAACCAATTATACTGCAATGCATAATTAACATTACTCAAAATATTAATCAATTCAATTTGGTTTCGTATTAAATCCTCGGCAAGTACGCAGTAGTAAGTAGGTAGGTACCTATTGGAATATTTAGTCAACCAAAATCAAAACAGAAAGTAGTAGGTACAAATTGTACCGTACAATATTATCCCTTAAAAATCATAGCCACAATGTCTAATCATAGCATTTTGAAACGAAACCGTGGATTTCGATGTATATTATTATTTTAACTAAAAACGTGTTATTGTTTTTTCGTTCGTATAATATGTTTTCTACTACGGTTCCATTTCGTCCCGCAATAGCGAACAAACACAACTATTTTGATGTACCTATGTGGATTTGAAGTTAATGGTCGGAAATTCTTTATATTTGTAGAAAATATCGTTCGTTCGTTCGAACAAAAAAAGCGAGTAACCCCCCGGTTGTTTCAAAGTATCGATCGATGTATTTGAATGAGATTAGAAATACATTTCATAAAATAAACAAACTTGGAAATCACCTTTGATCGTCTTTATAAAACAAACACGAAGATATTTATGACAGAAATAAATCAAATGTAATAACTTTATCTGGAATCGTTTGCAGGTAGGATCTGTAGATTTGTAAATAGAGTACAGTCAGGGAAGATCGGATACGGGGGAAGACCGTATGACTCAAATATCTTTCGAAATAGGTGATTCTTTTAGTGTGAGCCATGGTGCTCACACGAGCATTTCACCCCGCACCGATCTGTGGCACCCGACAGATTCAATGTCACCTATTTTGGGAGATATTTGAGTCATACGGTCTTACCCCGTATCCGATTCTAACAGACTATACTCTATAATAGCCTTATTAATAAACGTAGCGTAAGGCCGAAATAATTTTACCACTTTTTGGCTCTGTCTGTCAACTTTGAAAGTTCTTGTCACGGAAAAAGACAAGCATGTTTTCACTACTCCAACCTTACTCCTCGTTTATTAATAAGGCTATAAAGTTATTCAATTCTAATGAACATGTCTAGGATAGTAAAAGCTGTTGCGAAACACAAAGTCTCGGTGGAATAATAATAATGTTTTAATCTTTCAAAAGAAACTCAAACAGTTGTTCAAATCTAAAGTTTATTATCATTTAAAATAATGTTTTAAAGGCACCTATTAGAGCTTATTTATAAGATTGTAGATTGTACCTATATTTTTTTAAACCCTAGACCTAAGTTTAACATAGTATAGGTACTCGAAAAGAGTAAGCTGTAGAGACTAAACTATTTATAAGAACCTTTGTCACAGCAGGACAATAAATATTTAATTTACTTTACTCAATTTGATATAATCCTACGACCTTTGGTTTAATGGAGGGCGCCGCGGCGCCCTCCTTATGCGAGTGAAACCGCGGTACACAGCTAGAGTAAGTACCTACCATGAATCTATATGACACCTACAATCTACATATACCTACACCTTTACACGAAACATTTATCCTCGGTCCCTAAATCTATGGTCAGTAGAAAACCCATCTTTGTAGTTTACATAAACATAATTTCAAATTTGAGATGGGTCGACATGCAGCCCCCTTCAGAAACCCTTGACCGCTAAATCTGGGATGGAAAATTTAAAAGTATGTCGCCGCCGCCACTTCCGGCCATATTCTGTTTTATATTTCGATATGGATAAGCGTGTAGACTTTAGATTTGACCTACATGAAAGAAAAAATACATTCTAAAATGATAATTTTCAAAACAATTTTAAACTCAATTGTTCGTAGAGTAAATTTTATATTTACCATGGACTGAACTTGTTCAATTTTGTATCAAAATGAGTGACACAACTTTTTGCATTAGGGGAATACTACTACAAAGCTGGGATTCAAATAAATAAATAAAAATTGCACGACGTACACACAGCGCAATTTGCCCCAAACTAAGCACTAGGCTTGTACTATGGGTACTAGACAATTTAAAATAAGTATCTAAAATTCGAGGCTCCCGGTGAGACTTGAATCCAGTCAGTTATTCCCTGATTACCAATAACGAGGCCATGTAGCCTCAGCATTGAATAGGATTACCCCGTCTCTTCCCGTGGGTGTCATATAAGGTGACTAAGGGATCTGAGGGACACTAGCAAACCTTAAGTTCTCCCCGAGCGGTGGCAGATAAACTGCTTGGTTCCTTGGAAGGTTGGTGTCGGGCAGGCGGCCGGCCGTGAAAATATTGCCAAATCCATTTGCTTAATGCACCCCAAAAAATCAATTTGGGGTTTAGCGGACCCGCCTCCCAAGAGGAATGCAACCGGGAACATCGTGAGCGATGAGAAGACTAATTTTATTAATAAACAGGCTTAAACACCTTGTCAAAAATTCGTAGAAGATCGAGACTTGCTAATAAAATCATAAGACCTAGTCGTTAATATAGGTAAACAAAGTACCTAGGTTTCTAGGATAATAACTATTTGTCTACTGAATATTGCTTTTCCGATAGACAAATTAGATTAATTCATTTATTGAAAACTTGTTTTTCGTTACGAAGGTCGCGCGGCGTTTGATCACTTTCCATGCCAGTGGTTTAATATCATAGCTAACTTTGTTCCGCTATGTTAACTGACAATAATCCCTTGAAATATTTGAGCTGTTCCATTTACAAGCCATAAAATGCTTACTACATACCTAACCTACATTCAAATGTTTCTTTGATTCAGTATTTTCTTTCACGTTTTCTAAGTAATTGTTGTCTTTAATTTAAACATTATTTCTTAAAGTGTTTACCACACTCAGAAAATACTAACTATAATCAGAACTATAGATATATTGATAGAATTTCCTGAGTGAAGTCACTCAGGTAATCCGAATCAGATTATCAGTGTTCGCGGGTTCGAATCCCGCCGGGTACTCAAACGTTTAAAAGCATTTTTTCAAAAGCAGTCTTTATGTAGGTAAATTTTATTTATTAGGAAATCTTACCAATCTTATCTTAGCTAAGTAAGAAATATAGTGTTTTTTAATCGTTTGATATTTTTGTCTATTTAATTTTGTTTGTAGTTAATTTATAGGTAATTTATTTATGTTATGATTTTTTAAGTAGGTACCTAACTAATTGGTTGTTTTTAAGCCAGTTGCAATTACTGGCGAAATATCGAGCTCAGTAATAAAGAAATTAAAACATGGATATCCCGTTAAAAAAATATAATTCTAACAATTCTGTTTTATCTTTAATTAAACTTCTTTTCCGGTATTATTTTTAAGCAATGCCTTAATAAAACGCTATAAATAATAAACGCAACGCGATACCGGAAAATGAGTTTAATTAGAATCCAACATCGCGAAATCAGAAGAAAATCTATGTACTATGGCATTTAATGTTTTTAATAATTGATTTATGTAGGTAAAAAATATATATTTCTTCCCTTTTTAAAAATAATTTCGTAATAAAAAAAATTGTGAGAGCTAATGTAACGATAACAATAAATGCTGTTACAATCAAAAAATAAACCATCAATTGAAGATTGGTTACCAATATTTTCTTAAAATATCACAAATAAACACCGATAACAATAACAACAAAATTGTACCAAAAATAACACATTTGAATTACAAAAGAATCAACTTATTTTTTGTTTTGAATATCGAAATACAAAATCGCGCGTTAAGCCGTGCTTCCGAACATGCGCGATACGTCTGTAACCGGCTAGGGTTGAAAGCCGACTGACGGATTGATGGATAGAATGATGGTGGAAAACCAGGGAGGGAAGGCTTTCAATCAACGGCCGAAGGATTAGTAAAAACAGCTAAGTATTACGAACACTTTAATGGCTGTAGAGTTAGACATACGCTCTACGTTAGAGTTAGAGCTAGAGGCACTTTCCGCCTCATTTTTATTAGTCGTTTGCGGTACGGAAAATGTATTTAAGGCATGCCTAACAATTGTATCACTTACAGGCATAGATTACCAAATGCCGAAAGAATACTGTTTGTTTGTTAAAATGATCCAGATATCTCTATACCTATTATATATGTAGTATGCAGGTTGATGTATCGATATCAATTAAAAAAAAATAACAGATAAAATCAATATTTCCGGATATCCTTGATATCCAGATAAAAAGTAGTCTATATGTTAATAGAGGGCCAAAGCTATTTGCATACCAAATATTGGCCGTTTCTGAGATTAGAGTGCACAAATGCACAGACGAACAGAAAACTATAAAAGTACCAAATTCAGACATCGCTCAGTTACAATTTTATTACATGGGTAAGTAGCTGACCCGGCGAATTTTGCTCCGCTTTAGAGACATAAAAAATCCTATGTCCGTCTCCTGGTTCTAAGCTACCTCCCCGCCAATTTTCAGCCAAGTCGGTTAAGCCATTATGTTAATTAGTAATGGCGAATATCCCATGGCTTCGGACCGTGGTGAGTGTCGGTTTCCTCAAGATGTTTTCCTTCACCGTAAGAGCGATGTTATTAGCGCAGATAGAAAAAGACACTGAAGCGCGGTCGGCCTGGATTCGAACCCACGGCTCTCGGAATGAAAGTCAGGGTATCTACCACTAGACCAACACCGCTCTAGATATATATGTTATGAAAGTTTTTGAACATTGAGTTAGACAGTTTAAATTCCCTTGATTGTTTTATGAGACAAGTTCCCGGCTCACAACACTTCCCTGGAATTTAATACGTGACTACCTAGTTGAAGTTGTTCATAATTCCACAACAAGATGTTTCGGGTTAATAACGAATTATTAAAGCTATTTAAGTTTGACTTGACCTACTTTTGAACCAAGACTCGACGAGAATTTCTTGCCTTATTTTTCTCGTCGACCTTTACAGTTTCATTTTCAAAATTACATTTAAGACTCGTGTTGCTTAAAATAAGTGTTTATTGTTAACAGAGCGGTGTTGGTCTAGTGGTAGATACCGCGACTTTCATTCCGAAGGTCGTGGTTTCGAATCCTGACCGACCGCGCAGAAAAAAATATGTGCGCTATTAACATCGCTCTTACGGTGAAGGAAAATATCGTGAGAAAACCTACAGCTTAAACTCACGCAAAAAGGCCTAGTTATAGGGCTAGTTGCGGAAACACACAGCTAAAAACTAACTAAAAAACTATTGTTAACTAAAATATCAAGCTAATTCAATATATTAACCAAAAAAATCCTCAATCTTTTAATTCAGTCTTGAAAGATGATATTTTAAAACTCCATTTAATCATATAGTCCATATATTTTACCTTTATTTAGAGACGAGATGACGTACCGCCGCTGCGACTTATCAATGCGCATAATCGCATATATCCAAACAACAAGTCAAACTACTTAAACTCACTTAATTAAAACTTATAATCCTTATTTGAAACTAAACTATATGTAAAAAATGAAAATATTGTAAGCGGGGCGGGCTCTGAAAATATTTTGGTCTATTTTAATATACCTAGTCGGTTTTTCAGAGGAAAGTTTACCCAAACGAAATTGCTTAAAGAAACGGAGGTCAAAATTGATGTATCTGTTTACAAAATGTTAGTAAGTACGAAGCTCAGTTGGTAGGTACGACGTACCTTCATCGTTTATTTTTTTAATAACGATTTTGTGTAATATACTTAGTGGTTAATTAGTATTCATGTGTGTTAATTAGGTATTTTGTTTTATCACATGAGGGTGTTGTTCTTTTTTTCACAATTGTCTTTTTGGCTGAAAAGAGGCCGAAAAGAGGCTTACCGATATACTTTATTTCATTACATTTTATTAATACATTTAACTAGTGTCACAAAATGGGGGCAGTAGGTACTATTACTATACAGGCAATTACTTTCTCTATATTCATACCGAAAAGGCTTTAGTAGCTTTAATTTTTTGTTGTTTTCCTTCTTCCTTTTAATAGAAGTAAGTACCTATGTATTTAACTACACAGCGTGTGTTTTATATACATCTACATATTGATAAAACTATACATAGCGTCGGCATTCTGTGCATGTAAACAACGTTTGACATTCTCTCACAGATTTACCGAACTTACGTGGGCATTGTAAGGAATTTCGCCTTATTTTTGCGATGTTCCAAACAAGAATGTTTACTCAGCGAGACCCGTAACCCGCAACCCACAACCCCAGGCATTCTATGTACAATAGAAACCCCGCAAATTAATAAAACTGAGATTTTATATTGTACAACTACTGACAAAAGTGACAAGAATAAATAATACAAAGCAGATTCTAGAGATCTGTATTTTTTGGATGGGCTCTTGGCATAGTCAAATCAACCATTTTGATGGTACATAATATATATACACGATTAAATATATTTTATTAAAAAACACATGCCTAAACAAAAAATATTCTATCACAGGATTAGAGTGTTATATTTAGACATACTTGGCCTTTTCATCAGCGCACGCAACTTCTTTATCCATGCTCTTTATGGCACTGTAGTTCGCCTGAAACCTGAAAGCTAACTAAGACGTTGGTGTTGGGTCGATTTGAACACAGAACCGTCGGAATTAAAGTCAAGGTATCTACCACTAGACCAACACCTCTTTATATTAAAATTAACATACATAGTATTTCATAAGATAATATGTCTTTGATTTCGTGCCCCTGCCTATCTGACATTTGTCGGCGACAGTACTTGCTCCTATAAAATGTATGTGTGGCCCTTTCCAGAGTTTCTCTGTCTCAGGTTTATTACGTGTTTACTGTTTTGAGTTAGATAAATGGCGGACCCTGAGTGGGTACAGTTTTTTGTTTACTTGCGGTAACTTAAGGAACTTTTTGTCAAATCATTTTAAGTGCATAAATCATTTACAAACTGCGCCCTGTGGTTTTAGCCGTGAAATTTTATTTTATACCCTAAAAATAACTCGGAATAATAATATTAGTAACAGTACACTGACTTGATAGAGTGAGGAGAAAAACCTCTACGATTATTATTAGGTAAATAAAGAAGCTAACTAAATGTTAGTATTAGGTATACTTAGCTATGGCGTACGACCTTACTCTAAATGAGTGGGTAGGTAAACTTAATTCTGCTTTTGAAAACCTTTTTTTTAGCTTATTTGTGAGAACATTATGAACAACATGTTATTTTATAACAAAATAATTAATTTACAATAAGCCAATGATGGACGTCATACGCATCGTCGAAATTGGCGGTGCAATCGTGAAGCTATTATTTTTGGCTGTAATTTTGCATTGCGACAACATCGACTAGGTACACACCGCACGGTTACACGACAGGAGTGCTTTGGCCTCGCCCCAATAGACAAAAAGAGTTTTTCAACATTTTGGGAAACTCATGTTTTTTTGAAGTAGAATATATTGGGAATTCGACATTTTGGCACTAAAATAATTAAAATCCGGCATCAAATGGTACAATCTAAGACAAAACAATGTCAAGAAAACCGCGGCTAAGTAATTGAAATCCTCCCAAAAGTATCAAACTAAAATCTCGGTCAAACTCTGATAGGTAGGTAATTCAATTTATCCACAACTATTTGAATTATTAGTTAACCGATTGCGGCCAGAGATTAGGAAGTTTTGTTATAAAGTTGGACAGTTGTAAGAACAAATGTGTGGCCGGTGTAATAGAGTGGACGAGAGATAAGGGAGAGCTGACGGACATTGCAGTTCGCGGAAAATACTAGTTTACTGCTGTAAGGCTTAGGTAGTTTAAATCGACTATTAGCACATGAATAAAGTTATGTACCTACCTAACGTTTATTTTACCTGACAACTTAAAACCTCATGTCACAGTAAAAACTAAAAAATATTCATCTTTGTTTCAAAAACATTTCTATAAAAATTAAAACGTTCTATTCGTGACTTTTCGGTCTATTAGGAATATTTAGGAATTCAGATAGAAAGACGGCAGTGGAGAGAGTTCCGACCTGTATTCCATAAAACTAATCTGTTTTACTTTCTGAATCTGAAGTGTACGCTTAACGTAAAATCCTGAAACGTTAGAAAACTCTTTCGTATGCGAAAGTCTAAAGAATGCGCGATCTCGCTTACGCACATACAGAACGAGCGAGAGCAAGCATGCGAAACTCGAACTTTCGTATACCATTTAATTCCAGTAGTTCAAAAATACGGCTCCATGCTAGTGAGCCGCGGTCTCGAAGTCAGCGGGCAGCGGCGACTCGCGAAACGCTCGCAGGTACACGGTTTCCCACCGCGCCGGCCGCTCCTCCAGGGACTTGCCTTGAAGGCAGCGACGACGCGGAGAGCGGAGCGCACCAACGAGCGATGCGTGTGTTGCCGCTACCCGCTCCCGCCCCGCTTGTCGCTATCACTTTGGGCACGATAGCTCGCCTTAGGGATCTGGCATGATCTGTCATAACTCTGTCGATCCCTGAAGGTGGAGGGTGAGCGGCCCTGTCTCGAAAAGACCTTTGGTCGAACAATTTGGACGCTATATCATAAACTGTAGAGTGTATGATTGCCCGCTGTCTTTGTGACCGCGGCCTAACAGAGTGGATGGACGGTTTCCAAGCTACGTGGACGGAAATTACACTTCTCGCGTTCAGGACAGCCAGTAGCAATTGCATTCAAAATGTTCCGCCTTAGTTATTTCCTCTTGTTTCGACTTTGGACTTGAAATTAAATACCGAATTACATACCATTGAATAGATCGTCTTTTGTTTCTGTTAGGTACGTATTATTGCGTTTATATAATTTTTGAAAAAATGCAATATTTTTAGGTGGGTACCTAGTAGTCTTAGGACTCCCTATCTTACGTCAAGCGATAATAATAACTGTAAGAGGAGGGGGCATAGTTTTCTACATATGTGCACTTATAATTATTTAATGTTTTTCAGTGTATTGCAGTTTAATTCGAAAGTGGGTGGTTTGACACTCCGAGATGACCCTTACTGAACTGTTTGACTGCTGACGTTGAAATCACAAATCATCGCAAATCGCTAAATCAAAATCGCAAACGCAAACGTGTAAGTTTTCAGCAGCCAACGGATTTAAAAAAGTAAAAAAAACTTAGTTCACTTTCTTTTCCCCTCTAATTAAAGAGTCAACCGTACTATTCTTTCACGTAATAAAACTTTTTCCCAAGTTAATAATGTCAAACTATAACATAGAAATCAGAGTAAATGTAGCGGAAGTAAATGGGTTTAGTTATCAGCCGTCCTGAGGGCTCGGAAGGCCTCCATTTAGCGTGATGAATGAACGCAGTCTAGCTGCGTACATGTCGCTGGGTTGTCACTCACGAGAGATTTAACGATCGGCCGATATATTGACGGACTCTTTCAAATATTGGTCGTTATTTTTTTAAATATCTACATCCGCATCTACACTAACATTATAAAGAGGAACGATTTGTATTTTTGTGTGTATGTTTGTAATTAATGAATAAACTCAAAAACGACTATGCCGATTTCAAAAATTCTTTCGCCATTAGAAAGCTACTTTGAAACCTGATATTCTCACGGGATCGGGACTTACGCGGGTTAATCCGCAGGACGCAGTCACCAAATAAACAGTAATGTCGCTCTGTTAGCCCATCATTTACAACGTAACGTATATGCAACCACAAACTTAAAGCTTCCTCTTATTAGTAGAAAGTATGAAGGATAATATAAATCAAACTTGCATGCAACGTAATAATCATCCTCGGATCGATGACTTCTTATTTTTTTATTCGTATTGGCATAGTTTAAAAACAGTCGTTCTAAATTTGTGATGTCGCAGACATACATAATTACATTACAGTAGCCAAGGGTTGTTGTTCTTGACGACTTCTGAAATATTAGTAGAAAACATGACGTATAGTACAAATTACTTACCTGGCTTACCTATACAAAATAAAAATAAAAATATTAGAAAGTCAAAGTCAAATATATTTATTCATTCAGAACCTGTATAAATTACATGATCGCTTAGAAATGTCGAGATTTTAGTGTGGTTTCGGAACGCGCCCTCCGATGAGAAGAAACCAGAAGAAACTCATGGGGACCACAAGATACTCATGGGGAAATAACCTTCAGTACCTATCGGGCGATTTTGAGTCGGTTATCTGGGACATTTCATCGCGGCTCAAGAGACGAATGATGGAAGAGTGTGATAAAAATATATTAATGGTTTTTGTTGCAGTGTGCGTTATATATTACTTATTAGTTCCTTGCGGGCCGCAACCACCTAATTCAATTAGGAACTTCTAAGCAAGAAACTTCGATAAAATAAATAAATATTGAGTGACAGCCCTTAACTAAGTAACCAACTAATAACATAGATAACCGCCCTTACTTATAAACGTTTATAAATAGATGCATAAACTATATATCGTTTGTCTTTTACTATGGCACGAAGTTTACATAAGTTAGTCATCTGTTAATCATCGTTTTAAGTAAGAGGGAATATTCTGGAGAACGTAAGATCATGATAGATATCCCAATCAGTTTCACTGCGTGCTGATTGGTGTGTTTCATGGTCACGTGATAATCTGATAACATCGCCTTGTAGATTGACAGATTAGATAGGGTATTATTAGTTTCGATATATTAGGTAGATGTAGCGTAGCTTGCGCGTAGCACTGCTACGAGTCGTAGAGCTAATTTCGTAGTCCATTTTTGCAGAATACTAGCTGTGTCCCGCGATTTTACCCGCATAAGCCATGATTCTGTGGGAATTTTCAAAAATCCTGCCTTATCGGATACCTACATCACATAAAGAATACACTCTCCAAATTTCAGCCCTCTACTAATAGCGGTTTAGGCTGAAAAATAAGTTTAATTACATATAAGTGTTTGTTCCTACATGATTTGAAACATAACTTGGTATAGATAGATGATCATTATAGAAATAAAGTCTATGTAGATAAAATCGCAGCGTTTTTTTTAAATAAACAATAATAACGTCAAAACAAAAGGAAAAAAACAAAAGATAAAGGATTATATTTCGTCTCTTTCTCTCGTACCATTTAAACGGCTTAACCAAATGTAATAAATGATATTTCAGGATTTCACTAACGCCGACAGTGACATTGCGATGTATGGAACGCTATTATTTTAACGTTTTTCTGTTCTCTCGGGCTTAAGCTTGAATAATATATGATTTGTGGATATAGGCTGATATGTTTTTGTTAGAGCACGGGCCTCATTACATTAAGTAAAGAAACGCAACAAAGTTCACACTCATAGTGGAGAAAAAAGTATTAAGAGAAGAGAACGAATATGAGAAACTCGAAATGGTAACAGTACCCGTTACAATACGGGTACTGTTACCACTACCTGTTACTGTTACCTGTTGTTTACATTTTCCTCCCTGGACAAAGACATTAGAGCAAATAGGTTTATGCCATAAAATCTATATATCTGTCATGACAATACCTTTTTTTTTTTCTAATTAAAATAATAATAAAAAATAATAACAAGAAAAAAATAAAAAGGTAAATGCATAGTCATGACAGATATAAGTTTTATGGCATAAACATATTTGCTCTAATGTCTTTACCCAGGGAGGAAAATTTAAACTACGTTTGTATGGAGAAAGAGATTGGAGACTATCCTCTTAATGGTTACCGATTTCAAAAAGAAAATATTTACTAAGTGATAATTTAAGTACAATTAATCGTCTCTGAGTGAGGCAGTTAGTAACTAAAATCGCTGTTTTTTTTAATAAACGATTAAACAATGATATTGAAAATTGGTGACGTCCAGTAAAGAGGTTGTTTTACACGTCTAGGCAATCAACTTTTGTTCTACGACTTTAGGAAATTTATACCTCTTATACCTACCGATTGTCTTTTTAGGTAAAACCGCGGGGCGCTGCTAATCATATATTATCTGCATACGTCACAAGCCTTGGCTAGTTAGGTACTTCCTGTATTGCAACCAATAGCCTCTCAATATATGAGAGCCATAGTTTACTACAGTTCGGAATATGTTGCCTCAAAACAAAATAAAACGTCTAGTAAGATTGTCCGGCTAGTTAGTTACAAGTTGAATGAGAAACTCGAAATTTAGGTAAAAAAAACAGATAAGTATGATATATTGTCTCATGCTAAATTTCACAAGTTATGATAAAAGTTAAAGATAAAGTTTAGTGAAACAAGTTGAAAAAAAGAAGTTAATAACGAGAGCACACGCGTCGGCCATGTAAAAGTCGCAAGAGAGAAAGACGCCTCGCTCGCTTCGCGCGGTAAAGTTCAGTCTCTCGCGGCGACCGCATAGGTGGCGCTGCTACAACTGACAGCAACGTCAGTCTGCGAGTGTTAAGATTTTAGGGTAAAGGCTTCCGGTTTACTATAAACGTTAAAACAACTAACCAATCGGTGCGATGTAGCGCGATACTAGCGATGTTCCCGGTTGCATCCCTCTTAGGAGCCTGGGGTCCGCTTAAATACAGTAGGTAAATTTTATTGACCATGGCATGGCATGGTATCTACTAGGATAACTGTACATAGATTTGAAAAACCCTTTCTTATCGGACGCCTACATTATACTTAACAGCTGCTTATATGCTTACGTTTTTCTATACGTCTAGACGAACAACTTTCTTTCTGGCTTTGAGAAATTCGTAGTAGTTTCCGAAAATTTTGAATATAAAGTTTGCTTGAAAATTAGGTGAGAGTTGGAGGCCATTGTCCTTTTATTATTTAGTTTGAATTTTTACAATCTAAACATTAATAGCCCTTTTTTTTAAAAATACTCTCGCCCACTTGCCCAAGGATTTTATAGCGGTACCACTGCGCAGTGGTAGCACACTTGCCCGGCAAGCGAGAGGCACAGGTTCGATTCCTGTCGTGGGAGGATTTTTGATGATGTATTTCTCCTTGTAAAATATTTTAAGTAAAAATGCCTTGAGCAATAAAAACATAAGAAATATTAAAAAGGTTTAATTCAAAATAAAGAAATTTTTCGCCGGGACGAGAAGAACAACTTATATAAGCAGCTGCTCCATGAACTCCAACACCCAGTATAGAAAACACACTCTAAATTTCAGCTCTAAACTATTAGCGATTTAATCTGTGCGTTTAAACAAACAGTCTGTCAGCACAAAGCATTTTATAGATATATTTTTAGAAGCAACAAAACTCGATCAGAATCGACAATTCAATGATACCACACTCCTCCTTCACTCTGTCCACACCGTACATCTAACTCAAGACAAGTAGGTACATCTTTACATCTTCCTTCTCTCTTCATCTCGCCAGATTCCCATTCACCGTCCCTTTCTTTCAGCAGAGGCGATCAATAGTCGCAGATTGGAAGATGGTGTCGACTAGGATCTTAACGATGTTTTATTGCTGTTAAGGGAGACATAAGTTTAAATAAAGTTGATATGTCCCATGAAATATGATAAAAGGAAAAAGTAGGTTGTAATTTTTAACCGACTTCTGAAAAAGGAGGAGGTTATCTATTCGGATGTAGGGTTTTTTGTGTGTAGGTATGTTACCGAATTTCGTGATGTTTCTTTTTATTATTAGAAAGGTACTAACTTTTTAGGGTTCCATAGCCAAATGGCAAAAAACGGAGCCCAAGATTCGTCATGTCTGTCTGTCTGTCCGCCTGTTCGTCCGTCAGACTACAGTTGGAATATACCCCGTAAAACTGCCCGTCTACATCTATACTAATATTAATATACTAAAAAATTATGAAGAATGATCATTATGATTTTAAATGGTATGTGAAACATTTTCGGACCTCCGATGATAGGAGTTGAAAATTTATGTAAGACGATCCCCCCCCCCCCCTTTTTGATCCCGATATTCCTACGGGATCGGGACTTACACGGTTAAACCCGCGGGACGCAGCTAGTTACAAATAAGTCGGTGGCACTGTAACCATTGTAGTTTGGCTTATTTTGTCCACAGCGCAGCTTTTTTGTCTAGATTGACTTCCTTTAAAAACATTTTCTCAAAACCTTTTTGAGCCTCGTTTCCAAAGCCTGTTTAAAATGTTAAAGTGACACAGTTTCAGTTTCTTTCAGTTTTACCCATTAGCGTAATTAAGTCGAGATCAAACGAGTGAAAACTGAAGGGATGGCTGACGCCGTGTCTCTTAGAAGTGTTAATCTGGTAAAAGTATGGTGTTTACTTGACTATCTTTCTCTCTTCTGAATGCTTGTTCTAGGTTTATAACGTTACAATACTTTGTCATAAATTCAGGGCATGTTTACAATGTTTTTACGGTGCTGTATGGCCGTATCGTCATCATCATCATCCGAGCGTTGTTCCCGGTTGCATCTCTCTCGAGAGCCCGGGGTCCGCTTTCCTACTTTTACGTCTCCACTTCGCACGATCTTCGGCAGTATGGCCGTATCGTACTCAAAGGATAAAAACCGGACTATTTTACTAAGACTCCACTGTCCGTCTATTCGCTCTGTCTGTAACCAGGCTGTACCTATCTCATGAACTGACAGTATTTTTTTTCACAGAAGATGTATTTCTATTGCCGCAAATAAAATAAGAAAAACAAACTAAAATAAGTATTTAAAGAGGGCATTTTTTTGTCATAATGGTACTGAATTTGTGCGCGAATCCAATTTTTTTCTGTGTTGATTTCTTTGGTACAAAAGTCAAATATCAAAGTTACTTTTTCTTACGTATTTTTTACCTTCCTGAAAAATTCTATACCAAATAATAATCTGCTGTAAAAGGGGGTATAAAGGTGTAAAGCTGACTTACCGCTTGTGACTTGAAGAGTAGTAGCGAAGAGGCATAGCAACGACAGGGAGAGGCATCCGACCGAGTTGAGCCAGTGTGCCGCGGCCATACTGCACCCTGCAGGCAAACAAATAACTTAAACTTAGGTGGCTGCACCGGTCTACTTATTTACTGACGGGTACGTATTTTTCCAAGATGTTACTAACACTTCCAAAGTTTTAGCGAAACTTTGCGAACATTTCCAAATATTGTTGAACTGTTATCGAGAAAAATCGAACAATGTTGAAGCGATGTTCAGCGAATTTTGTTTTAGAATACGTGCCGTGGCTTGTGGGTTCGATTCCCCCAGGAGAAAGGTATTTATGCTGACCAAAAAGCTTTTTCTGGTTATGTATGGGAATGATTTTTTCTGAAATGTGATTTTATTTGGAACCGCATTAGGAAATTATCAATCGTTCTTTATAAAAAAGATAATAACCCTTCTGATTTATCACCATTTCAAATTCAAAACGTTTCACTTCATTAGTAGGTCCTTCTTATAAGAATTAGTTAAACTTGTAAATAGCGCCATCTATTGGGTGGTGTTTGAACTAGTTTCCCTGTTACTTCATATGATTATGGTGGTTGAAAATGAAACTGAACCTAGTAATTCAGTGTTGTGTCACTAGATGGCGCTGCTTATTTGCCAGTGAAAAATGGAGTATGTAGAGCCAGCAAAAAAATATTATGATAAAATTAGGGATATTCAAGTCCTTGTACAGAGCTATTTTGTTCTAATCGAAAACCGTGCAGGGGGTAGTTTTTATAACAAAACAAACATCAAACAACAAACAAACATCTTTTGTTCTACAACTTGATGAAATTTTTCGGAAATGTTTTTATGTTTTCGGAAATTTTGAGGTTATGTTTCACTAAAAAAATGCTGGTTTTAAAAGGGTTTAGTCTAGGAATTAACGATTCTCGAAGTGACTACATAGTCTATATAATTGACTTATTCTTGAAATGTACAATTCTATAAATTACTGATTCTGCAAATGACCGATTCTATAAAGGACCGATTCTATAAATGGCACTTTAGACTCAACATTTTCGAAAAAGAATTTCGAAAAGTCGCAAAGCAAAAGTTGTTCGTTTTGATATAGAAACTACTCCCTCAACGGTTTTTAATTGGAACAAATTAACCCTGAATCTAAATACCTATTTAACGTACCTACTAGGAAAATAACTTAAATACTCAGAAAATTCATAGAATACCTACGTAAAAGTACATAGATAGAAAAATATACAGGTTGTCCCAGAAACGAGTGTCAAGCGAAAGTCCAGAGGTAGAGGACCTTAAGGGGTACCCGAATCACCCCCATGTATGTTCCGCGATTTTTCGTAGTTTAGAAGTTATGGCCTTTTTTCTCATTTTTCTACTAAAATGCGACCACTCATACCTTTTTGGTCATACTTACTGCAACAATTGAGATAATTGGCTGATTTCTTTTCAAATGTGGAGCTGAATAATAGGTAACATTACCCATGTTACCTGTTACAAAAAAAGGCGTAACACTAACCAAACTGTTACAAATTGAAAAAGAATTTCATAAAGTGTGCGTTGACAAAACGCTATAAACACTTTAAAGAGCAATTTAAAGAAAAACTCGCCTTTTATTTTTTTTCCAAACCAACTTCAAAAACTTCCTTACTTCATTAGCTATCTATCCTATTAATTTTATTGGTCTATCATTAGAGGATCATATCAAATTTTTTTTTTTAATTCTTTGGTCGTACATACATGCATACATACATGGGGATGATTCGGGTACCCCTTAAGGTCCTCTACCTCTGGGCTTTCGCTTGACACTCGTTTCTGGGACACCCTGTAAATATATTTCTAGACCCCAAAACTTTTTGTTCAAGGGTTTTGGGCTTTTAGAATAACAAAAAGGGCCCTCGAACAAGGTTTAACAATTTAAAACTTTTATCTGAGAACATAGAAAACAAAAGTCTCACCATATCGTCAGCATGTGTGTTTGCACCGCGGCCGTCCGCTGTTCGATAGATCACCTATAACAAAATACAGTTTATGATTTAAAACCAACATGGTTGTTAGGGTTCCCTATAATAATAATAATAAACCATTTATTTCAGGCTATTAGGCCCATAGCCACATACTTATAGACTAACATACATATTTTATAGTAAAACTAGCTGACCCGGCAAACGGTGTTTTGCCTTATAAATTATAGATAGTAGCCGATTCTCAGACGTACTGAATACGCATATAAAATTTGGTAAAAATCGGTCGCGCCATTTCGGAGGAGTACGGTAACTAACATTGTGACATGGAAATTTTATATATTAGATTAGAAGAAGATAAATGTGTTAATAGATAGCTTAGAACTATGTTAATAGCACTTCCATGACACTACACTTTAAACTTAGTGTTTCCTTGTGGGATTTGTCCGCGGAAGCGACCGAACACCACGTCATTCGGCCAGAAGTTTATGCCATAGGTATAATGGCCCATGCCATATGGCCTATACCTATGCCATGCCGAAACACTATCTATGTTGGGCCCTGTAGCCCGGGTCTAAAAGAAAATGACTACGGTACCTACGGTGCCCGTCGCAAAAGGCGGCCAAGGGAGTTTTTTGGTAGGAGGTTTCGGCCGCGGGTTGTTACCACCAATCAGCCTAAGTCGTAGCGCCAACCGAACTTGTCCGTGTTCCGATACGTAGACCGGTGCAGCCAATAAGGAAAATGGAACGGATCTTGTACAGCCGTGTTCCTTTTTGATGAGCGTGCTAAATCTTAGACCATATCATCACTTACCATCAGGTGAGATAGCGATCGAACGCTCATCTATCGTGTAAAAAAAATAAACAATTTTCTCCTCAGTCTGGAATCGATTATGGCCAGTTGAGAATTTGCCAGTGTCAAGTTATTTTATAATATTTGTAAGTTATTGAAAGATACAAAAACAATTCAAGTCATAGTGGTTCAAAAACACGTCGTAGTGGTCTATTATAGTTATATTATAAGTCCAGGAAGTGATTGTAATGGCGGCTAACAATTTTACAACAACTCTTTACGAGATTTGGAAATAACGGAAAGTTCATGTTTGGCACTGGTTTTCATTTTCACTACACTTAAACGAAACTAAATTTAAGGACATCACAGATATTAAATAATTATGTAGGTTCTATAAGTTAGTGAAGTTGTGACATGTTGTACGACTTATTCAAAATTACAATCCGTATTATGGAATCTACGAAACCCAAAGACGAAACCCTACACTACGCGTGGACCGACAAGACACGTACTTGCCTAATTTTATTAAAAAATATATTTGGAAACATATTAATTAATTAAAGTATAAAAAACTAATGAGTATGATGATAAGTTATCATTCTCATTAGTATAACAGACCGACGACGTAGCTATATTTAAAATTAATTAACTTGTCATCCTGGATGGGATCCTTGATTTGCATATTAATTGCTTATTTCGCTTACCCCAAAATATTGCCAATTTATCTCGCAGCACATGTAGATTTTAATTATTTTTGAGTTAAGGGGAAAGGGTACCTACTCTTTTCTCCACACACACTTTACAAACGTAATCGACTGTTTCCTCCCTGGATAAAGACATAAGAGAAAATATGTTTATGCTATACAACCTATATTAGCCATGATTTTTTCATATTCTTTTATTCATAAATTTTATTTCTATTCTAATTAGAAAATGAAAAAAAAACGTAGGGTCGTACATGCATGGCAGATATAGGTTTTATAGAATCCAGCGAAGAAACAGTCGACTACGTTTTGTAAAGAGTAGGTACGCGGAGGTCTCCTTTCCTCTTAATATATAGTCTAATATCTATCCTTACCTACATACATATGACACGGCCTTACGCCCGGCAGGGATAAAAATTTAACTGCCAGGGTCTGCTAACACGGTAGGTGTTAGCAGACCCTGGCAGTTAAATTTTCAAAAATGTATGTAAAATGATGCTATTTACATACATTTTTGATAAATGCGGTCAAAATTTTGCCCAAATCTATGTTAAAATCTTAGATGAAAACAAAAATAGTAGATACGGTATATTCTAACATTGCGTATTTGAAAAATGAGCTAGAAACACCTACATGCATTTTCATTAAATTATTGTATTTAAAAACATTTGTCTTTAAGAATAATTCAGGCTTTGTAAATAAGCAAAAAGGCATTCTTATGGATGTCAAAAAGAGTGACAGCACGTGCTCACGCGGCAACGGTTCGACATACGACTGAGGCTAGTGGGTCAGCTAGACGCAGTTTTATCGTCTCATTTTCCGAGACTAGGTACCGTATCTTTAGTTTTTTGTTTTCATCTAAGGTTAAAATAATGAAATCGGCCAAGTGCGAGTGGGACTTGCGCTTGTAGCTCGTAGTTTAAGTGGTAAACCACCACCACCACTTACAAACTGTGTAACTTATTACACAGTTTGTAAGTCAAGAACTACTGGACCGATTGATATGAAACTCACGGATCCGATCCCGAGCCGCTTAGCTTCCCGGTATGTCGGCTCTAAAGTTTTAGAATCACAAATCACAGAATAATGTAAGTAACTAGACCGTAGAAGGGAATAAACTACTTATGTAAGTATAAAAAGTTTTCACGGTATGGAATGAAATAAGACTAAAATGTGACCTAGTTATGTCAACTTGAATGCAAGTTTATATGAATATTAGACTTGAAGTCGAATCTAGATTTGGACAGAAGACTTGTAGGTACTTCCACTTTAATTATTATCTAAACACTCGTACTAAGTAATAGTTGGATCTGTGTAGGTATAGATAGATATAGATACCTACAGGTATATTACGCCACAGCACAGATATATTTACCGAAGAGCCCTCACATCGTGATGTGCGTGCCACGCGGGCTTGGAATGTCTGACAAAATACAACAATGCAGCTTTGAAGATGCCTACTCGTAGCCAAGGCAGGGTTGATTTAACATGGTTTGCCTATTGTAATAACATTATTAATACAATATTATGAAGGTAACTTAGCCAGGTGTAATGTATGTATGTATGTTGGGGTGAATCTCCAAAACCACTAACATGATGTACCTAACATGAACCACTGCACCACTGGACCGATTTTGATGAAATTTTTATAAAAATCGGTCCGTCTTTTCCCGATTTTATTTAAAAAATCTGTCAATTTTAAAGGAAAAAGTAAATAAAGGTTGGTTATTATGATAAAAGTCGTGAGCTTCAGTTTCAACCTAAAAATCTAACACTGTATAAGTGAGCCTACACGTAAAAAAGAAGAAACATAAGTAATTCTAACAACTTTCGAGAATATTAGTTAGAAGTTTACGTGTTGCATAGAAGTAGATTTAATTAAAATATAGGCTAACCCATAGCCAGTCCCGCAATACTTCGCTAATTTCACTGTTTATGCCGTCTTAAACCATAAACATAAATACCTATTTACCGTGTTTATTTAATCGACAGACAAAACTCTACCTTTATTAAATTCTTTAGCAAATTATTTGCCTTTGAAGATACAGTAATACTTACGTAAAATATTAGGTGAAGAAAATTGAAAAAATTTAATCCTGTTTCCTTCCTGGCAGCCATTTTCTTTTCCAACCATAAAAAATGGTAACTTTGCAATTTAAGCCTTGTTAAAATTTAATGTTTTTAGTGGAATTTGAACTTAGTTTTCAGTTTCTACCCTTTTACTTTAACTTTTCCAGCTTGTAACGTAAAGACATATCGATGAGATGACCCACTTTGAGAGGTCACGATTTCTAGATTGTAAATTTAATCGTTGTCTTTTATTCCTTGGAATGTTTACCTACTTCGTGAACTGTTCTAATTGCAGAGTTGCAGTCTAATGATAATACCAGGCGCAGTATTTATAAGGTAAACTGTGATGAAAGATACCAACCTACGTACAAAGTAAGCATCCGTGAACTTCCCAGATTTCCCTATGAGTTCCTGGGAATGAGTAGGACAGAATTGTATGAAAAAAAACCCGGCCAAGTGCGAAACTCGCGCACGAAGGGTTCCGTACCACTATCACAATTGGGTACGGAATCCTAAAATGGTTTACAACAACTTTGATTCAAAGAAAATCTGAAACTTATAAGAAACTCTTTGGTCAGTGAAGGAAGACTAGTATATTTGACAGATAGGGCAGCCATTTTGAATTCCATGACCAACTCGATTTGACGCGACCAATCAGAAGCGACCTCACATTGCCTTGTAGTTTTTGAAACACGTTTGTTGTATGGGAGCCCCTTTTAAATAATTGTTTTATTTTGTTTTTAGTATTTGTTGTTGTAGCGGCAACCGAAATACATCTTCTGTGAAAATTTCAACCTTCTAGCTATTACGGTTCATGAGATACAGCCTGGTGACAGACGGACAGACGGACAGACGGACGGACGGACGGACGGACGGACGGACAGACAGACAGACAGACAGACAGACAGCGAAGTCTCAGTAATAGGGTCCCGTTTTTACCCTTTGGGTACGGAACCCTAAAAAAAACGATGATTTCTCGTAAAAACGATGATTAAATGTACATTTTACGGTACATTATTTCATCAAACCACAATGAAGAGTACCTGAGTTATACATATATTGACTCGGTTATACGCAAAGATTTGGAGATAAATTGATTTTAAGTAGTTGAAAATTAGACGTAACATTGTGATTATTTTTTTATTGTTCAAAATATAAAATTTCATATTTTCCTTAAGAAGAGGACATTAAAAGTATAATGGTAATCTAAAAATATAGGAAATAGGTTATTTGTGGCTTGTTTCGGCGTAAAAAATTCTATCTAAGATCGTCATTTCACATTGGTCGCGATATTTAATGTTTTAATTATTAATTGAGCAAATGTGCGCAACAACGAAATACATAATAATAATACAATAGACAATGATACTATAGTATAATACACAGCTACAAAAATAAAACATAGCAACAGATCTCCAATCCAATGGATAGATTGAAACAAAACTTTACGAAACCTCTCGGAATTTCTTTCCAAATAAATAGAAAAAGTACCAAAGAAATAAGTAAGGGCGACAGCACACCACCGATTTAACGCTGACTTCTATCGACCGACAGGTTGTTAATCGTTCCAAAAAAAATGATATTTTTAAAACACACGAACATGCAACTATATGATTATAACAGTGAGTCTGTTCTATTCTACCTATTGCGTTGTTTGTTCAGTTAAGAGGAGTATATACGCCAACGACCTTGAAACTGAAAATCCCTGTCGGGCTCATCGAAAATTGTTGATTATTTCATGACGGAATGTCGTAGAACTTTTTTTTGTGCACAGATTGTAGGTGACATTGTTCTACGACATTCCGTCATGAAATAATCAACAATTTTCGATGCGCCCGACATGGATTTTCAGTTTTTCAGAATAGGGCAGAATAGTAGAAAGCCATCGAAGTATTTGATATCAAAGATTGTTGTTCGAACTTACGGTTGGCAATGTTCTGTCGAAGCACTGACTTATCGAACTATTTTTCTGTCTAAGTAAACACGTGTCGAAGTAATGGGTAAACCCCAAGTGTAAACGAATAGTGAGAGGTTCTCAAAGTGGGCGATAACGCCCCCCTTGTGGGCGCTGCAGGTCTACAGGGGGGCGGTAAGAGACCCAGAATAAAAATGGGGACGTTGTGAATAGGCTTAGGGGGCGATTTGTAATTTTATCTAGCTAGGAGGACTGTTAGACACCGACTTGAGCTCTCGACTACAACATTTAAGCATCAACAAATATTAATTAAGAGATTCCTCAAACAACAGATATAAAAGATACTCTGTCTGAATACTATAAAGTTGCGTTTCAATAATCAATCTCATTGGCAGGTGTAGCCCGTAAGAGTTAACTTGAAACCTGAGGGCCGTTGTGTACTACCTACTGCGCACAGGTCTTAAGTTAACTTTTGCGGGTTATAGTAAAAGTCTCGTTTAGAATTAATGTTTAATCTCTGCTAAAATATGTACCTTACAGTAATTACTTTATTTATTTAAAGTTTTTAAGTAGGAAAATTAGTTTGGGAACCCCTGGTATAATGGTTAGCACAAGTGATTGCGTTAATCGCAGGGCGCGCAGTCATAGCTGAATATCGAGACAAGTTGAGAGAAAATGAGATGAAAGGATAACAGGCTATTTCTTAGCAAAAATCTGCGTTCTTGCATTAATAAAAGATAATTCAAAACAAAGATAGTTTGGCCAAATTGATGAAAGAGATTTTGAATTTTCTAATTCCTAACAACAATAGCGTTATCCGTTGTTCTCGATTATCGGCCGACAAAAAGTGTTCAGTCGGATCTCAGCCTTAATTCGTGAGATACTCGCACCGAAAGCGATTGTTTTCAGAGCTGACAGTCCTCTTAATATTGGAGACAGGAAGACAGGCGTGAACGTGGAGACTGGTATGGGCTAAGTTCAAAGCCTGGCTCGGATTCGTCGCCGTTTGTTTAGCCGATTTGAAGAAAGGATGAGTTATTATTTTTTAGAATTTCCACGGGATCGGGACTTACATGGGTGAAACCGCGGGATTCAGCTAGAAAATTATAAAACGCGAATAAGACTCGGAACAATATAACTAGAATTAAAAAAAATTAAACTTGGTAGGTACAGGTTCTATAAGCATATAGAGTTTTTTGTTGTGGGGCGTTTTGGTTGCAGAGTATTTCTCCTACAAATGGCGCTACTTCTTATCTCCATACTCGCGAGGGCTACTGTTCGCAGAACTATACTAGTTCAATTGTTTTGCTTTTTGTGTAGACTAGACTTATATAATAACATCGCTCTTGCGGTGAAAAAACCGACATGTCCTAGAGCTCATCATGGTCCGAAGACATAGGACATTCGCCAATCCGGAATAGGCTCCCGTGGCGAGTGAGACAAATTAACGGGCTGATATTGAGACTTACCTAATAGCGACAGAGTTATAAAAAAGAAAAACCCTCATTAGGAAATTGAATCGTAGTTCTTTTAAAACCTTTCTTATCCGATCTTTTGACGGAGATGCCACAAAACATGTCCATCGATCAGGTCCGGATATCGCTGAGTAATCGGTGTAAGTGACTAGAGTACAAACATGGAAAAAGGAAAGATCGGTAGAATCGACAAACTCGTAGGTGGGTAGGTAAGTACTTAAGTAAACTGAATTCAAACAAATAAGAAGATGAAATTAAAGAAATTTGAAGAAGGGTCCTGTAAAGGTCTCGAAACGTAGAGCGTTGAAATAATGCTAAAAGTAATAAACACCACGCGATTAAAACCGAAAAATATCTTCAATATTAATACAACATCGCGAAAACAGAAGAATAATCTAAATAAGAATATTCTCTATTTAACTATGCCTGTTTTTATTATGGCTGTTTATAATGAAAAAAAACATAGAGAGACTATGTGTGTTTTAAAAAGATTATAATAAAAAAAAATGTACAACAGTGGTATTGGCCTTGTTTTAGATACATGTTAGTGTTTAGGTATTTAGTACAAAGTTTACTAGGTACCTACCTTTGTTGTAAATTTTAAGGGTGTACCTACTTTGTAGTGATGTACTTTTTTTTGTATTTGGTTTATTTTTATAAAAACTTAAATTTAAGAATGGAAATAAATGAGTGAATAATAATTATAAAGAGGAAATATTAATTTGTTTGTTTGTAACGAATAGGCTCCTCTTCACCTAGATTCATTCACTAATAGAAAGTTTCATTATCCAGGCTACTTTTGATTCCGATATTCCCACGGGATCAGAACTTATGCGTTTAAAACCGCGGGACGCAGCTAGTAGGCAATAAGTCAATCTAACATACTTCATAATCTACTATATAAAAATAAGTCGGGTTTTCCTTCCTGACGCTATAACTCCAGAACGCACGAACCGATTTCCACGGTTTTGCATTCGTTGGAAAGGTCTCGGGCTCCGTGAGGTTTATAGCAAAGAAAATTCAGGAAAAATTTAATTATCTATAATTTATAAGGCAAAACAACGTTTGCCGGGTCAGCTATATAACTATATAGTAGTTTAAGTTTCGTTACAAAATATATAGTTATATCAACTCTAAGAATCTTGATACTTCCATTTATCGCCCGTTTCTCATTATCATATAAATAGGAAAGCGATCGGTCGCTTGCCCCGAGTACCCAACCGGGACCGTCGCGACATTATCACCTAGTTTCGGTTTTAAAAAACCGATAACGGTCACCTTCAGACAAATCTCTTGAACGTTCCGGTAATATTTATTTTATAGGTAAGTATCTGCTTTTATCATGTTTTAAGATAGAGGTAGGTTAGCGTAAGAAGCGTGGTTACATAACTCTTAACTTAGGCACTTTATTACTCTCTCTACTCTTTCACGATTTACTTAAAAGGAAAAGTAAATTATAGAAGGGGTATATAGTAAAAGAAGTTGGTCAAACGTTTTTTAGATTTTTACTCTGTTTTCGCGATGTTGGATTACAATTAAACTCATTTTTTGGTTTTATAGCGTGGTGTTTATTACTTTTAGCATTACTCAACGTTTTGAGACCTTTACAGGTCTCGCGATTAAAACCTAAAAATGAGTTTAATTTGAAACGTCTTTAGAACAAAAGTTTACCTTCCCTTCTACGTATACCTAACAAATACATGTCACGTTTTCTCAGTTAATTCGTAGACGACTCGAAAACCGTAGCTTTTCGTATACACAATGATATAACTCTTCCTAGAACTCTGCCTGTGGGTATCGTAAAATTCGACTGGGGAACCTGGAGTTCTCCTCGCGTAGGCGGGTAAACTACTTGCTCAGAAGAAGGTTTAGTGTCAGGCAGGCAGCCAGCCGTAAAATTATTACCAAATATATTTGCAGTAGGTGTGGTCATTGATAGCTTACTTACTGTGCCGACACCTAATAATTTGGGGTTTTAGCGGACCCTGGGCTACCGAGACCACCAACCATATATCACCACCACCATGCAACCGGGAACATCGTTTGGATGAGAAGAAAATTCCCTTAAAATGCTATGGCATTTCCGTCATAGTAGCGAGCTGATATTAACACAGGAAATATATTAGGTAGCTACCTAAAGTTACATTTTTCAATTCGAAAAATTTAATATCTTTCCATCCATCTCCATTAAAAGCAAATCGATCAAATTGTAAGCCGATTAGGAAAAGTGATTGGTATTAACTAACCGGAATAGAAGTTCCAGTCGTGGGAATTTTGTAAAAATTTTAGAATTGGATTGCACTTTCATTGTATTGCTATAGGGCAGTCGTTTTGCGAGAAGAATTTTGTACTTTATCCATACGCATGGTTCGTAAATTAAAAAGTCATTCAGTCAGACAGTCTGTCTCTCGCTTCTACGTTTATATTCCCTCTATTACATTAACGCAGTTGACGTAAATAAAATATTAGAGAGGGAGTTCAATGTGCCAAGTTCTTCCTACAATACGACTGCCCTTTAGTTAGGTAAGTGCTTATTTGTTTCTTTTATGCTGCTTACAGACATCGCGAAGCGCGTAAATGCCTCAAAACACATGCCTCAACTTGAGGCATATGACAGTACATTAATGCATGCTTCGCGACTTACACGCTCAAACTGAGCATCCAAACAAAACGCCGCCTCGCCTGAGGCAGGCGTTTGCAACGAACGTATGCGGTGAATGCTCATAGTGAGCACACGTCGTCGTCCAGACTGCTCGAGATACGTGATGAACCATTCGTGGTACATACCTCGCGATGTCTGTACGCGGCTTAAGAAATAATTACATGTACCTATTTGTAACCTACAATAATAAAATATAAAATATCTTAGTAACTTTTGTTAGGATTTTTTAGGTATAGAATGTAGAACGCTCACTCACGCTTGCGTGTTCCATTAACTTTTGACAACATAATTTGGCTACATTATCTTAGTCCGAGCAATGTTCCCAGCTGCATCTCTCTGGGGAGCCCAGGGTCTGCTGAAACCCCAAATTCTTTGGGGTCGGCACAGTAGGTATGTCTTATGTATGGCCTTACCCATCTGCACATAGTTTTTGATTAGATTGTGTAGAAAGTATTATCGCCTTATAATTCTAATAATGTTAAAAATGTTCTCATCCAAGCGATGTCTCCGGTTACATCCCTCTCGGGAACCTACGGGGTTTGCTAAACCCCAAATTGATTGTATTTATTTGGGGTCGGCACAGTAGGTAAGTCATCATTGACCATACCTTCTGCAAATAGATTAGCCAATATTTTTACGGCTGGCCGCCTGCCTGACACCAACCCTTCTAGGGCAATTTATTAGCCACCGCACGGGGAAAATTTAACGGGTTTGCTAGTCTCCGTCAGATCTCTTAGTCGCATTTTACGACACCCACGGGAAGAGATGGGGTAACCCTATTCTAGACTACACGGTTATAAAATACCTTAAGCTAATGATCTAACTAATAAGTACCTACCTATAGGTACTTACTCCTTGTATCAACTCTGGAGCTGGGATGTTAAGTTACATTTGGATCTCTATTCGTATACCGTCGTAATACATTCTCAACCTACCAATTTAAGGCTTACGCTAACCACGCTCTCTCATCCCTAATATCGACAAATCTATAATCTTCATGTATTCAAATTCTTTCTCCCAATATATACAGAAACTCTATTATACAAAGTCGTTAGCTCTCTCGTGTGTCTATCTCAGTTAATCTAGTCATAGCTGAGAGAGTTTTCAAAAATTTGTGTTTTTCTCAAGTATAGTAAGATCATTTCAGAATACGGGACGCTACATTTTCTTATTTCATCTACTTACACACGCTCATATACACACGCATATACATGTGCGTAGACAGCGCTAGTCTGAAAACGCTCTTATCAGAGAGAAACACCGCAGAATCGCAGAGACTGCGACAATCTTCACACTATCTCAAACGATATAAAATCAATAGATACAACGAGATACATCTGTATCTATCTAAGAACATTGTAAAGGTTTGTTGACAGTGGAACGGCTGCAATGTTATCAGAGGCCACAGATTAAGGCGTTATCGACAACACGCCGACTCTTCACCCCCTCCCATTCGGCGCCCTACCACGCCCTCGAGATCTTCGCTGATGCTGCGTCATGGACCACGGGGTTAAACCAAACCTGGATAACTATAATTTCTGCTTATATCTCGGTTACGTAATTGACTTACCCAAAGGATGGGAGTCCCGGTTTGGGCGCCATTTATCACGTCGTGTTCGGGATGTGGGGTTGGGAAGCGCGGAGCGGACGCGGCAACTGATTGCGCGCGACTGCCGCGAGGCCATGCCGCTGCGGAGGCAGGCGCGTGCGTGGTACCCAACCGACGCATGTGCATTGATGTGCACACCTACACTTTGACGAAGAAACCGAACCAGGCGGATTGAACATTGGAGGAAGAATTTGGTATATTAACCTCTATATCTGTGTCTCTGTCGAAAATATCGTTTTCACTTCGACTGTGCGTAAATGTTACAGGGAGGTATTAATTACCAAAAATACTTACATAGGCGTAAATGCATCTCATCTACAAAAACTTACAATCTATGGGATTCTGTAGATGCATACCTAGTGATAGGAGGCGTCGGTTGCGCCTTGTCAAGACCGGTGACATGGTCTTGTGAGGTTGTGAGGTACTTGAGGTAGAGACCTCATCAGGTGATAAGTGACGACGAGGTCTAAGATGTAGCAAGGTTATGTATAACCTCATGACAAATCAATGAAGAAGTAACATACGTTTTCAATAAATTATTTGTAGGTACCTACTTATAATTTTATTTGATTAGGGAGACAGCACACTTAGTTCCTGTCTTTCACTGCTGGCTGGTCCGGCTCCGTGCCGGAACACAGACTGGCCCGCTTGGTTCTATGACTAGGCCGGTGTGTGGTAACAAGCGGCCACATTCAGGTATCCAAGCCGGGTCACGTGTCGTGGCACAATATAATCCCATGGACGTGGGCGACATGTGAACCCCCAAATACTTTAATTATATTTCTTCTAAAAACCGGGTTTTAAACCATCATATAATAGGTACTAGTTGTAAGTGTGGTTCTACGTACAGTCGTACACGTACCTACAAAATAGTAGGGGTACCTTACCTACCCTACAACGTATATCTAGTAGGTACCTACTTACCTATTTCTTATTTTATACGAGAGACCAGGCACGTACGCATCGGTTGGAGTGGCTTAACCAATTTTTGAGCAAGCCGTCGAGCCAGCCAACTGATCCATTGAAATGTTACATTTTTTTTGGGCTCAGCGTGCATTTGTCAGAGGACGCAATTTTATTTTTTGGATATCAAGGGGTGGTTAGTTTAAAGTTAAATAATAGTTTGTGGGGTTGTAGCTTTTGTTCCACGGCCGCCATCTTGGAAAAAGGCGTTCAAATGGTTTTTATGGTTTATTTGACAAACTATAGGTCTCACAAAAAAAATAATTAACATTTTGTATTGCAAATAAGATTATCTACAACTTTTGAGGAGTAACTTTTAGTCGTAGAGCTAAAAATAAAAAGTTATAAGCCAAAATCCATGGAAATTTGAGAAACAAATTCTATTGGTCATTTAAGAACCGATTTTAATGATTATTTTTTTATTCGGAAGGTAGAAGTCCCAAGGTGACAATTATTAAAATCTTAACCATAACTTTAATCATTGGAGGAGTTCTCTGATAAAGAGGTGTTTCCAGGTGCTTTATTCATCCCTAACCAGTAGCACAAGGTCTGATTCTACTGGTAAAAGTCCAAATGTAAGTAATTTACTACTTTCTGAGGAACTATTCTGCTCATCACTCCGAAGATCCTCGTCCGATCCATATAATTTTTCTATGGAGCTACCTTGGGACTTCTACCTTCCGAATAAAAAAATAATTATCAAAATTAGTTCATAAATGACCAATAGAATTTGGTTTTCATATTTCCATGGATTTTCGTTTCCCCTTTTTCCAAGATGGCGGCCGTGGGACAAGAGCCACAACCCCACAAACTATTATTTAACTTTAAACTAACCCCCCCTTGATATCTAAAAAATAAAATTGCGTCCTCTGACAAATGCACACTCAAATGTAACTTTTCAATGTACTAAACATGATTTGGTCACGTAACAAACGGTCTATAACCTATATTCTATCTTACCTAACATTTATATATAATACCATACCCACACACATACCTACACACAGTTAACGTATTTGGTGCGCCTCGGCGGCGCTACTATTGTGTTAATAACTAGTAGTTCGCCCCGAACTGAGACCTCACGAGTTTTTATTTACACTAAATACTTTTAATAGTGTACCGTAGAACCACCTTTTGGACGATAAAGATCATTACACCTTGTAGACGGCAAGAATTATTAACGATTTCAAGAAGCTCAAAAATAAAATAATAAGAAGATAAGTTTTTTCCTCTAACTTTACTCGGGTATTATTACATGTGAGAATGGACAAATCTACATAGTATTTCCACGTCGCTTCTTTATCGAGATTTTATTGCTTTGTATTCGTCTAGTCCTAAATTATTGTGGTTTCGATTTCGCAAAAAGTTCTAGGCAAGCATTGAAAAGTAAAGAACAACAAACTGCAAGCTGGAACGAAAAACCTAACTTTTTCTTATCTGAGCGATGTTCCCAGTTGCATCCCTCTCGGGAGCCCGGGGTCCGCTAAACCCCAAATAGTTTTTTTTATTTGGGGTCGCAGTAGGTAAGTCGTCATTGACCACACCTTCTGCAAATAGATTTGGCAATATTTTTACGGCCGGCCGCCTGCCTGACACCAGCCCTCCTATATTATAGTTTTCATCCCTCTCTTTCACCCCCTATCTCCGTACCCCCCCCCCCCCCCCCCCCCACCGATCCCGCTCATCTTCGAACTTAAAAATTCTATTGACCCTTAATAGCCACATACCAAAAATCGTGACGATCGGAGCAACGGTACTCAAGTTATCGTCGAACAAACATACAAACATACAAGCGCCCGGCCATCTCAACACGTAAACCTCACTCGCTTCGCTCGTTCGGTCGATTAATAAAAATTTAAGACATTTTTCGGTTTGAATCGCGTGGTGTTTATTACTTTTAGCATTGTTACAACGCTCAACGTTTCGAGACCTTTCCAGGTCCCTTCTTCAGGATAGACCTGGAACTTTGACTGTTTTCGCGATGTTGTATTGAAATACAACATCGCGAAAACAGAAGAAAAATCTATAATAATTAATAAGTTATGAAAACTAAAAACTTTAAAATATGTTTATGACCTACTTTCTAAACTGGCTATATATCCGAATCGTACTAAGCCACAACTTCAAAAAAAATCATAAACAATTTTTACACCGGCAAGCCACCACAGGGTGTCAAAAGTTTCGAAATTTGGAAATTGGTCAAATTGGCAACATTCATTCTTCGAGAATCAAATAGTGTGACGGGAGGTTTATTTTATGAAATTGTGATAATTTTCTTGATAAAATGTCGACTTTAGCAGCAGCTTTATCCATCGCAGGGACCAGATCCTCAGGGCAACCCGTCAGAACCCAAAATGGTAATGTTCAGTGATGTTTTACTCGACATGATTTCATCCGGTTGATCACATGCATCTCCTGCAAATGGTTATAATTTTGCAATTAATTCTATAAATCTGACTATCACAGACATTTTATTATCCTCATTTTCATTCTAATGGCGTAAATGATACATGTAATCTATTTACTTTGAAAACTTTAGCTTTTTGTAAAAAGTAACCTAATTCATTGTTTGTATCCATGACTATGACAAAGCCTCTGCGATGTTTCTGGATTTGAAAGATAAAAATTTGTTGGGGTCGCTTGTCACCATTTTCCATCCTACGTCGTCAAGACTCGTTCGTGTTCCGATAAATAGGCCGGTGTAGCCACAAACGAAGTCTGAAGTTAATGTGCTACATCTTAGATCACTTCTTGATAGTCAAATGCTCACGTAAATCATGTTTATTTAAAATAATTTAATTAATTTTATAACTTTCAGTGATGGCGGCTGCAGCCATAGCAAATATTGTGAAAAGTTCACTTGGACCTGTTGGTCTTGATAAAATGTTGGTGGATGACATTGGAGATGTGACGATTACTAATGATGGAGCCACTATTCTCAAGTATGTATTTCATTACCAGTAATGTCAGATTTCAATGTATATATTTAATCATCATCCAAGTGATGTTCCTGGGTGCATTCCTCTCGGGAGCCTGGGCCCGTATTAATAAACCGAACTCAATATCGATCTTGAGTGCGTATCAATTGAGCGACTCTTGAGATGCGGTCACCATCTTGAGTTAGGCGTTAATCAATAGTTAAAACTCAAGCTCTACTCAACTGATATCGCTCTTGAGCTTCGAGAGTGATCTTGAGAGCGACCTTGAATGAAAGTAAACGTTTTATTCTTGCACTATGGTAGGTAGTTTTTTTTTTTTAAATTTTAATTTCTTAAGTTAAAAAGTTTTGTTACTATGGTACTACCTAGTTTACTCGTATTTTACTGTCATTTTTTTATTGTGAATATATTTAACAAAATGTAACCAATAAATCAATCAATCTTTGCTTAGGTGAGTTTAGCTAGCTTAGCTAAACAAAACTAAGCTAGCTAAACAAAACTAGGCTAGCTAAACTAAGCTAACTAAACTAAGCTAAGCTAAGCTCGCTAAACTAAGCTAGCTAAGCTAAGCTCGCTAAACTAAGCTAAGCTAGCTAAACTAAGCTAAGCTAGCTAAACTAAGCTAAGCTAGCTAAACTAAGGTAAGTTAGCTAAACTAAGCTAAGCTAGCTAAACTAAGCCAAGCTTAGCTAAGCTGGCTAAGCTAAGCTAGCTTAACTAAGCTAGCTAAGCTAAGCTAGCTAATTCGAAAACCTTGTGGCCATATAACTTCTTCATGACGCCCTAAAAATCAACTTATTAAATAATAATTCAAAAAAACTTAACTAAACAAAAGAAAGAAAAAAAAATCACCAAAACTAAAATAACCCATCCCCAAAATATCATCATAATAATTGATTTCTCCATGTTTCTGAATTACAAAAACACCGAAACAGCTACTTAAGTCACGTACCACCCACAATCGAACTTGAGTACACGAAACTGCATCTTGAGTGCTGAGTTTGATTTATTAATACGGTATGACTCAAGTGATATGTCACTCTTTAATCACATCTTAAGATAGGTTTATAAATCAGCGCAACAACTCAATAGCAAACTATATTGATATTGACCTTGAGTTCGGTCTATTAATATGGGCCTTAACTTTGCACAATCTTCAGCATCCCATATAGTGTGGCCATTTGCACACATGTCAGCCTCTACAACGTCAAGCCAATGCTTCTTGGGTCTTCCCAATTTTCCACAGCTGGGCAGAGGAGCCATAGCAAAACATTGGTGCCCCATTTTGATTTTGAAAATTCTATTACATCAATGATTTAGACAAAAAAAGCTTGGTTTATCAACAACCAAGCTTTTTTGTCTAAATCAGTTAAGTACTTTTACATCATCAGCATCACTCTGAAGTATTTAATCAAGGGACCATTATTTTTCTGTATATTTTGTGTCAATAGGATGTTGGAAGTAGAGCATCCGGCTGCAAAGGTCCTTGTTGAGCTGGCTCAACTCCAGGATGAGGAAGTCGGAGATGGAACCACATCTGTTGTTATCATCGCTGCTGAACTGCTCAAGGTATACTAGGTTTTCCAGCCACTTAATTAAACAGCTAGGCAACTAGTCTAGTGGAATTGAACCGACAACCTTCTGCACTGCAGTGGGCTATTCGCCCGACACTTCACAGAGGTTGTCTATCAACATGTTTGATTCTTTCTGCAAATGTACAATTTAACTATTCCAGAATGCAGATGAGCTAGTAAAGAACAAGATTCACCCCACCAGCATCATATCGGGCTACCGTCTTGCATGCAAAGAGGCCGTCAAATACATCCAGGACAACCTGTGTGTCACTGTTGAGTCTCTCGGCAGGCCGTCCATTGTCAATGCGGCCAAAACTACCATGTCTTCAAAGTTGATTGGAGCGTATCCTTTACAAATATTTATAATTAATAGTCGTATTTCATTTTCGCCATCATTATCATTGTCTCGATCATTATCACAAAAAAATCACGTTGGTTGTATGGAACCCCACTTAATTATTTATTTTATTCTGTTGTTATAGCAGAAACAGACATACATCATCTGTGAAAATTTCAACTATCTAGCTATCACGGTTTATGAGAAATAGGCTGGTGATAAACAGATGGATGTGGAGACCCGTTTTTACCCTTTCAATATGGAACCCTAAGAAAATGATGGGCTCATCATTCATTTATAAACCAACAATGTTCCTAAACCCACAAAACAGTGACTCAGATTTCTTCTCCGAGATGATCGTTGATGCAGCCCACGCTATCAAGATAACCGACCCCAAAGGCAACGCAGCGTACCCCATCAAAGCAGTAAACATTCTCAAGGCTCACGGGCGCAGTGCGCGGGAAAGCGTACTAGTGAAGGGATATGCTCTGAACTGTACTGTGGCCAGTCAGGCGATGCCGAAGAAAATTCTCAATGCTAAGATTGCTTGTTTGGACTTCTCTTTGCAGAAGACTAAAATGAAGATGGGTGTTCAGGTAAGATATTGGTGTTCGAATACTCAAATACTCAACACGAAAAAAAAATCCCTCACGTTAAAAATAGTAGACAAAGAAAACATACATATTCTAAAAATCGCCGCTCGAGGAGGGAACTCGTGTGGTTTTGTTGACAAAGACATTGGGGTACTGGCCCACGCGAGTTTAATCTTCGTTGCAAGTGAATTTTTGAATATGTATGTATTATTCTTTTAAAATATTTTTAGTAGATCTCTCCTAGCTAGAGCAATAAAAATCAAAATACGAGATATTTATTATTTTACTATTAAACATTCGTCTACTCCAAACAGGTACTGGTCAGCGACCCTGAGAAACTGGACGCGATCAGAGCGCGCGAGTTGGACATCACAAAGGAACGTCTACAGAAGATCCTGGCTACGGGTGTGAACGTGATTCTCTGCTCTGGTGGCATCGACGATCTCTGCCTCAAGTACTTTGTCGAGAATGGAGCTATGGGCGTGAGGAGGTGCAAGAAGGCAGATCTGAAGAGAATTGCTAAGGCTACCGGTGCTACGTTCCTGACTTCGTTGACTAATATGGAGGGTATGTTTTTTAGGGTTCCGTACCCAAAGGGTAAAAACGGGACCCTATTACTGAGACTTCGCTGTCTGTCTGTCTGTCTGTCCGTCTGTCACCAGGCTGTATCTCATGAACCGTAATAGCTAGAAGGTTGAAATTTTCACAGAAGATGTATATCGGTAGCCGCTAAAACAACAAATACTAAAAACAAAATAAAACAAATATTTAAGAGGGGCTCCTATACAACAAACGTGTTTAAAAAACTACAAGGGAATTTTAGTACAACTTGATGTTTTCTGATTGATCAGAGTCAAAACGAGTAGGTCATGGAATTCGAAATGACTGCCCTGTCTGTCAAATATCATCATCATCCGAGCGTGGTTCCCGGTTGCATCTCTCTCGAGAGCCCGGGGTCCGCTTTCCTACTTTTCCGTCTCCACTTCGCACGATCTTCGGCATCCCGTGTAGTGAGGCCATTTGCACGCATATCCGATCTTACAACGTCAAGCCAGCACTTCTTGGGTCTTCCCAATCTGCCGCGGCCGGGTGGAGGCGCCATGGCAAGACATTTGTTTCCCACGTAACTAGCCGGTTTTCGTAGAACGTGGCCGTACCACCGTAAGCGGCATTCTTGCAGTTTGTCTGCAATGTCTCGGACATGAAGGCTGCCCCTGATGCGGGAGTTTCTGACGCGGTCTTTTCGCGTCACTCCACACATCCAGCGCAGCATCTTCATCTCCGTGACACGCAGCTCCTGCTTATGTCGCTCAAGCAGTGGCCACGCCTCACTAACATACAAAAGGACAGGTCTAATGATCGTTTTATAGACCTGTCCCTTCAGTTTAACCAGCATTTTCGGGTCACAGATGACACCAGTTACCTCTCGCCACTTGGCCCAAGCTGCCGAAATGCGGGACTTGACGTCACAATCGATGCCGCCGGACTCGTGAAGCACAGATCCCAAGTACTTGAACTGGTTTGTCCGCTCGACCATGTGACCGTCTACGCAGACAGGTGTGGGATTTGTGGTATTGCTAGCCAAGTATTCGGTCTTCGCTACGTTGAGTTTCAAACCGCCGTTCTCAAGTGACTCTTTCCACGCATTTACACGCCTTCCAAGCCGTCCCTTATCCGAGTCCGCTAGCGCAATATCATCAGCATACATGAGCATCCACGGGGGCTGCTCGTGTGCGTCTCGGATGACTACGGACAGTGCGTCCAGTATTACGCTAAACAGAGACGGACTTAGAACGGATCCTTGGTGGACTCCGACTGTAATGGGGAAAGATTTAGTGTCACCAACAGCAGTTCGCACCACAGAATCGGAATTTCGGTACATGTCCCTGATGGTTTCAATATAAGTTTCTGGCACCCCTTTGGACCGCAGCGCCCACCAGATCATCACGCGAGGAACACAGTCGAAGGCCTTCTGCAAGTCCAGGAACAGAAAATGCAGAGGCGTATTCTTCGTTCTGTATTTCTCCATAACGATCCTTAGGGCGAAAACAGGGTCCATGGTACCATGACCGGGGCGGAAACCATACTGGCCCTCCGAGACAGTGCACTCCTGCCGGATCCGAGAGTCAACTATACGCTCGTAGAGCTTCATGGTGTGGGACATGACCTTTATACCACGATAACTTCCACACTCCTGCACAGATCCCTTGCCCTTGAACACTGGAGTGATAACACTCAGTCTCCATTGGGCGGGGATTTTGCCGGTCTCGAGTATGCGGCTAAAAAGGGTGGTTAAGATGCCCACACCACGAGAACCCATAGCCTTCCATGCTTCGATGGGGACTCCATCGGCGCCGACAGCTTTCCGATTCTTCATGCAGCGAAGAGCCTTGCGCACCTCCTCAGGCGTTATTAGTGGCACAAGTCCTAGATTCGGAGGGAGTTCCGGTGGCTGCACCTCTTTATACTGCTTATTTAGCAGCTCGTGGAAATAAGAGCGCCATCTGTCCTTCACCGCGAGGTCCTCGCATAGCAGGTTACCATTAGGATCTTTTATACAGCAGCACTTGGATATATCCTGTGCCGCTTTGATCCTAGTACGTGCCAACTTATAAATAAGCTTCTGGCCCTCAGACGTTTCCAACTTATCGTACAATGGCTGTAAGTGGTCCCGTCTGGCTCTGGCTACTGCTCTCTTTGTGGTACGTTTGGCAGACCTGTACGCGTCGCGATCTTCAGGAGAGTTGGACGCTTGCCACTTTTTAAAGAGGGCTTTCTTCACCCTAGTCTCCCCCTGGACTGTGTCGTTCCACCACCAAGTTTCCTTGTCACACTTGCGTCCTCCCTTAGACATACCGAGGACCGACCGCGCCGAATCAGCGATAGACATCTGAATCCTGTCCCAGTGTTCCTGTACCGAATCGCCTTCAGCATTAGCACATTTCTCGCCGATTGCTGAGGCGAGCATCTGGGACTTGACTTCATCAAGCATCCACCATCTGATTCGGCGCTGACATGGTTCCGGTCGTTTGTCTTTGGTCTTTACACAGAGATCCATGACAAGGAGACGGTGTTGGGCAGTGAGACTCTCACCGGGTATGACTTTGCAGTTGGCCACGTTGCCGATATGGTGTCTCCTAGTGATTAGAAAATCGATTTGGGTAGCGCGCCCCCCGCTCCTGTAGGTGATCAAGTGGTCGGGCTTCTTTTTGAAATATGTGTTCACGAGTGCCAGGTCGGCAGTGGCACACGTACGCAGAATTTCTTCCCCTTCCGCATTCCGACTGCCGTACCCGTAGCCTCCATGAACACGTTCAAATTCCACCCCCATCTCACCCACATGACCGTTTAGATCACCACTCAAAACGATTCCCTGTGACAACGGGATGGCCCCAAGGACCTCGCCGAGTTTATCCCAAAACGACCTCTTATCAGCGTCGCTACAACCGACCTACGGCGCGTAAGCACTTACTAAGTGAGTGGGAACCCCTCCAATAAGCACCTTCACGCACATAAGTCGGTCGCTAAAGCGATTCACCTCCAAGATATCGTCATGCAACCCCCCAGCGAGCACCACAGCCACCCCGTTCTCTCCACCAGGTGCACCCGTGTAGATCAGCTTGTAGCCATTCCCAATGAGCCGGGATCTGCTGCCTTTCCATCGAGTCTCCTGCAGGAACGCCACGGCCACCTTCCGCCTGGAAAGAACGTCGGCTAGCTCCCTCGCGCGTCCGGTTAGCGTGCCAATGTTCCATGTTGCGAAGCGGAGTTTCGGGGCTCGCGTCTTTAACCGTGTCCGCCCGTGGCACGGTAGCCCTAGTCCACTTGCCACAGGAGTCGGGCGAAACTCCTGCGCGCCTGTCTGTCAAATATACCAGTCTGCATTCACTTACCAAAGAGTTTCTTATAAGTTTCAGATTTTCTTTGTGTAATGTTTTTTTTTTTTGAGAGATGCAGTCGTTTAATGGTACTTGATGGGAGTAAGAATCGAAGCTTAATATTTCACATTCTCCTATCAATTAGTTGTTGTAAACTATTTAAGGGTTCCGTACCCAATTATGATAGTGGTACGGAACCCTTCGTGCGCGAGTGTCGCACTTGACCGAGTTTTTGTTTATACCTCAGATTTTGTTGTGGATTGGCCTAAATCGTATCGCCAAGCATTGGATCGCCGATTTGTTCTTGTTCCAATATGAAGGCCGGTGCAGCACTAAAGAAGACAAGATATTTATTGTAGGTATTTAACTTTTAAAATGTTTTGTCCCCAGGAGAGGAAGTGTTTGAGCCCAGCATGATCGGTGAAGCGGCTGAAGTGGTACAGGAACAGATCTGTGACGACCAGCTCATCTTGATCAAAGGGTAAATATTACAACTATGTGCCTCAGACATGACAAGTTTTAACACGGTACAACACCAAATTGTGTAGTGTAAACCTCTTTGTTTCCTGGTTATGCCAGATGAATTCCAGCAGTCCCTATTGAAGACAGAAATTTTTAAAACTAGTGTACCTAGCTGTGCTGTGTGTGTGTATTGGGTAAGGCAGTAAGGATGTAGTGGAAATTTGGTCAAGCCAAAAAATAGTGTCATTTGGTCAAGCCTATAGTTACAATAGACGATCGGAGTAGAAACAAAAGACGATCGTTACGAAAACAAAAGACGATCGAAATGAAAAAAAAGACGATCGAAATGAAAAAAAGATGATCGAAATGAAAAAAAAAGACGATCGAAATGAAAAAAAAAAGACGAAAAAATGGAAAAAAAAAGACGATCGAAATGAAAAAAAAGACGATCGAAACGAAAACAAAATACGATCGAAATTAAAAAAAGACGATCGAAACGAAAACAAAAGACGATTGAAACGAAAAAAAAGTCGATCGAAACGAAAACAAAAGACGATCGAAACGAAAAAAAAGACGATCGAAACGAAAACAAAAGACGATCGAAATGAAAAAAAAGACGATCAAAACGAAAATAAAAGACGATCGAAATGAAAACAAAAGACGATCGAAACAAAAACAAAAGACGATCGAACCGAAAAAAAAAGACTATCGAAACGAAAACAAAAGAAGATCGAAACGAAAACAAAAGACGATCGAAACGAAAACAAAAAACGCGAAATGGAAACAAAAGACGTTCAAAATGGAAACAGAGAATCAAAATGGTATTAAAAGACGATCGAAATGGAAACAAAAGACGATCGAAACGGGAAAAAAAAGACGATCGAAATGGAAACAAAAGACGATCGAAATGGAAACAAAAGACGATCGAAATGGAAACAAAAGACGATCAAAATGGAAACAAAAGACGATCAAAATGGAAACAAAGATGATCGAAATGGAAACAAAAGACGATCAAAATGTAAACAAAAGACGATCGAAACGAAAACAAAAGACGATAAAATAAAATGTTACAATAAAAAAAAAACCCGCGGGAAATTCGCGCACGAAGGGTTCCGAGTTCCGCCCGTACCACTATCACATTTGGGTACGGAAACCTAAAATGGTTTACAACAACCAATTTTTAAATTTAATAAGAAAATGTGAAATAATTAGCTTCGATTCTTAGTCCCATCATTCGACCACACCACTCAAAAAAAAAAATGGAAAACAAAACTTTGGCACAAAGAAAATCTAAAACTTATAAGTAAGAAACTCTTCGGTAAGTGAAGGCAAACTGGTATATTTGACAGACATGACACCCATTTAGCTCGTCGACGTTCCTCCGTAAGGTCTCCGACGAGCTCCGGTAATAGCGGCGAGAAGGACACCATCCTCGGCCAGGGGGCCACTCACCGGGCCGCTCTCCCCCGAGAGCGGCCTGATGGTCTTAATCAGATTTTCCCACGTAAAAACATGACAGCCATTTTGAATTCCATGACCTACTCGATTTGTCCTGCCTGACAAATCAGAAGCGACCTCACATTGTAATAAAACTCCTTGTTGTTTTTGAAACACGTTTGTTGTATGGGAGCCCCTCTTCAATTTTTTTTTTCATTTTGTTTTTAGTATTTGTTGTAGCGACTACCGAAATACATCTTCTGTGAAATTTTCAACCGTCTAGCTATTACGGTTCATGAGATACAGCCTGGTGACAGACGGACGGACAGACAGCGAAGTCTCAGTAACAGGGTTTCGTTTTCACCCTTTGGGTACGGAACCCTAAAACATTTAAATAGGTTGTCAATACACAATAATTAATTTTTTTACGATGTTCATTCTTTAATTTGTCAAATGTCTTTAAACAATTTATTTGTGGTTTTAAACCCAAATATAAGTTAATATAAAATACCCCACTATAAGAGATCTGTCTGTCAAAATTTGTTTCTACTCTGATTATCTTTTATTCGTTTCGACCGTCTTTTGTTTTTGTTTAGATCGTCTTTTTTTTCATTTCGATCGTCTTTTGTTTCCATTTTGATCGTCTTTTGTTTTCATTTCGATAGTCTTTTTTTTCGTTTCGATCGTCTTTTTTTTTCGTTTTGATCGTCTTTTGTTTTCGTTTCGATCGTCTTTTTTTTTCATTTCGATCGTCTTTTTTTTTCATTTCGATCGTCTTTTTTTCCATTTTGATCGTCTTTTTTTTCATTACGATCGTCTTTTGTTTCTACTCCGATCGTCTATTGTTGTATTAAAAAAAAAGGACTTGACCAAATGACACTTTCATTTGCGGTAACTATAGGAGGCTTGACCAAATGACACTATTTTTTGGCTTGACCAAATGTCCACTACATCGCAGTAAGACGCCACGGGAGCCTACTCCGCATTGGCGAATGTCACATGCCTTCAGACTGTAGTGAGTCCTTCGACTTCCTCTCAACGTTGGTTTCCTTTCAATGTTGGTTTCCTCTTAATGTTTTCCTTCAAGGTAAGAGCGACGATGATATTCCGTAGAGTTTACGAGATTGGCTCTCAAACGTCAACTATGGAAATTATCGTTGCGTTTACCGAACTCTTTGCTGACACCAATCCATTAGACCCCGGGGTTAGAGGGTTTATTCACTATACAGTGCCTCTTATCAAGTTCCCATAACTTTCCAGGCCGGTGGCGCGGTCCGCCGCGTCGCTGATCCTGCGCGGGCCGACGGACGCGTACTGCGACGAAATGGAGCGCTCGGCGCACGACGCGCTGTGTGCCGTGCGCCGCGTGCTGGAGTCCGGCAAGCTGGTGCCCGGCGGCGGCGCCGTCGAGGCCGCTCTCTCTATCTATCTAGAGAACTTCGCTACTACGCTGGTCAGTATACTAACGAGATGGAGCGCTCGGCGCACGACGCGCTGTGTGCCGTGCGCCGCGTGCTGGAGTCCGGCAAGCTGGTGCCCGGCGGCGGCGCCGTCGAGGCCGCTCTCTCTATCTATCTAGAGAACTTCGCTACTACGCTGGTCAGTATACTAACGAGATGGAACGCTCGGCGCACGACGCGCTGTGTGCCGTGCGCCGCGTGCTGGAGTCCGGCAAGCTGGTGCCCGGCGGCGGCGCCGTCGAGGCCGCTCTCTCTATCTATCTAGAGAACTTCGCTACTACGCTGGTCGGTATACTAACGCATACTGCGAACGTTGAGGTTAAATACTGTTTTGAAATTTTACTGTCACTTCGTTGATGCGGAAAGCTACCGCGGATCTTCCGATGACAGCAATTCGATTCCGACGCGGTAGTTTGGCATATTTGACAGCAAGGTTTTCAATTTTGACACCGCGCAAGCGTGTTTGACATCCATTTGACAGCCGTCACAATACCGAATGAACATGAATGAATGGAATAAGAGCGTCGGAATCCGGTCCGATTTACGCAACAAACATTACAATGTTAAACATTACGGGGAAAAAAAGTTGTTATAATTTATTACAATTTGTATATTAAAAGATCTAAACAAGATAAAAGTTAATATAGTTTTCTTAAAAAATGTAAATTACCTACATTTGAACGTAAATATAATTATTTCATTATATTCATAAATAATGCGTGTGTAGGTAACGGAACGTAATCCTTCGGCGTTCGATATTCACTTTTTTAAGGCCGCTCGCCCACGGCGACTTTTTGTAGCGATACTAACGCGATTCTGCATCGATACAGTCGCGAAGCGGTCGCTAGCTGTGTGCCCTCGCCCACGGGGCGCTCAGATTGAGAAGCGATGCAAACGCGATACTATCGCGCTTCAGTCGCGAAGCAAGTGCAATTCAGTCGCCTCCCTCCGTTTTCTTCCCGATGTCGTCCGACACGGTCGCGCGTTTGCATTCGATTCAGTAGCGATGCTGTAGCGCATTGCAAACGCGACTACCACGCGTTAGTAGCAATGCAGTCGCGCGTATGCTAAACGCGCGACGCATCGCTTCAAAAAGTCGCCGTGGGCGAGCGGCCTAAACGCGCGAAAACAATAACCCTTGTTTTTATTTGACAGTTACTCGTCGACTTCGAATCGATGACAGTCAACTGTCGATTTTAAGATTTTCTGTCAAAAATCCCATTTTCATTCATTCAATTTGTCGTCGGAATCATATGAGTAATCGACGCGTCGATTATTAATTTTCGCGGTGCAAAATTCGGCTGTCAACTGTCAAATGAATCCGATTCCGACGGCGACGGAAGAACCGCGGTACGGTTCCTGATCATTTGTTGGTAATGACGACCATATATTTAAGAATATAATTCATAACCACTGTAAAACTAAGATGGCCACTGATACAAAATGGCGTTGAAAGTTAGTGTTCCTCCCCATTATTTCAATCGAAATTTGTTAGTAACATAGTTCGGTTTCCGCTAGCTGATTAACTTACTCAGCCGCCATTTGGCATGCAATGTGTTACATCTATATCGTGATCGTTCCCCGCAGAGTTCCCGCGAGCAGCTCGCGATAGCGTCGTTCGCGCAGTCGCTGCTGGTGATCCCGAAGACGCTGGCGGTCAATGCGGCTAAAGACGCCACCGATCTCGTCGCTAAGCTGAGAGCGTACCACAACTCCTCACAGACTAAGGTACACTACTAGATAATGTAGGAAGCTTTCTATTGGTGAAATAATTTTTGAAATCGATCCAGTAGTTTCGGAGCCTATTCGTTACAAACAAACAAATAAATATTTCCTCTTTAAAATCTATATATATATAAAAGAAAGTCGTGTTAGTTACACCATTTATTACTCAAGAACGGCTGAACCGATTTGGTTGAAAAAAAATTTGGCTTAGAACCGGGAGAAGGACATACTTTTGATCCCGTAAATCCTTCGGAATCGGGACTTAAGCGGGTAAAACCGCGAGGCGCAACTAGTAAAATGATAAAAGTATAGATAATTGTGTAAAAAACCTATTTATTGCATTATCCAGGTGGAGCACGCGAACCTCAAATGGGTGGGGCTGGACCTCGCGGAGGGCGCGCTGCGAGACAACCTCGCGGCCGGAGTGCTGGAGCCCGCCATCTCCAAGGTGAAGTCGCTCAAGTTCGCCACCGAGGCGGCCATCACCATCCTACGCATCGACGACATGATCAAACTGGACCCCGAGCAGAAGGGAGGCAAGAGTTACGAAGACGCCTGCAATGCCGGCGAACTAGACTAACAACCTTTATGTCTCTTCATAAAAGATCTCAGTATTTTACTGACTGATGGATGAAGGTCTCCGCCCGTTGTATCCGAACTCAATAAGGCTTTTATACACGACGACACTGACACTTTTACTAAAACAGACCACACTTACAGCACACATGCACGAATTTCTTTATGTGGGGTCTGTTTTAGGTAAAACTGTCAGTGTTGTCGTGTATTTGAAGATTATAGCTTGTAACTCACATGTATACCGGACCTAAAAAAAAATATTTGAAAAAATACCGTCACTTTCTCGGTATATGTGTTTTTGCTTTACGGCCGTGTGTGAAACCAAAGAAGTGCATGAAAGCGTCAATCTTAAAATTAATATAGCGTATTTTCATTACTTCCACAGCATTATTTGCTTATACTATGATATGGGACCAACTCCAAGCAACTACTTACGTTTCAAATAAAATTAACTCATTTTATTTGAGAGGTAATCAAAACAGAAACTAAAACGAAAGACGATAAAAATGGATTTAATTTTAAAGTTTGACTCGTCTGCATGCGTCCAGCGGCGTAATGTCAATTTTTGTTTATACTTTTTGAATTTTGGAATTAGCTACTTACATGTTTTTTATGTTGACGCTTCAATTCTGCGGTAGTGTGAATTGAGTCTTACTGTTTTTGGTTTCACTATGGCCTAAATTATGTTAATTAAAAATTCTTTAACTTTCGTCGCCATAGCATGTAAAGGTGCGTATACGTTTGTTTTGATGTATTTCGGTGTATTCTCAGTGTCAGTGTCGATGTATTCGCACCTCAACGATCCTTTGATTTTAGACGCCGCATATAATATATAAAAATATTATATTATAATAATATTATATTATAATAATTAATAGTATGCGGTGACCTTGAGAAAACGTATTTTTATACTGAGATCTTTAGTGCATCTGTGGTGTGCAACTGCCAAGTGTCAAGTCACTTGACTCAAGCGCGTCTACCCTACAATTTAGACACACACTCGACGAATGGCGAGAGAAATAACGTCCTGCTTTATGAATCTTATTTTAACTAGGCAAAGGAAGGACCAACATATCAGCTCAGTTTAAATCCGAGTGTGTGGCTGTCTGTAGCAATATTCGCACGAGTGGAAGCAGTAGCACGAATGTTAATTAGCCAGTACATACACCAGTATATTCGCTAGTTTCCTTTAACCCGCTATACATATTGGCTTAACACGCCAGGCCAATATAGAGGCTTATTTGGCGGTATGTTGGTTGTTGGCAACACACAAAATACATATAGCACAGCCAACGTCGTCGGCGTCTTTTATCCAATATGTATAGCGGGGCTTTTTTGATGCCTTACGTTCGGTATTGTTAGCTTTTACAAATACTTAGTATTAATTTACTTTACAGCTTCGTTTAAACATTTATTTAATGTATCTACTACTAAGTTGAATTTATTGGTATTTTATTTTCAATAGACCTCTAAAATGTCATTGGTATATTGCAGAATACTGAATCTTATTTTGTAATAAAATAAATAAGGCTGCTTCTGCAATTATCCCAAAACTTTACGTTCATTCAGGCATGGTCATTTTCTATTGGCTTAGAACCATTTAATTTTAATTCTGGGCCAGTCTGGGCCAGGCTACTCAATAAATCGCAGGAAATAACTACAAAATGTTATCATTGTGTTTGTCCCCACAATCGCATGAAATAAACGTCTATTTATTATCACAAGTACCTATATTGCTTTTAACATACTTAAAATGCTAGAATAATTGCTAATAAGACTTGTGGAGTCACACTCAATAAAGTTTTAATACAATTTACTTTGTGTATTATTAATCGACCTTGTTACCCTTTTGATGTGAAAATCTATAGGTGAGGGTAAACCATTGTTGGCGTGGCGATACAGGCCGTGGTGACGCATCGCCACGCTATATGATGATATTGTATATTAAGTACATATAAAAAACTCAAAACTCAAATTTTTTATTCATTTAGAACGTATATTATACACACCTAAGTACGTTTTGAAACGTCGAGATACACACATACGTACGTTTTGAAACGTCGAGAATTTATGTATACAAAAGAATTTCGATGTTTCACAGTGCCAGGCGTTCCGTGGCGGCTCATTTTTTAATATTTTTGCATGATATTTAGATAGAAATCCCAAAACTTACAATTTAATTGTATAGTAGTAAGACGTAGTTATATCTCCATATTAAATATTTGAGTGGCGGGATAAAGTTTCATCAATATCGGTTATACGTTTGTTGTTTTATCCGGTACTTTCTTTACTGACAGTGGTTATGTTATTTTTCTACTTGTTTTCTTGAATCTCTATCCTGAAAATGATACACAAGTTATTTTTAAAACATAAAGTAACAAAAATCATGGTAGGCTGTTGATATTACTTGTTTAAATAATAACATGTATTAAGCTAATGCATAGCTTTTATCGCGGGCTTTGAGCGCGGCCACCGAATCAAGAAATTCCGTAACGAAAATAAAACCTAACACCCCCCACTCCGCCTACCATGTTGCCATGGTTGCCATTAGAGATGGGCCGACTAGGGGTTCTGCCGACTAGCAGACTAGCCGACTAGTCGGTTCCGAAATTGCCGACTAGTCGGCAATGCAGATCATCATAATTCCGAGATATTTGGGTTAATCATGATCACTCGGCGATTGTTGCTATTTTTGGATAAGTTTGTACTTCGAAAGCTGTAGCGAAACTTCGAAAAAATGGTTGAAATAAAAATAAAAGTTGGAAAAATAAATGGAGCTGAGGCATAGTGATGACATTTTAGATGTTTAGATGATGTATGTAAGCTATGACGTGTTTTGTTTACGATTTTCTGACTACCCACCTTCTAAACTGTACGACTAATTGAATAAATATTGGTTTTATTGTATAAAAGTTAGTTGCCGACTAGTCGGTTGAACTGCCGACTAGTCGGCTTTCCCGACTAGTCGGCCCATCTCTAGTTGCCATGTATCTCGGCCAAAATAAATAAATAATTATAGGTGCATAAGTTTATAAAAAAAAAATGTTAGGCAATAGCTTTACCGCGGCAGTCCCCGAGTGCCACACGTTTTTTTTATTATTATCGTACATTGGTTCCCTAAAACATGATAAAATAATCAATATCTTTCTAAAAACTAAAATGTTAATGTTACAACTATAGCAGTTAAAACACTATTCTCTTCTATATTGCTCTTTCAAGCAATCTTGTTTCTTGTGTCCTTCTCATGAATCGTAAAATATTTACTCGGTTTTAAAATTTAGCACAAAACCAAAAAAAAACGTAACCATGTCGTAACAGTTACGTACGTACGTACGATATGGTTACGTTTTTTTTTTGTAATTTTATTGGCAACACTGCAGTAAAATTTGTGCAAGGTGGATTGTTTTGGTTTTGTGGTTATATTTTAAAACCGAGTACCTACCTAAATATTTACGATTCATGAGAAGGACACAAGAAACGAGTTATAATAGTTTTTTATCTACTGAGATAACGAATAATACCTACCATATTTAGAGTATAAATTAAACAACGAAGATTATGTCCCATAATTAACCACCGTTCAAAGTTCAGTAAAATGTTGTTCAAAAAACTTATTTCTCCTGGATTTAGATTGGGAAAGAACCGAATTCAGTGTGCTTACTCGTCTTCTGCATTCAAGGTAACATATCTAACTCTCAAATCCGGCCTTGAAAATTTCCAATTCGTTTGTTTCATTGCGATTTCTAAATTCTGCTCTAACTATGCACTGATTACTGTTTACGCAGAGACCTGCTTTTAATTTTCAGGAGCAAAAAATAAAGGTAGACAAATGGGACATCAATTATTTAAAAGTCGGACGAGGTCCTCACAATGTCCTGTGTCTCCCCGGAGCCCTGGGGACTATCTGGACCGACTTCAAGTATCAAGTAGAAGGGTTTGATAAGGACAAGTTTACAGTCATTGTGTGGGATCCTCCGGGTTATGGCAAGAGCAGGCCGCCGGATAGAGAATTTACTGCAGATTTTTATGAAAAAGATGCTGATTGTGCTGCTGAATTTATGAAGGTAAAAATACTATTTGTTTTCTATATTAAAATTAATATTATTGTAGTGAAACATCTACAGGCGAGGGTAAACCTGATTGTTGGCTTGACGATATAGGCTGTGGCGACGCATCGCCACACTACATAATGTATTATAATTATATACCTTCCTGATGTTTCACATCTGCCAGTCGTCCTGTGACAACTCACATTTTTTATAATTTCAAAACACTGGCTGAAAAGAATTCTATCTAAATTTGTTTTTCATTTATTTTTTATAAGCCGTAGTAGCCAGTCATTTTGCTAAACCTTGAATACAGGAAGATTCGTTCATTCATTCTTCATATACGAATCTCCTTTAATCTTGAATTAAAGGAGATTCGTATATGAAGAATGAATGTAGCACATGATTTTTAAGATGAAACACACTCTAAAATTCTTGGAACAAGATTTTTTCTTTTTAGATGACTATTTTTACTATAATAGAAACCAGCCAGTATTTTGAGAGACAAATAAGGTTGTCATTGATAATAGTTGATTGTTATTTCAGGCTCTGAAAATTCCAAACTACTCTGTGCTAGGCTGGAGTGATGGAGGCACCTCAAGTTTCATTCTTGCAGCCAAGTACCCTGATGCTGTGCTCAAACTAGTGGCATTTGCAACTAACTCTTTCATATTACCACATGAGTTGGAATGGTATAAAAGTTAGTACCTACCTAAAATATTCATTTTTTATTAACATGCCAGAAAATGAAATAAAAATAAAATGCTCGAATCTCGAGGATCCAGGCTAAAATAAACTTTCTCTAAGCACTGCCTGTATGAATTCATAAAATCATTTTTTAGGCCTTCTAAACATTATTTATAAAATAATGAAATTACAATGATTTTCTTTTACAGAAGTAAGAGATATTAGCTCATGGTCAGAAAGAATGCGGAAACCCTTTGAAGAAGTGTATGGTAAAGATTTACGGGAGTACTGGGCTAAATGGACCGATGCCATGACAGCGGTATACAATAAAGACAATGGAAATATCGCCTCGCATTTCCTCAAAGATATAAAATGTCCAACATTCATTTTGTACGGAGAGAAGGACCCCTTAGTTGATCCTTCACATACTTCGTATTTACTTACACATATCGCGGGGTCTAAGTAAGTTGGTTTTATTATAAGCTAGCCCGATCCCGTGGGAATTTCGGGATAAAAAGTGTGTAGACGTAGATCTCCAGCTATCTGCATACCAAGTTTCATCACCATTGGTCTAGTAGTTTTTGCTTGAAAGAGCAATAAAGATGATTGTTTTCTTACTTACAAACTTTCACATTTATATTATATCTGGACTGGACTGTTGTGTGCGAAATTCGTGAACACAACAACGACGCACGTTTGCATTTTTCTTTACCATTGACACCAGTTGTAAAATTAAATCGCGCTTCCGTTGCGTTAAACTTTTTAAAAATCACGTTTGTTGTATGGGAGCCTCCCAAAAATATTTGTTTTGTTTTTTAGTATTTGTTGTTAAAGGGGCAACCGAAATACATAATCTTTGAAAATCTCAACTGTCTAGCTATCACGGTTTATGAGATACAGCCTGGTGACAGATAGATAGACAGGCAGACTGCAGAGTCTCAGTCATAGAGTCCCGTTTTTACCCTTTGGGTACAGAACCCTACTTTAGTACAAATTGTATGACATAATTATCTTATCTTAAACTTGTAGATTTCATCTTATTCTAGACCAGGGGTTCCCTAACTTATTTGAGTCGCGCCCCCTTTCGACCATTAAAAAAAATCCGCGTCCAGATTATCAGGTCAGAATAAAAATGGATTTAATAATAAAATAAGTAGGTATTCTTATTGCTCATTAAAGTTTTACAAAGTCCTACAAAAAGTATTTGGGAGTACTAAATATCTTTGATAGCCCCTCGAGATTGGCGCGGGGCCAGGCTAGAAGCTAATAAAGTTCTTACCATACGCCCAATGCGGCCTCAATGAGGTTCTTGACAGGCGTCAATTTCAAATATTTTCATTGGTCGTATCGAGCAGTGTGGAATTCATTTTCTCAGCGATCGCAGGTTTTTCAACACAGGTGGCCCGCGCCCCCCTGGAAACGTCTCTGCGCCCCCCCTGGGGGCGCGCCCCCCACTTAGGGAACCATTGTTCTAGACGGATACGAATTTAACAAATGAAGCACCATAAAAGTTCCCCCACAGAGGTCTTTAGACATTGATCCATTCTCAAGACTTATTCAGTTTCTGATTTTAGGTTACATCTATACCCGAAAGGCAAACACAACATCCACATCAACTATGCAGATGATTTTAACAAGAGAGTACAGGAATTTCTTCTACTGCCTTCATAATATTAGTTTTTCATACCCACGACTGGGTACGACACACCCAAATGTTACACTTTTCCCAGTTGTACTGGGAAAAGTCCAATTCGCACCCACCTCCTTTAAAAGTGGGAAAATGTCTTGTCGAAGCGAAGAAAATTTTGAAAAAATTGGTTAAAGTAATATTTTAGTAAAAATATATCTAGGTAGGTACTATAATAATTGGAGCCGTGCCGAGTCGCGAACTGCCTTCTGTTGTTTTAAATGATGGCCAAAATAAGGACACATTTTCCCTCTAAAATATTTCTATTGAAAGCGAAACAGTCGAATACGTTTGCATGGAGAAAGAGTAGGTAGACTTTCCTCTTAAAATCCTATTTTTAAGGGCTCTAAATCAAATTTCTTTATATAATTTTCTGTCTGATCTTAATTTTTATTTTTCTAGTATACCATAACTAACTTTATGTAACGTTTGTCCTTTACTGTGGCATGAAGTTTCAAAGTTAACAGACAGAGATAAACGTCACATAAAGTTAGTCATCTTTATAAGAAAGGAGGTTAGTTATTAAGAACCCATACGAATCTATCTACGAATAGGTAAACTGTACAACATAATAGTCTAATTTATTATATTTACTTTTTGCGTTATTAAATAATAAAATTATATTTCTAACTTGTTACTATTTTGTTTCAATAAATATCCTACTATCTTGTACAGACATAATGTAATAATATGTCCGTTTGAAAGTGTTAAGGGCGTTTATTCCATTCTCTTTCTCCATACAAACGTAGTTTACGTTTTCCTCCCTGGATAAAGACATTAGAGCAAATATGTTTATGCCATAAAACTTATATCTGGCATGACTATTCATCTTCCGAATTATTTTTTTCATTTTTTATTTTTTTTATTATTATTTTAATTAGAAAAAAAAAAGGGTTTTATGGCATAAACATATTTGCTCTAATGTCTTTATCCAGGGAGGAAAACGTAAACTACGTTTGTATGGAGAAAAAGAATGGAATGAACCCTCTTAACAGTTTTGTTGAAAAGACCGATCTTTAGTGTCATCTTGGTTTGGAAGATTATAAACTTTACAGTTCTACTGGGATATTGACTTTGTACCCAGACTGTGCCTACCTACATAGTATAACAATGTAGACATACCAAATTTTTTTTTATCATCATATAAAGGTGATAAAAAAAAATTAGGTTTATCTAAATGCAACTGAGATAAACTAAAAATACCTACTATTTGCTTTTAATAAGTATGTGCCAGCCAGTCGAATTTAATTTTTATTTTTACCTATCTAGTATCTCCGTGCGTCTACACAATATAAAAATAAGCCATTGGAAACATTCAGTCAAATGTTTAGAAAACTAAATTCTTCAGTAATTAAATTACACAAAAATGGAATTTATTGTGCTTATCGCCTATCATCACACGGAATAAAGGTACCTAAGTACTTCTACTATTTCATTTAACTTTCAATCATTAATTGCAATTAGGGTGCTGATATCCGTTATGACTTTATGCCATAGTGAAAAAGCGAGCTGCCTCGGCACTACCTATTTATTTATTATTTTATTTTATTCGAAAAGCAGACAGTGAAATATATCAATGTGACAACAAAAAAATAAACTTATAAGTACACCATTTATAAGCTTTCGCATACAAAAACCTAAAATATGCGATTCCCTCGGCAGTCTCCTCAAGTCTCCTGAGTGCATTTAAGGATCGGTGGGACTATCCCCTATACGGCATCAGGCAGGACTTCATTCCAAATTTTTTTTTATATGAATATTTTACTTAGTATTTAAGTAGCTACCACTAACTCTAGTTATTAGGTTTACTCGCCTATTAATATTACTACCTAGCTCTATCGACGAAATGTCTGAAAATAAATGATTACATTAAGTTTTTTTTACAATTAAACTGAAGTTTAACTATTAAGATTTCCAGGAGCAGAAAATCAAAATTGACAAATGGGACATCAACTATTTAAAAGCTGGACGAGGTCCTCACAATGTCCTGTGTCTCCCCGGATCCCTGGGGACTATCTGGACCGACTTCAAGCATCAAATAGAAGGGTTCGATAAGGACAAGTTTACAGTCATTGTGTGGGATCCTCCGGGTTATGGCAAGAGCAGGCCGCCGGACAAGGAATTTTCTAAATTTTCTTTTGAAAAAGAGGCTGATTATGCTGCCGAGTTTATGAAGGTAAAACTACATTTTAAATATATTTTTTAGGGTTCCGTACCCAAAGGGTATAAACGGGACCCTATTACTGAGACTTTGCTGTCTGTTCGTCTGTCTTTATCTCATGAACCGTAATAGCTAGGGGATTACAATTTTGACAAATGATGTATTTCCGTTGCCGCTATAAGAAATTAAACTAATTTTTCGGTTTTAATCGCGTGGTGTTTATTAATTTTAGCATTGTTTCAATGCCCAACGTATCGAGACCTTTACGGGTCTAATTGTTAATCCTGAAGATAATTTACAGGTCTCGAAACGTTGTCGATTGTTTAGTGTAAATATGGTGTAAAGCATGATTTATGCTAGACCGGGCCGTGTCCGGGCCGGGGCGGGGACAGCACGGACAACATGCAAAACAAAAACTGTCTTCATACAAAAGTAGCCCGTCCCCGCCCCGGTCTAGCATAAATCATGCTTAAATCTACTACATGGTCTGACCAAGCTGGCGAACACCTAAAAGTTTGGTGGTACATACGTATTATTATTGTCATCTCTCCTCTCATGTAATTTCAGGCTCTATATATTCCAATATACTCGGTGGTAGGCTGGAGTTATGGAGGCATCGTAAGTTTAGTTCTTGCAGCCAAGTACCCTGATGCTGTAGTCAAGCTGGTCACAATATCTGCTTTATCCTACATGTTACCGCATGAGTTGGGCTGGTATAAAAGTTGGTACCTAACATTTCTACTTATCTATTCGATAAATTATGATTATAACTTTGTTTTTTCTAACTAAACTCCCTTTCTTATAAACGATGACTAACTATAATATATGTAGCGTGGGCTTTTACTGTGACATGAAGTTTCAAAGTTAACAGACATAGACAAATATTTTAAACTTAGTCATGGTTTATAACTTATAAACCATGACTAAGTTTAAAACATTTGTCTATGTTGTTGTTGTTTGTTTTAAACTTAGTCATGGTTTATAACTTATAAACCATGACTAAGTTTAAAACATTTGTCTATGTTATAAATTATAAGTAAGGGTGTTACTTCACCAATCGATCGATCGTTGTTTGATGTCATCGAACGACATCGGTCGACGTTGATCGATTAGTGTGGTAACTTTAATTGATCGACGTAATACCGGTCGACTAACCAAACGATCGATTGCCGGACGATGCCATCGATCGATGTTGATCGATCAGTGTGGTAACTTTAATTGATCGACGTATACCGATTACCAGTCGACTAACCAAACGATCGATTGCCGAACGATGCCATCGGTCGACGTTGATCGATTAGTGTGGTAACTTTAGTTGATCGACGTATACCGGTCGACTAACCAAACGATCGATTGCCGGACAATGCCATCGGTCGATGTTGATCGATTAAACCCGGCTATAGGTATTCCATCAGTTTCTAATCCATTTTAACGTCGATTGACAATCGGTCGATTGGTCTGGTAGAAACTATCGATCGACGTCGACTAATCCATTCTACCATCGGCATCGATTGGTCTGGTAACACCTTAGGAGGGTTAATTGGTTACATAGGTGCGCATTAACTCGTTAATCCGTTAATCGTTAATTAACGAAGTTAACATTTTGATTAACGGTGCCTAGCTATGGTTAGTTTTCCACTTTTTATTCCAGACGTGAGAGATTTAAGTTCATGGTCAGAAAATAATCGCAGAAGATTTGAAGAAATCTACGGCAAATATTTGTTACCACAATACTGGGCTAAATGGATCGATACTATGATCGCTGTGTACAAAAAGGACAAAGGAAACGTCGCTTCACAATATCTGAAGGATATAAAATGTCCTACCTTCATTGTGCACGGAGAAAAAGACCCTCTAGTGGATTTATCACATACATCCTATTTACTTAAACATATTGCGAGATCTAAGTAAGTTTGCTAAAGAAAATACTAACAAACTTTTTTTATATTAGTATAGATAGAAGGCACACACCTAGTTGACTTATATTGTGATAAACTATATCGGTTTATTGGCCGAGCGAGCGAAACATCTTTGCTTCAAGTCTGGAAAAATTTGCTTTCGTCTCTGAGTATGTATGTATGTAAGTTCTTTCTCCTCTGCAGATCGTATTTTTCAATTGATTTTGATGTTTGGTAAACAGGTATATACGTTCAGCATGTTTCGCTATCTCTTATAGTTTAGGATATCCCCCTGAAGGCCCGTTTAAATGGTTCACCCTGTAGATGTTTTGTCATGAAGGCGTATTTCTTATACAAAAAGGTTACGTACTCCGCACTATGACATCCGTTTTCAATGGGGTGCCACGCGCAAAGTTTGCAGAGGCGCTGGCATCGGATGATCTTTTTTTTTTTCGATGATGGTCCTCCACCAATGGAAACGCCGAGTTTTTTTTATTCTTCCGGTCTCAGACCGATATGGCCAATTTGGCGCCGAGAGTTATTTTTATTTATTTCGGTCTGAAACCGATATGGCCAATTTGGAACAGCCAGGGTCAAGTTTTAGAATATTTCAAGTTTCTTCTATAGTTTTGGCGTCGTACATCTTGTACATCTTGCCAGTATCAAGTATTTTGCATGAAATTAGCCCGATCGGACCTATAGTTTCAAGTTATGGTAAAGCGGTGGCAACTTTACTATAACCTTCAAGGAGCTTCGGCGCGAACGACGAAAAGTCCATGTTTAACACTCAATTTTGTTTTCACTACACTTGTGCACATTCACGGAACTAAATTGAATAAGAATCCACCAAAATTACACAATTTAACCGAGTTTACAACATAGTTTAACGAAAATAAAATCGGAGCACGACATGTTGTCTCCGCTTTCCCGCCGAAAGTCCCTCGCCGAGAGCTGTAAAAAACACATGTTTGACAGTTCTTAATTCAAACCTAAGAATAATCGACTCGCGCCCTCTGCCGGGATAAAAAGTTAGTGTTCCTCCTAATTATTTATTATACAGACTTCAACTAGCGTCTCTGGGTACAGAACCAGAGACCCGAATTTCTGCAGATGTTTTTTTCCTTTTAAATATTTCTAGTAGAAATGCCTAGAGCAATAAAAATCAAACTACAAAAGACTATTTAACAGACTTCCAAAAAAGGAGGAGGTTTTCATTTACTTGGTTAGGTATCTACACCTACTTATTCAGTTTTATGTTTTTAGGTTACATCTATACCCAGAAGGCAAGCACAACGTCCACATCAAATATGCAGATGATTTTAACAAGAGAGTGCAGGAATTTCTTCTTCTACCTTCAAAACCAAACATTTAAGTAAAAGAAAAATAAATATAAGTATTGTATCCGTTGTCTAGTCACCGTAACACAAGCTTAGTCGCTTACCACGAAGCTAGATGGCGCTGTGTGTTGTTCACAGAATTTATTAATTTTTATTTAGAATTCGTGGCGTATTGTAATAGTAATATAATAGTTTGTTATGTGTGCGTGACTGCGTGCAAGAGTTATTAAATACTATATACTACACTGCGCCCCGCGGTTTCACCCGCGTAAGTCCTGATTCCATGGGAATATCGGGATCAAAAGTATCCTATGTTACTCCCTGATAATGGAGCTATCTATAGGTAAAAGAATTTCTGAAATCGGTTTAGTGGTTTTGGAGATTACCCCTAATATACATACATACGTATACTCATACACGTTACCAACGCTACCTCTTTATAATATCACAAGCAGAATCCCGCGGTTTCACCCGCGTAAGTCCCGATCCCATAGGAATATCGGGATCAAAATTATCCTATGTTACTCTTGGACAAAGTAGCTTTCTATTGGTGAAAGAATTTTTGAAATCGGGCAAGTAGTTTCGGATTTTACCCCCAATCATATATACAGGGTGGTCCAACTAGTGACGTCAATAAACTTTTTTTAGATTCCTCACAATTGGGGGTATCCGAAAATACCCCATGTATGTTCTGCGATTTTTTGTAGTTTAGGAGTTATGGCCTTTTGTCTCATTTTCTACTAAAATGCGACCACTGAGACCTATTTGGTTATACTAACTGTAATAATTTAGATAATTGGCTGATTTCTTTTCAAATGTGGAGCTGAATAATAGGGCCATGTTACCTGTTACAAAAAAAGGCGTAACACTAACCAAACTGTTACAAATAAAAAAAGTATTTCATAAAGAGAGTGTAGACAAAACGCTATAAACACTTTAAAGAGCAATTAAAAGAAAAACTCGCCTATTATTTTTTTTCCAAACTAACTTCAAAAACTTCCTTACTTCATTAGCTATCTACCCTATCATTTTTATTGGTCTATCATTACAGGATCATAGCAAAAATTTTATTTAAAAATTCTTTGGTCGAAAATTCTCTCACTCATCCCTATTACTAAGACTTCGCTGTCTGACCATCTGGCACCGGGCTGTATCTCATAAACCGTGATAGCTAGACAGTTGAAATTTTTACAGAGGATGTATTACTGTAGCCGCAAATATTTAAGGGAACTCCCATACAACTAACGTGATTTTTGACATAAAAACGCAATGATACCACGATGTATTTTACCACTAGCGCCATCTAGTGATGGTTTTTGTCTTCCGCAAAAAACTTCCACACAAATCTTATTTAAGATTTGTACAAATAAACGTATTAAATAAAATAAGAACAAATATGTTTTTTATGTTATTAGATTAGGCCGGGAGTTGCCTTCAGGTTTAAGTAAGATGAGTGAGAGAATTTTCGACCAAGGAATTTTAAAATAAAATTTTTGATATGATCCTGTAATGATAGACCAATAAAAATGATAGGGTAGATAGCTAATGAAGGGGTATGACGCAAATCGTCCCATTCGCAACTCGTCACACATACGCAGCTCGTCCCATTCGCAGCTCGTCCCATTCTCAACTCGTCCCGTTCGCAGCTCGTCCCGTTCGCAGCTCGTCCCATTCGCATATCGTCCCATACGCAACTCGTCCGGTCGCAACTCGTCCTATTCGCAGCTCGTCCCATTTTTTACAATTCCTGATCCCGATAACGATTACCAGGATATTAATACTTGCTATAGCCCAGGGGGTGATTCACCAGTTCAGGTTCATTACTTTTGTTATGAATAAAATAATTTGAATATTCTTTTTTTTTGTAAATGTTAGTGAAAAAAAAAAATCAAAAATCAAAGTACGTTTATTCATTCGGATATTAGCAAGATATCTCTTTGACATGTCATTTTTTTTTATTTAATCTACTCTACTATGTCTTCGGATCGCGACCTCCATGACATGAGAAGAAGACACAAGAAACTCATGGGGTTTTTTTTTTGTATATTTTTTTTTTTGCAGTAATCATGTGATTTACATTGTCGCATATATAATATTATTGAAGAAAAGTGGAACTGGAGCAATAATCCATACTTACTATAATAATCCTTACTAGCATTACAAGAGCGAAAGTAACTCTGTCTGTCTGTCTATCTGTTCAAATAAGTTATAATATACAAAATAATAAACATAAAAAAAAATTTACTTAAAACACTATCTCATCCACAAACACACAACCCGCCCAACACCGCCCAAACCGCCCCGGGACCCACCACCAGAGTTCTGTGGTGCCAGCCTTGCATTCCTTTCCTACACTCTAGAATTTTATTATAAAATTCGTAGGTAGAACCATCTATTTACTCCTTTCCATAACTTATCCTGCTACTTTACCACAGAACTCCATGAATACGCCCCAGGACGAACCGAACGGAGCCGAACGAACCAAGCATTCGCGAACGCGACCGTGCCCCTGTCTGTCCCCGTCTTTCAATAAAGTATTCATTTCCATGGATTTTTATCGTTAATATAATCCGATGTATTATAGTATGCCATCCTGTACAGTTTGCTTTTAATATATGTTTTAAATTTATTAATGGACATGTCACACACATTCTTGGGTAACTTATTATAGTAGAGCATAGATGAGCTAGAGAAGGACCTGTTTATTTTCTGGAGCCTACTCCAGGGCACAGTTAGATCATCTTTATTTCTTAAATTAAATAAATGTATGTCCCGATTTTTAACAAGCTTGTCCTTATTTTTATGGACGTATAAAAGATTTTCGTAAATATATTGTGAATATACTGTTAAAATATTTATTTCTTTAAATTTTTCTCTAAGTGATTCTCTAGGGCCCAACCCGTACATAGCTCGTACCGCTCTCTTCTGTAAAATGAAGATATCCTTAATATCTGCAGCACACCCCCACAGCAGGATGCCACGATGTGGAACCACTTATTGATTTTTGATTAGACGTGTTTGTGTAATTATGATATTATTATAGTAATTTAGATTTATATATATTTTTAAAAGAATAGGACTAAACCAAAAGTAACATTAAACGGCTTAATACTTTTTTATGAATAAAAGAATTTGAATATTCTTTTTTTGTAAAATCTTGTGTAAGCACGGGTTTTGAATTTTGTTATATTTTTAAAAATAATTTTGTGAGCCTTTTTATTAAGTACCAAATTTGGAAAATTTAGTATAATTTAGATTAAAGTCAATGCTTTTCACTGCTATAACTAATTTTTTTTTTAGAAAATAAATGATTTGCAGCATTTTTTTATTATTATTCAGTTAGTTATATACCCAATCCGAGCAACAAACGGTACAAGTAGCAAATGGGACCAGTTGCGAAAAAAAATAGAGGATAGGACGAGTTGCGATGGGACGAGACGCGACAGGACGAGTAGCGAATGGGACGAGACGAGAACGGGACGAGTTGAGAATGGGACAAGTTGCGAATGGGACAAGTTGCGAAAATGACGAGTTGCGAATGGGACGATTTGCGTCATACCCTAATGAAGTAAGGAAGTTTTTGAAGTTAGTTTGGAAAAAAAAATAGGCGAGTTTTCTTTTAATTGCTTTTTAAAGTGTTTATAGCGTTTTGTCTACACTCTCTTTATGGAATACTTTTTTTATTTGTAACAGTTTGTTTTGTGTTACGCCTTATTTTTATAACAGGTAACATGGCCCTATTATTCAGCTCCACATTTGAAAAGAAATCAGCCAATTATCTAAATTATTGCAGTTAGTTTAACCAAATAGGTCTCAGTGGTCGCATTTCTAGTAGAAAATGAGAAAAAAAGGCCATAACTCCTAAACTACAAAAAAAATCGCAGAACATACATGGGGTATTTTCGGATACCCCCAGGTGTGAGGAATCTAAAAAAAGTTTATTGACGTCACTAGTTGGACCATCCTGTATACATACAAACCAACGTTACCTTTTTGTAATATTAGTATAGATAATAAAATAAGCTAAGTACCTACACCTACCTACATTTAAACTAACCTCGATTTTATTATAATTATGTCTATTGTTTAGAGATACATCTTATCAACCTATGTAATAAATAATTATACCTAACTGAATTGCAATTCCAAATTCTAATATGATATATCTACCTATATACCTACTTACTTACCTACATACAATATTATTTAATTATTATAGGTAGGTACCTATTAGTATATAGTATTAAAGAATTACTGAGAGAAAAAATAACAAAAAAATATTAACCTTTGACTGGTGACATGGTATTCGTGTAACGCAACTGGTGACGGGCGGCCTGACAGGCCGCTGTCTTATTTGGTGTAGAACATAGAAATTGTTTATGATTAGGGTAATCCTAATGATTATAATGTTAAATAATATATATCAAAGTGTAAATTGAAACAAATTGGTATACTTACTCTAAATTGAATTTTAATTATTAACTTATGATTACAAGAATTATAGTCTGTAATAGAAAAATAACTAAACAGTGATTAATAATTACTTAAATCTCAAAAAATCAACACATAAAGACTAAAATACTTATTTTTTATAAAGATAAGACACTAATCAACAAATTAAAAAAAGGAACTTCGAAAACGAAAAATCTCAAGTGTTTTTTTTCAGACAACTGACACTATACAAACTTTGGTACGTAAGTGGTGACATAAGGTCTGTGAGACCTAACCTAACCTAACTTACATACTCATACAACATAACATAACTAAGTAATAAATAAGTAGATACCTAAGTATAAAAAAATATACGGGGTGTTGAAGTTTATGGAATAGCTGTTTATACAGGATGTCCGGAGACCAGTGGATATCCCTGCACGGGCGGCTGGCGGGGAAGAATACTTTTTTTTTTCTATCTCAAACGGTTCGAGCTGTACGTCACTTTTTAGTAAAAATTGAAAAATGTCTACTTTTTTGCACATTTCGGGGCATCACGTCCACAGATTAAGCGATAACATTGTTTTTTTTTCGCCATGTGTTCACTAATATTGATGTTTATAAATCACCTTAATTTTTTTTTTAATACTATAGTTAGTAACTTACAGGATGTCCCCAAAGATAGATTTAGTCTTATAAACTTTACTTTCTGCTAAGTTTGAGCATCAGTGGTGTAAAAAAAATGTATGAAACCTGTCTGGCCGACTATTGAAAAAAGATTGCCTATTTCATAAGGATTCTATAACAATATTATACTAATAACTATTTGTCATAAGTTACTAAGCTAGTGCTATGAATGCATCGAAGGTACTATCTTTCATGAAAAAATTGAAACAAGTATTGTACCAAAAAGGACACTTATTAAGATTTAATATGTCATAATGTTACAGCAAATGCTCAAATTGTCCTCCTCTTGCTCTTATACAGGCCCTTAACCTTTTTATAAACGATCTCTTAAGGACACGATTATAATTTTTTTCTCCTATTTGTTGTGCCGCTTCGTGGACGTGGATAGGTAAAGCGTTTTTTACATGCACAAAAAACGTGCAAGTATAAAAATAAACAATTCTTTATCTCTAACTAGGCCAATTTATCTAAGTAGGCAACTAAGATAGATAAAAAATGTTTTATTAAGTATAGTGTATGCTGGGGTAACTCTGAAAGTGGGGTAAATACTGAATAGACCTTTAGTCAGAGTGATATTCAATCCTTTTTTTAATAAATTCGGATTTACCCCATTTAATAAGTTATCAGATTTACCCCACTATACCATAGTAGTTTTTATATACAGTGACAGTCGACGGGATCTACCTTACTGTCGTATCAACGAGATATTAATCATAAAATGTATAGTTATTAGTGCTAAAAACTAACTGGATGTAAACTAACCTATTAACTACGTAGGTATCTCGTTTTCACGGAATTCACGGTCTATTCAGTTATCTATATTAGTAACATTGTGCTCTGCTACATTATGATTATAATTTTTAATCTAATATAGTTCAAGTTGTTACATTCATTTGAATTATGTAGGTATTATTTTACCTTTAGTGCCATAATGTTGAATTGAACTTGAACCTCCCAAAAAGTTGAATTTCCCAAAATGCTGTTTTTCCCTTAAGAACGCGGCGACTGTTACCATTTCCATACAAACTTAATACCAAAATAAATTATGAAAAAAATAGTTTTCTACCTTAATATCGATATTATTCGGATTAAGATTTTACTTTTTGGGGTCCCCACCACGAGGTTTTCCAAAATATTCATTCGAAATGAAATAAAACGGAGAAACATTTTTTTTTTTCATTTTTACAGCGTAAATTACTTGTTATTGGGAATAATATAAAAAAATGAGATGTAAACTAGTTTTTTTACGCTGGAAAAATGAAACAAATGTTTCTTCGTTTAATTTCATTTCGAATGAATATTTTGGAAAACCTTGTGGTAATGTTGAATTTCCTAAAATACTGAATTCCTAAAATTTTGTGCCTAAACACTTCGTAGGATCGTAGTCGCTACTTATTTCATACACATAATTACCAGAACTAGGGTTACCAAATAAAGGTAGGTACTGTTAAAACAGTATTAAACCCACTGTTTTATATACAAAACAAAATGTTTTCAACGCGTCACACACAACGGTATCCAAAGAGCTATTTAAAAAATAAAAGTCATTGGTACCTATACTATTCATTCGCACGGACATTGGCGGTAAAATACCCTACTCATTTTCCTACGCAGCGCTCGTTTTTAAACGAAACTTTACAAAGGCCTCATTTTTAGAACGAAACTCTCAATGTCAAACCGCACAGAACAGAACCTAACCTTTTATTGGTACGTATCCAAAACCAACAATTTTTATGAAACAGATTGTCTTGTCGATCTACCGATGGTAGATAAGGGGAATAGCACAAGGAGGGAAGTAGGTATCCATAATATACTACCTACTTCTGTTTAAAAATATGAAATAGGTAATGAAATATGAATAATAAAATATGATTTTAGAAAAAAATAACAGTAGGTATACCTTTGTTATTTTTTCTAAAATAACTACTGTTATTTTACTTCCCAGACCTCAATATACTTTACTTATTTCTTGCAAAGAAAGTTGGTAACCCTAACCAGTATTTGAGTATTTTGATAGTATTTTGTTTATCTTTTTTTAGTTACCATCCAAAGTTCAATTAAGATGTTGTTTAAAAAACTAAATGCTTTAATAATTGGATTACCAAAGAGTCAAATTAATAAGGCTTGTTACTCATCGTACGAATTCAAGGTAAACATATTATTATTTTATTTAACCCAATAAATTTTAATATTTACATTTTATTTTAATTTAAATATTACAAACATTTACACGTCATATTACATTATATTTACTACCCATCATACTTTGGCAGCGAACCCAGTGGCAGCATTGCCACGCTGAATGGCAATTCCATGGTATATATGTATACCTACCGGGTCCATATTGGCTCACATAAAATTCTAAGTCATATTCTTTGTCTTACTATCGATTTGTGTTCATAATAATCACTCTTCATAATTTTACTTTTCATACTTTTTTTATTCAGACATTTTTATTACTACCATCGGAGCTCATAACAGTTAGTGATCATAATTTTTTTATTCATACTGTTACTACCAAGAACATTTTAAAATCATAATTTTATTTTTCAGATTTTTTTTTCTTCATAACATTCATGATCACATTGCTATAATTCATAATGTGTTACTAAGATTATTTATATTAATAAAGGCAACTGTAACAAAACTTATTTTATGAACTACCCCATTATCAAACTCTAACGGAAATTTTCGATTGTTTTTGACTTGTGTTCTGTCGATCTTCATAAAAACACTTATGATTAAGATATATCACGCTTTTTTATGTATATCTTTATGTATATGTTAGGCGCTGCGTGTAATCATGTTCTAACATAAACCTAACCTGTCCGAGTCGGTGTGCTCCGTGTATTTTTTTCCAAGTTCGAGTACAACGTGCGTTAAGATAACAATAGTAGGCGAAACAAATGTATGAATTTAGACATTTTAATTTTCAATAATTATGGATAAAAAACTTATGATTAAGAAATTTATTAAAACAAATTTTAGTAAAAACGAAATTCATAATAGTGATATTATGAATTTCAATGATTATGTATTTTAAATTTTATGTTTTAAAAAATTTATGAAGAATGATCATTATGATTTAAAATGGTATGTGAAACATTTTCGGACCTCCGATGTTAGGAGTTAAAAATTTATGTTAGACGATCCGCCCCCATACCTACCTCTATTTATTGGAATACTTGCAATAAATAGTTACTTAACTTATCTATAACTCGATCTAAATGTCTTGGCACTTTGCTGAAATTCAGTTATCCCTCTTAACCATCCACATTGACTCATGGACGCCTGGTACAGCGGTTCTAGGTACCTACATAACCAATTTATATGCCTCTAGGGGGCGAAGACCAATAGGAATAGTCAAGGTAAATTCGCATTTATCTCCAGTGAGGACCAATGGGAATAACTGCCTACAACCCCTCGCGCTCCCTATGCAGGGTTTGCTTGACAAATCGCACTTGATCGATGTGACGCCAAACTTTCAGATATATCACCCGAGTTATATTATAACTTTAAGACCTAGGTATTTTAAGTTAAACAAGCTTAAGGTTTTCAGGAACAGAAAATAAAGGTAGACAAGTGGGATATCAATTATTTAAAAGTCGGACGAGGTCCTCACAATGTCATGTGTCTCCCCGGAGCCCTAGGGACTATCTGGACCGACTTCAAGTATCAAATAGAAGGGTTTGATAAGGACAAGTTTACAGTCATTGCGTGGGATCCTCCGGGTTATGGCAAGAGCAGGCCGCCGGATAAAGAATTTACTGCAGATTTTTATGAAAAAGATGCTGATTGTGGTGCTGAATTTATGAAGGTAAGAATTTGCGTGCGTCAATTTGGCCGGACCAAGCCATAAATTTTCACCAAACTACGCTCATGATTTAGTACCTACGTGGTTTATAAAATATTAACGATACAAAGTACATAATACCTAACCTAAGTTCTGTTTACTAATGATAATTATTTACTTTTGTCATCCATCACATACATCTCTTTACAAACAATAACAAAAGGCAATACAATTACTGGCATTAAACCTATACTCAGTTTTTTAATTGGCGACTATGATTTGACACATCTTCCTAAAGAAAAAACGTCAAAAAGAAAGAAACAAAACGTCAGATCTTAGGCTGGAATTAAAAAACGAAGTATAGAATAAGAAGAGAAGACCGTCGTCGACGACGACGAGACATCGTCCCCGATATGGAATTTACTAATTGAAACCTTCGATCATATATAAACTATAGATACACGGTCCCATACAAAAGCGAAATCAAAAATCGGCACTACTTCAACGCTTACTTATACGGACATTGTACAGTTTAATGTAAACCTTAATCGCTGGGCAATAAGGTTGTAAAACACTTATGCACGACTGACAGCGATATGCCTTGTTTCGCTATAACCGGCTGAAATATGCCTTGTTTTGACGGCTCCATTTCTAGAGCGGCGACCGTGCATCTATGTAGGTTATATATGATCGAAGATTGAAACTGAATTTTTTCTTGTTTCTCTAGGCCTTAAATATCCCCAAATACTCGGTCCTGGCGTGGAGCGATGGCGGCACGACTGGTCTCATTCACACTGCGAGAAACGTCGATGCTGTAATCAAACTGGTTGCCTTTGCAGCCAAGTCTTTTATACTACCACATGAATATGACTGGGCTAAAAGTTAGTATGTAGCTGCCTATACCTATATATTATGGGCAAAACTTCAAATAATAAGAGTAATAAATAATATACAGAAAGAACCATTTAAACCAGCCTTTAGCCGCCATATCCTAAACTATGAATGCTAAACTTTAGGATATCCCCCTGAGGCCCATTTAAATGGTTCACCCTGTATGTAGGTAATATTGGGGAATCTTTTCCCATACAATCCATGGAATTATTTAGTACAAAAAACTAGTAGTGAATAGAAACTAGGAATTGATGAAACTGCAAAAAAAATATTTAGCTCACTTTTCGGGTTTCATTGTGGATTCTTGTAATTAATTGTTTTGTAGTAATAAAACAAAAATCGGAAATAAATTTACCTGAAGAGAAAATTTTCCGTTTCAGATTTAAGGGACGTAAATTTATGGTCAGAAAAGAGGCGGAAGCCCTTCGAAGATGTCTATGGGAAAGATAAGTTTGCGCAGTACTGGGCTATGTGGAATGACGCACAGACAACTGTTATGTTCAACGAAAATAGAAATATATGTTCGGATTTGTTGAAGGATATAAAGTGTCCTACCTTTTTGTTGTGTGGGGGGAGAGATTCTATCGTTGATCCATCGCATTCTAAATATTTACACAGCCACATAGCGGATTCTAGGTAAGTTTTTTTTTAGCCAGATAATTTGTCTCACTGTAAGGCGCGGGCCTCCTCTTGGAGGGGTTAGGCAGTAAGACGCTAAAGAACCCTCCGAATTTACGAATCTTCCATACGTTAGAACTAGGGCATGCAATATCGGAAGGTTTTCAATCTCGGGGCGATATCGATATTAAGAGCTCAATCCCGGGATCCCGGGATTGATACTGGGATTTTAGAAATCGTTAAAAAGGCGAATTTATTACAATAAAAATGTGTTAAATATAAAATATTTAATATATTTAAGACTCTAGTGGTTTCATTACGTAAATAAGTTACCCCGAGGGCCGTCTACCCCATAATTTTGGAAATATGGCGGACAAATAGCCTAAACCCGAAAGTGTCTAAACTTTCGCGCCAAATTCTATGCGCACCACTAAAATGATGTTAGCAGAAAAATTTTGCATGTGAGCTTGTATAAAAAATACTTGTCTTCAAAATTGCAATGAATCACGTTACTTTCATTGTTTTAAACATTTTACCAATTCCCTACGCTTCTAAATCTTTACAGATCTCTTCCTCAGGGGTAGACTAATTTGGGTTTAATTTTAATAGTTCCATTCAATCATTCCATGAGGAAAAATATAGCTAAAAACCTTAATTTATACCCAAATAGTAAATTGCTCAAATCTCGATATCGGATCACTCAATCCCGGGATTATAATATCGAACTTTTGCGTGCGAGATCCCGGGATTACGATATTCCGGGATCCCGGGATTCATGCCCTAGTTAGAACTTTTAAGACATGTCGATGGTCTCACGATGTTTTCCTTTAGTAAAAAAGTATTTTAATAAAAGAATTAAGTACATATTACTTACTGGGTTATTCATAAAAATACTGCAGGTTATGTTTGCTTGAAAATCAGTTGTTTCTTGAAAGTAAAAGCAATTGGTGATTAGAATAGTAGTCCAAAAGGATAAGACTTAAGAGTAAACGATAGCAACATAATTGTCGAACCATGAGTTTTCGCCTAGACGTGTAGAACAACGTATCTATGTAGTTGCTTCATAAACTCCAACATCCTGTATAAATAAAATATATTTGAATACTTTTCAGATACCATTTTTATCCTGACGGTGGACACAATATCCACATCAGCTATGCAGAAGATTTCAACAAGAGAGTACAAGATTTTCTACTGTCATGATTTTTATACTGTAGGAAAAATCTCTTCCCCTACCCTTGGCCGTTGTTCACACATTAATTTTAATATATGAAAATAATCATAATAAAATCACGTTTGGTTAAATTGTTTATTTTACTCTAATTCTGTTTTGAAGTCTGTTAATAGAATAGGTATCAAATAAAATATAAAAGAATGAAATAAAACAACTTATTTATGACAAATATTTTATTGTATGACCATAATAGGTACCACTACTTAATGTAACAAATGAATCACAGGGGCGAGGGTGTTACCTCGTGTTTGCTAAGTTCAACATACATTGCATCTAATCTTAATCATGTGATCTCTACAAGTTAACGCACCAAAAAGGTTTAGGCCACAAACTTTGTATGGGCATGTTATACAGGTAAAAAGCTGGAGCAGGGGTCTTACAATGACTTAACAGCAAGACCTTAAACCCCTGCTAAAAACTGCCTTGTATATTTTACCGCCATGGTACAGTTGCTGAAAACTGACCTACCTGCGCTGGTCACCAGCTTTTTATCTCTATTCTCTATTACGCCTTATATCACTTTTTAAATCTAGCTTCATTTTGTTGTTACCCAATGGAAAAACTAAACAAATGGTCCTTATTCCAAAACAAGTTTTAAATGTAGCTTTTAATTAATTAGGTAAATCAGCATACTTCGCAATTCCGTAAACAAGCAGGATCAATGATATTTGATTCAAGCACTAAATATGTCGCACGTTAGACCGCGGTTTTTCTTTTTCTGTCTATAATAAAGGTAGAAACATACTTAGCCCGCACGCGCTACACGCACCATTAGCGCCGATCTGAATCCTAACGTTTGGCGTAACGCGCGTGAAGACGTTGCGCGTGATAGTATGTTTCTAACTCAAAGGATTTCTTACAAATTCACGAGTCCAGATATTGTCACGCGTTGCGCGTGCACGCTTGGTAACCGAAGTATCGCAAGTTTGTTCGGATATAGGTAAGTACGGACTGCCGTGCTTGACAAGACTTGGCGGGACACTCCGTGCCCTTAGATAAGTCTGCGAGTATCTATATTTTATTCTACACACGAAACAGGTCAATGTACTACATTCTTCGTGCTCCATGACCGAAAAAATGTGCACAGTTGCACACTGTCTTTCCCACTTTTAGTGTGACATTTTTAAACCAAATTGGTGCTAACTCTCTGGTAAACCCTAGACACAGACGTGAAAGTCTAATATCCTAACGAATCTTCCATAATAAGTACAATAACTAACATTACCAACATACATGACTGCGTAATTGAATTAGTCAATTTCCATTTGAAATTCAGTCTTTAAAATTTTATTTATTTAACGGAGCAAGACTGTTTTTTATGTTTGAACCAAACTAATGCGTCGAATGCAGCGTATACGTATGCAGTATAAGTCATCAACATCACAAAATCACAATACATATACGACCACCACCACGTAACGTTAACAGTTTGACCTTGTGCACCCGCTGTCTGTTCTCTGCCGCATCGGTCGGTTTTTAGGGTTCCGTACCCAATGGGGACCCTATTACTTCTGTCTGTCTGTCACCAGGCTGTATCTCATGAACCGTAATAGCTAGACGGTTGAATTTTTCACAGCGTTCACGGATTAGTTGGTCCAGTGATAATTTTTTCGTGCGCGAGTCCGACTCGCACTTGGTCGGTTTTTTTCGTTGCGGACATACGCAAACTGTTAACGTTACAGTGTACGTATTTATATATATCAACTCATAGTAGGGCTACAGATACGTCGATAGCACTGTAAACGCATTGGTTTTGACAAACTTGCAACTTTAACCAATGTAAAAAAATGTAACATTTGTTTAAATATAACGTTTTTAAGCTTTTTTATTTAATTTATTTTAACACCGTTTAAAACATGTATTTAAAAATCTTGTAATGTGTAAACTATAGGTAATTAATCTAATAATATCTACAAAAACAATAAACATTACAAAACATCAGTCACGTCACAAAGGAGACATTGAGCTAAGACAATACAAAATATGAGACATAGACACAGGCTAAAATAGCGTAGTCTATCTTGAAAAATGGATCACTTTTGACGGTGCCGATATCAGAGGCGATCTACTAAGCCAGTCTGTTCTCTTCTTGGTCGCATTCTTTATTATTGAGAATCACCATTCTATCTGTGCCCTCTTTATCAAAATTTACAAGTTAACATGTTCAAATCGCTTGGTGATTGGTTCGTCTGCTTCAGTCAGTGCCAAATTAACCAAATCAACCAATCACCGAGCGAGCGATTTTAAACGAAACACTTGTGAAACTTGTAAAACGAGAATTCTCATCAGGTTTTTAGGGTCTACAAGTTGCAAGTTCAGTGCTTTATTAAAAAAATGCTTTTAAAATGTTAGTACTCGGAAGGATTCGAACCCGCGACTACTGGTATTCCGTCCCAGCGCGGTAACCGCTACGCCACCGGTAAGCCTCCCCCCAAGCCGAAATTAAGAAAGCACCTCCTCGTGTTCTTGCGAGTAAGGCGTCGTTGCAAATTTAGTTTGATACGCCTAAACGCATTAACTTGTGAAATAGTGATGGTCCCGTGGTCTTTTACCTTCTATTTTCCCCACCACAGCCAACTTGACGCCTAATCACTGACCAGTGGAATTATCCAATACGTTGGTTTTTTAGACCTGGGCTTAGTTTAGTAGATTGCCCCATGAATTGACACCGTCTAACTATAGGTATAGTCCATTTTAACACACAAATAACTACAACTTACAAACATTTAACATCAAAGGTTATATCGATTAATTTTACGCAATAACATTGTAAAGGCACGTAACTATAAAAAACAACATGGTTTATTAAGTTTATTATATCTATTTCATTGGCTTAGAGTTAAAAACATGCTTTTTCCATAATTCAACATTTCTGGAAAACTCCACGCCCTGCGTTTCTTTCATACTATCGCATCATGCTCCGAAATAAGCGACTTGGTCACAAGATACCGTGTTATAATCGTCTCTTGTGGACCAGAGATGTGCGAGGATGCGTAAGCTTCGGATGTGTATGTTAGAACCAATAAAATTCCTCATACGGCTTTGCGTAGCAAGGGAGCGATAGGGAGGGAGTAAATAAAGCGATTCTATTGATTCTTTAGAAACACATTCATAGCTACGCATTCTAGCCCATTTCTGGTAGAAACGCGGTTTTAACGTAAGGCTTAGTTGCGGAAAAGTAGTACACCAAAACACCTATTTTATTTACGAGTAAGGCTCGTAAAAAGCATCTTGTTAACTCTTAGTTCTTTGAATGTAGATTTAACACTTTTGTAATGCAATTTTGCTATTAAATTATGGTGAAGCTACTTTGAAAAGGACGAATTTGTATATTTATTGATTTCACTCTGGTACGTAAATTATTTATGAGCTACGCACAAGTACGCACTGTAACTCTACCATTAGTTGATACTTGATACGTAAATACGTATAGGTACATATTGTAACGTTAACAGTTGCACTTTGTGCACAGATCACCTGCTCAGTCTGTTACCTGCCGCACCGGTCGGTCGGTACATATTAGCCGCCGATATTTTCCGTGCCGGACATGCCCAAACTGGTAACGTTACAGTAGGTACACAATATATTGACGTATCTAGTATCAACTCATGGTAGGGATACTGTTTTTACCAACTATTTTCTTTTAAAAACCATTGCCTCATTGTTTTTAAACCCCAAAGCTCAACTTATTATAAATGAAATAACTCAATATAAAAAATCGTCCTCGTAGAAACAATGTAAAAATCCGAATATTGAAGGACAATCGAAATGTCGTTTCACGCCTTTTATTTAGAACTCGGATTTTAAAGGATACATCCGAAAACGGTATGTGAATAGTCTAGTCTCGATAGTCTAGATCTAGTCCATTCTGGTGTAGTCTAGATCCAGTCTATTCTGGTCTAGTCTATTCTGGTCAAGTCAAGATCTAGTCTATTGTGGTTTAGTCTAGCTAGGTCTAATCTATTCAGGTATAATCTAGATGTAGTCTATTCTGGTTTAGTCTATTGATCTCTAATAAGGACAACACAATACATTGTGTAAGTGCATACTTATTTGGGGCGGTTTCACTGCATCACTAATTATCTTAAATCTAATAAATACTTTGTCCAATAGCTCGTTTACACAGTGCGAGTTAGCGTGCGAGCTGCTGCCTAGCCAGATGCAGCTTGTTGCGTATATTAGCGTTCAACTCATTCGTTCATTCGGTCTCAAGACCATTCACTAGTTCACTGTGTTAACGATCCATAAGATGAGGAATTGAACAGTCGGTCAGAGAACTGCACCCAAAGTGGGAGTTTACGCAAACCATCACGTTTGCGGTCACGTCTTTAGAAAAGCGCTAGGAGCATTTTCTATATAATTTTAATGTTTAAGCAAACGTGATGCGTTTGCTAAAAGAAAAAAAATGCAATAGGCGCTATTTTTTTTTCATACAATTTTGCCGTTTACGTAAACGTGATAGTAACGTCTGCTACAATGACATTCTATATACATAACGTGTACAGAATATCATTGGTCTGCTATAATAAAAAACCCGTACTAAGCCCTCTGTGTTCCCACTGACGACAAAAAATAACTTTCATATAGCAAGAAATAAATGACCCTTAAATTAATTACTAAACAATTAAATAACACATAAAATTATGAGAAACAACATGGCGGTACTGCGAATAAGAGTTTTTTTGACCATAGGCGGAGCAAATTTAAAATAAATCGATTTCTTATAAACTATTTAAAAAGGCATTTAATGTTCAAATATTTTAAAAGAAAAATGTCCGAGGCGTTGAGTTCATCGTGTAGTCTAGTTGGCAGGACGCCTGACCGCTAAGCAGAAGGCGCGAGTACCTTCGTATTTTTTTCCATGAAATATTTTAAAAAATGCTGATTAAAGCTTACGCGCGCACTCGAAAATAATAAATGAACTAAAACTTTAACTTTATAAAAGAACTGATGATGCATCTAATACATAAATATGAATAATGAATAAGTAAGTATATTGGGGCATTCCTACGTGAAATTGAAAGAAAAAAACATAACAAATTCATAGACTAATATACCCTGACTAGATATTATTTCGACTAGTTTTATCCCTACTTTAAATAATTTATTTTTCGGAAGCATTCCATTTTTGTAAATAAAAGTAAGAAATAAAAAAAGATTCACTTTGTACCATTCGACATTATCAACATTTGTACTTTATAGTTCTTGAAACGTCAGACATTGAAAAAAGCTTAAAACAATATAAGCAACGCGACAAAAACCGAAAAATAAGTTTAAATTCATTTTAAAAAGCCAAGAATAACCTTTTTTTTTTTAATTTCTTACTTTTATTTCCCCGTAATTCCATAATCCTACTAGTCTAGTGAAATCACAACATCGATTTAGTGAAAGTGCATTAAACATAGTGGGATAGAGTGAGAGATATCATTAAATAGATGAGATTCTAAACGTGAAAATAATACTGCATAAACATGAAGTGAGAAGGTAAATAACTGCCCGCACTTCTTTTTTTTTTTTTTATTTGCCGCTAATTCGCCAGTTTTTTTTAAGTACCTATTTGTAGTTTTTGTGTACCATTATGGTAGCCAATGTCAACAACTTTTTTTCATCTTCAACTAATAGCTGTTGGCAAAGCTTATTTATATTGCCAAGTTATTATTTTGTATCAAGTTATTTTATGACCCGACGTGCCAGTTTTGTTTTATAGACCATTTCTCACTGTAGTTATTTTTGTAATAAAAACAGAGCAGCGCGGGCGCTTAGTTAAGAAGTAATGTTTAGATTTTAGAAGAAGTGTAAGTACCGATAAAAGAATGTCAATTTTGACTAGAAGAGAAGAGATTCTAAGATAAATCTTTCTTTTTTCCTTTTAATTTAACTATATTTAAATTTATTTTATTCTGTCTTTTCAACAATTTATTTCGTTTTTAATTTTACACAGCCAATTTCATCAAATCTACATACTTACTTTGAACTATTTTTGTTGATACGTCACAAAACCACAAACTACCTACAGCTATCGGAATGATTAAGTAATTTCTTCTTAGTAGAATTGTTTCATTCCGATATTTCTAAATTAGTGAGGTTACAAATATAGAGTGAACTAAATATTTCTGGTTTTAATCCCCGCGACTTCTAATTCGACGTCTTTATAATGTGTTTCAGCGAGTCTACAGCAAGTGTAGAAAACGAACAAAACTTTTGTAAATTCTTTTATTCCTTAATTTTGAGAACATATTGAAAATCAGTTGTTTCTTGGAGTAGGTAAGTGTTCTTTGATCTATTTATTGACTACTGACGACTACGACTAATGGGGCCCGAATGCGAGACACGGGATGTTACATTTGGTGCCGTGACCAGGATGAGTGCAACCACCTGTCTAAGTATGGCCGAAGCTGTCGAGGTCTAGAGACGGTTCTCGGTGCAGGCGCGGCTCCGGCGACGGCGACGGTGCGGGCGACAGGTCGGAGTGGACGCGGTCGGTGCGCGGTCACCGCACGCGGCCGGACGGCGACCGCAGGTGCGAGCGGATGTAGCCCGTGCGGAAGTCCATCGCGTCGCGGTTCCGACCCGACCCGTCCGTGCCGAGGTGGCGGGAACGTGACCATCTAACGATTTAAAAATAAAGGTAACGCTGTGCCTCTTTCATATAAAGTCTTATATTTAAGCCATTGTAGAGGTCACCTCATGTGAAAAGAACGCTGACGGTCAAGTGCTTTGAGAATAAGCGTGCTTTTTACATGACGCCCCTCGAACTGGACAGAGTGTACCTCCACGTGACAGAATGTTACCTGAGAAGTCTCATGATATAATCAGGCCAGTTGTCTGGGAACATGACGAGGAAGAACCCGACTGTGATCAGTATGATGCCGGACAGCTTCATGCCCTCGAACTGGACAGAGTATACCACCACGTCCAACGCTGGAACAAAATATTACATATTATTTCCTATCGGGTACTAGCTGACCCGACAGACGTTGTCCTGTCGTTTAGTATAAATAAATAAAATTCATCAAAATCGGTTTAACATTTTTTCTTTCGTAAGAACCTTCTCCTGACAATAGCGCTCACAACAAAAAAATAATTATCGAAATATGTGTAAAAGTTTAAGTGTGATGCCGTGACCAAGAGAAATAGGGATTGATTTTTATATAATAGATGAACCGATTATGGCCGTTTGGAAAGTAGCCAGTGTATTATAATATTTGCTTACAAGTTATTTGCAGATACAAAAACAGTTAAGTCGTCGGATGTATAACTCAAGTCGAGGGAGTCATTGTAAATGGCGGCTATTTGCAATGCTTTTTTACACGAGGTTTAGAAATAACGCGAAAGTAATAAATAAATAATAAAAAATATTTACATTACACTTCTGCAGTTTCACGAAACTAAACTGATTAATGATGCCCCCGAAGTTAATCAATTTACAAGCATTTTAACTTTGTTTCACGAAAATAAAAATTCATGAACACTATCCTCAATGCTTTCCCGCAAAAACTCGCTACAGAGTAAACAAATATGAAAATATTCTAACTTTTTCTAACCAAGCAATTTAGGAGAGATCCTGAAGACCAATCTGAAAAAACCCATCGATCACATCACTCGATTACCATTTGAAACACAATGGCCGGGCGGCGCGAATCGATATTTTGGCAATAAGCCAGACTAGACTACAATTTCTCTACTTCATATTATTGTCATGAAATTACAGGCAAAGACAGATATTGGTCTATATTTTCTTCTATACTTAATAGAAGACAACCGATTACATAATTTTATGTAATGTATAAACCATAAGGATTATTTTAGGTGACTATTAGACGGGCATCATATAGACAAGTTAGGTTAAGATAAAAATTAGGGTTTTTCTTCAAACACGATAGATGAGCGTTTAGCCTCTATCTCACCTGATGGTAATATAGTCTGAGATGTAGCACGCCCATCTAAAAATAAGACAGCAGTGAAAGCAGGTCCGACTAGTCTTCCTTAGTGGCTGCACCGGTCTACATAATCGTATATTTACATTTATAAGAGTTTATTTTACAGACAGTGAATTCCTATTCCTATTTACTATCTAGGTATTTTCAAAACCTAACCTTATCGAGTAATAGATTGTTAGTGGCCTACATTCCTGTGTGACATTTAACACAATGTTACGAAATTAGAAAAGTTTTGGTCTCATCAAATTCAATTATAGAAGTACGAGTAGTTCAGTTTATTGAAAAAAATAAATAAAAAATACCGTTTATGAAATAAATGAGGCATATCTCACCTGCAGAGACTGGTACAGCGGTGATGAGTGCGAGCGAGACGAAGATATTGTATGTCACCACGTTGCCGAATTGGAACACCAGGTGGAATACTGAAACAATTGCGTACATTACATACATATTACAAGGTTATTTGAAATTATAGTGTTTATATTTCTGAAAAATAATAAGGTTCTATTTCTGGCTTGATAATGACTTTTTTCTGAAAACCAAAACTGCCATGTGCTGCGACGCTGCTGTGGCGGGTGTGCTGTGGCTGTGGCCACACCGGCCACAGAAGCGTCGCGTTCACCACACCCACTATTGAAGAATCAACCTGTATACTAACTGAGCAAGGCTAGACTGGTGGGCAGTAGCAGCAGCCACGGCATGCGGTGCGCGGGCAGAGACTCCGAGCCGGCCAGGTACAGCGCAAGGCACACCGGCCACAGCAGCGTCGCGTTCACCACACCCACTATTGAAGAATCAACCTGTATACTAACTGAGCAAGGCTAGACTGGTGGGCAGTAGCAGCAGCCACGGCATGCGGTGCGCGGGCAGAGACTCCGAGCCGGCCAGGTACAGCGCGAGGCACACCGGCCACAGCAGCGTCGCGTTCACCACACCCACTATTGAAGAATCAACCTGTATACTAACTGAGCAAGGCTAGACTGGTGGGCAGTAGCAGCAGCCACGGCATGCGGTTCGCGGGCAGAGACTCCGAGCCGGCCAGGTACAGCGCGAGGCACACCGGCCACAGCAGCGTCGCGTTCACCACACCCACTATTGAAGAATCAACCTGTATACTAACTGAGCAAGGCTAGACTGGTGGGCAGTAGCAGCAGCCACGGCATGCGGTGCGCGGGCAGAGACTCCGAGCCGGCCAGGTACAGCGCGAGGCACACCGGCCACAGCAGCGTCGCGTTCACCACACCCACTATTGAAGAATCAACCTGTATACTAACTGAGCAAGGCTAGACTGGTGGGCAGTAGCAGCAGCCACGGCATGCGGTGCGCGGGCAGAGACTCCGAGCCGGCCAGGTACAGCGCGAGGCACACCGGCCACAGCAGCGTCGCGTTCACCACACCCACTATTGAAGAATCAACCTGTATACTAACTGAGCAAGGCTAGACTGGTGGGCAGTAGCAGCAGCCACGGCATGCCGTGCGCGGGCAGAGACTCCGAGCCGGCCAGGTACAGCGCAAGGCACACCGGCCACAGCAGCGTCGCGTTCACCACACCCACTATTGAAGAATCAACCTGTATACTAACTGAGCAAGGCTAGACTGGTGGGCAGTAGCAGCAGCCACGGCATGCCGTGCGCGGGCAGAGACTCCGAGCCGGCCAGGTACAGCGCGAGGCACACCGGCCACAGCAGCGTCGCGTTCACCACACCCACTATTGAAGAATCAACCTGTATACTAACTGAGCAAGGCTAGACTGGTGGGCAGTAGCAGCAGCCACGGCATGCGGTGCGCGGGCAGAGACTCCGAGCCGGCCAGGTACAGCGCGAGGCACACCGGCCACAGCAGCGTCGCGTTCACCACACCCACTATTGAAGAATCAACCTGTATACTAACTGAGCAAGGCTAGACTGGTGGGCAGTAGCAGCAGCCACGGCATGCGGTGCGCGGGCAGAGACTCCGAGCCGGCCAGGTACAGCGCGAGGCACACCGGCCACAGCAGCGTCGCGTTCACCACACCCACTATTGAAGAATCAACCTGTATACTAACTGAGCAAGGCTAGACTGGTGGGCAGTAGCAGCAGCCACGGCATGCGGTGCGCGGGCAGAGACTCCGAGCCGGCCAGGTACAGCGCGAGGCACACCGGCCACAGCAGCGTCGCGTTCACCACACCCACTATTGAAGAATCAACCTGTATACTAACTGAGCAAGGCTAGACTGGTGGGCAGTAGCAGCAGCCACGGCATGCGGTGCGCGGGCAGAGACTCCGAGCCGGCCAGGTACAGCGCGAGGCACACCGGCCACAGCAGCGTCGCGTTCACCACACCCACTATTGAAGAATCAACCTGTATACTAACTGAGCAAGGCTAGACTGGTGGGCAGAAGCAGCAGCCACGGCATGCCGTGCGCGGGCAGAGACTCCGAGCCGGCCAGGTACAGCGCGAGGCACACCGGCCACAGCAGCGTCGCGTTCACCACACCCACTATTGAAGAATCAACCTGTATACTAACTGAGCAAGGCTAGACTGGTGGGCAGTAGCAGCAGCCACGGCATGCGGTGCGCGGGCAGAGACTCCGAGCCGGCCAGGTACAGCGCGAGGCACACCGGCCACAGCAGCGTCGCGTTCACCACACCCACTATTGAGAAGAACAAGGCTCTCTGACCGTAGTTCACTTCACCCATCACTTTTCTGAACAGGACCTGTTTGGGGAAGACGTTTTGAGTCAGCCTTGAAGTCGTCTTTGTCGATAACGATAACTTAACTAAAGGAACAGAAATGTTTAGGCGAAAGAAGAGCTGTATTGTTGATTGCAACTGATTCCATGCCCTCGCACTGCAAACATGCAAAGACAAAGCAAATATTTGCAATATCGATAGCGACCATCATCATCTTCATTGCGTATGTTATCCTGCGAGGATCATATTTCCATGTCAATGTTTTTTTAACCAGCTTGCGGCAGACATATCTCCGGAAAAACAGCGAAATGGACATTCATTTACCAATCGCACTGTGGTGATTCCCTTAATCCCGATTTATTGAGGTGACGATTAATTTTTTCATGGTTGGAACGAAATCGGTTCAGTCGGGTCCAAGATTTACAGGTAGTGCTGCGCATTATCGATAGCGATGCGACCGCGATAAGACCCGTGTGTAAGATGGATAGCGAAATACTCTCTGCACAGCTCTCACGTAATACAATCCGCAAGGAGTGAAAAGCTGTAAAAGAGCTGATTTCGAGGACCTGCATCATAAACCGTTACCTCACATTAGTTTGTCTGTCTCTTTGTTGTCAGATTATATCAGCTAGCCTGGAAAAGTAACTAACCTTGAATATAGCGAAGCCAGCCGCAGCGAAGGCGGCCAGGACAACCCCGCCGAGCGTCGAGCTGCCCGTTATACCGTCCATGTAGGCCAGTAGCGCTATACCGGTGTCGCATAGGATAGCCGCCACTATCTGGTTCAAGATCACACAATACAATGAATTCAAACTATTTATTTATACATACGCTTTTATAAAAGCCAACCCAGAATAAAGATTTTCTGCAGTTTTTTGACGCATGTTGGTACAAAAACACGATTGTTGGTACGTTGCCGGATATAAATACGAGGAGATGTATGTCGCTTTTAGTAAACCGAAATGAACATATTGATGCAAAGTTCTATGGTTCAGACCTTTACTAGGTAGACGTCTAGGTATACCGATTGTTTAGCAAATCCATAACAATCGAGATGTACAGACAAAACGCTACTGACAAATTGGAACAATTAATGTTTTGACAATAGTAAAGGTCCCATATCAACTTACCCTGACCCCAACAAACTGCTCGTGCAGTATCACCCACGAGAGCAGATAGATGCAGGAGACGTTGGTAGCGAACAGCGCGACCACGTCCGTGGACAGCAGGATCCGCAGTGAATACATGTACATGTAGATCGTCACCACCCATAGCAAGCAGAACAGACCGCAACGGCTTATGAAGCGAGCTGGGAATCATTCGAGATGTGTAGTTGAACGAATATAACACTATTTACTAGCTGTGCTTTCTGTCTTTCGGCTCGATTCTCGTAAACAATTACATACCAGTTCTATGACAGACGCAGTGCAGACGCAACGCAAACACAACACAATTCGGTCGGTCTGCACTGTCTCTGTTATCGAACTGGTATGTAATTGTTTACGAGAATCGAGCCGCTGCGCTGATCTGATCCCGCGGAAATATCGGGATACAAAATAGGCTATTGATCCTCGTCAGAGGATCTCGTACGTTTTACAAATAGCCTTACCAAATGTTTATGGGACCTTCTCGAATCTCCCACCTTTCAATCAAAAAAAGAATCATCTTAATTGGTCAAGCCGTCTTCGAGTTGCAAATCCCTAAAAAATAAAATATATAACGTGACCAATTTTGAGGACCTAGTTTTTTTTGGAAGTCAGTTAAAAACAAAACTAAAGGAGTCATGGTCATTTACACATGGCAGCATTCAAATCCAAATAGTAAGCGTCGGAAAATTGTTGAAACATGACTGAAATGTTTTAAGTAAACTGGATTGCATGCTTAGCTTAACTAAGTATGAAATAAGTTACATTGTTTCAAACTGAGTTATTTGAATTTATAATGAGTTACACTTACACGGTATTATGTAGTCTTAAACGTCTCAAATCCTTAGAGAATTCCACCTGTTACCTATTAGTTAGAGGAATCACTCAAACAAGTGGTTGGCCAAACCCACTCTGCTTGAAATGTTTTGTTAAAAATATTTTAAAAAGGAGAAATGCATCAATAACCATCACCAATAAACTGCAAGTCAGTTTAGCAAGAACTTTATTGTGGTAAAATGTGTACAAGGTTATCTAAATAAATAAAAAAAAAAAAAAACATCAAAGATCGTGCTATGACAGGATTCGAACCTGTGCCCCTCGCAGGCTGGGCGAACGGGCTAACAACTGCGCCCCATGGGAACACACAGGAATATCTCTAGTAGAATGCCAAGTAAAAACACCAAGTGGAAAAGTCTCTAGCAAAGTTTTTAGTCTCTTTATCTACCAACAGAAAGTCATTTAGTTGATACTAGTATATACTACAGTGAGGCGAGAACTTACTGGTATAGAATTTTCTTCTGTTTTCACAATGTTGAATCAAAATTAAACTCATTTTTCGGTTTTAATTGCATGGAGTTTATTACTTTTAGCATTGTTTCAATGTTCAACTCTAAGTGTCTCTTTCTCAGGATTGACAGGTGTCAACACGCAAACAGTTGAGAGTCAGAGAAATTGGCAGTTTTTCCTTGGCTTAGAAGAAAAATTTCCTAAAAATTTCTTACCAAAAGTAAATCCTTTCTCTCTAAAGTCACTGAATGCATCAAACATAATATTGCTAGTGGACTTGCACTTGTTGTGTACGAGCATAACCACGAGATAGAGAGGGTAGAACAATATCAACCAGTTGGTACAGAACCAGGCAGTGAAGAATGGGGCATTGTATAGTTGCTGAAACAAAGTACACATTTAAACATTCACAAAAACTGCACTCTTTGTGATTAGTTATAAATAAGTAAGGAGATTTGTATTGTATACCTTATCTATTGAAATAGGATTTCCTGTAATGATAGGTTTAAGTGTGGATAAAATAAAGTTTAAACAGAAAAAATCACTTTCGGGGGCCTTTTGCCTAGGTCTAAAAGAATATGGTTATGGTACCCTCTGCCCGTAGTAAAAGACGACCCAATGGGGTTTCTAGATGGAAGGTTTTGGCTGCGACTTGTTACCACCCACTAGTTGTAGCACCAAGCGAACTTGTCAGTGTTCCACAGAGAAAGACGGGGATCTTGTTCCACTGCCATCTTCCTTCTTTTTGTAAGCGTGTTACATCTTATACCATAATGTTGTCTAAGATGTAGCATGAAGATATGGCCACCATATCATCATTTGCCATCATGTGATATAGTGGTCAAATGCTCATCTATCATGTGTAAAATAAACATTTTTATGTGGTGTGACAATAGACCACTTACATTAGATCCCATCGCCAAGGTTCGGTTGTTATAGGCAAGAGATGTAGATTCTGTACTGAATGATACAGCATGAATAGTTGCAGGGTACTCTTGTAGGTACATATACTTGATGCAGTGGGTTGTTGTCACCCATGAGATGGTGAGGATAGCTGTTACACATATGCCATAGTATATCTGTAAAAAAAACACAGAATATTAACAAAATGTCACCCCAAATCAATATCAGTCATAAAATATAAGCTTTCCATACAAACCTCATCATTAGGTCATTAATTGGTTACATTTATTTAATAGAAGACCCTTACCTTTTTGGCGAACTTGGAGCAGCAAGACCGAGGGCATTGCTTATCACGCAATTGCCGTTCTTCGTCCTGGCTGCTGGTAGCTGATTCGCTGTAAGCTTGCTGCAAAGACGGCTGGGTCGTCAACGGAGGCGCGGAGCACACCGACGCCTGAGGCGTAAGCGGAGCCCGAGGACTCAACGGCGTCGGCGGACCATTCGCACGATCTCTTTCCACTTCATTTCCCTCTGTTTCGACCTCGCTTGTAATAATAACAGAAGGTGTTCGCACTCGTTTTGGATTAAATATAGTCGGCAAGTCACCGTCTCTCGCCATGGTGATGCTATACAACTCCTCAGGTGAACATAATGAATTTAATTCACGGTTTTACGATTATTTAAAAATAAATTCGTAGAGGCAACTTAGCGTAAACGGTAAACAACTCATGCTAAAGCACTAAAAACCCACGTCTTGATATATAAATTCGAGCTTCCGTTTAGTGACACATCATTTCGTGTTTTATTGGACTCCTATCGGTTCTCTGTGTTTATTTTTCACATTTTCAATAATATTTCAAAATTCAAATCAATCAATCCATCCACCACCCACTCAGTACGACAATACACTAGTCTTCCTTCATCTCTTTCTCTCTTCTGATAAATGTGTTTATCTATCTCGTTCTATCGTTTTTCGGTGCCACAGAAAATAAAAACAGACTAATTGAAACCTGCGGATTTGTTCGCATGAACATTCATAAATTTCTATTAATTTTTGTATGTAGCTCAAGGCTATTGTATGTACCCAAAGACGCGAGTTCAAGCCTCGCCGCAAGTGAAAATTTTTGAATGCTATTTTTCCTTGAAAATAAATTTTCTATGAACATTCATGCTCAAAATACACGACAGACAACATACACTGCAACTTTACAAACAGATCACACATACAGCTACAGCACACGTATTAGAAAGAAATTCATTATAATTAAAAATATATATCACTATCGAACCCCGGGCTCTTTAGAGGGATGCAACCGGGAAACTCGCTCGGATGATGATGACTATCACCTTTTATTTTCTGACATTGACACTTTACGTGTGTGTTTATATAAGCTTTATTGCATTCTGACATTCATTCGTCTTTCATTATTTTTAGACACGGGTCTGGATCGCGTTAAAAATAATCATTGTTTTTAATTACCTCAACGTTTCGGCAAACGGGTTATACCGGCCGTGGTCCCGAGAAGACTGATGATGGATAATGATGGAAGGAAATCGTGTAAGTTTAAAAAGTGTGATTTATTCGTCTATTTTTTATTAGTGTAAACTAAATTCAAAACAAACAGACATTGTCGCTAATAATATTAGTAGTGATCTTGTTACTCACTCTTTAAAATATTTTTACTCTGTTTTTTAGAATTACGCAGATTATTTTTAGACTTTTTAGTCTGTGGTAATATCACAGATTAAAAACTGTGTTTGTTGTCTATGATGCTATTAATGCTTGGTCCACAGTTTAGTGTCAACCGCCTTGCCGATCCGGCGGCGCGGCCGGCGGGCCGGACGGCACCGGCGCAGCGCGGGCGGCGGCCCCAGTCAGCCTCTTTCATTAGAGGCATAAAGTTTTTAGAGGAAATTGCATCCCGGCAGAGGATAAAATTTAGTTTTCCACCGTAATATCGGTATTATTCGGTTATAGATTTTATCTAAAAGGCCCCCACCACAAGGTTTTCCAAAATATTCATTCGAAATGAAATAAAACGGAGAAACATTTTTTTTAATTGTTACAGTGTGCATACAAATGCGGCACCTTGTTTTAGACAATAGGTCCGGTACTAAACAACTCGTTTTGATCATTTGCCGTGATATTGCGTAAACAAAACTGAATAAAAAAAAAGAAAAAAACATATTTTGATGTTTTGACCCAAACTCGCACGCGTGCGCGGAGTGTGCAATATGTCCATGTATAGTAAAAAATAAGTAGATTAATTATGCTAAGTCAAAAGTTTGCGCAATCTTGCGGTTTTCAAAAAAAGTGGTATTATGTGTATTTTTCCATACATTATTTTTTTCAAAACACTGATTTTGCATCGCAATGGTTATTAGAAGGTCATTATGGTTATTTTGGGGTTCTGTAACAGCTAAACATCATTTTCCAATAAGAAATGTAGAATACAAAAATTGAAACCCTAAGTCTATGGGAGTACCATTTTCGTCCCACTGTGCGTCGCCATGGATGGCCAGTATCGCCACGCAAATTTTTAGGTTTACCCGCGTATATTTTACATCTGAATGTGACATGTCATGGGACGCCTAGTAGATGTAAAACATCGACTGGCTACGTATAGTACATAATTATATATGATCATCATATTATTATAGCGTGGCGATGCGTCGCCACCGCCTCTATTGCAACGCCAACAATCAGGTTTACCCTAGCCTATACCTAGATGTTTCACATCAAAAAAATGTTTGAGTTTAACTTTCTTCTAAACTAAATACAATAAAATAATACAAATACTTGATACAATTTTAAAGTGATTTAAAATATATAATTACAAGATTACGTCAAGCTTCAAATAGATCTGCTTGCCTGCAAATAGGCAAAGAAGATCGGCGTTTTTCCTTAGGGATTTTACCTGGGGGTTGGAGGTACCTTAATTTTATTTTATGTGCCATCGCAAAGAAGACCGTTCAAAATGGACCAGCTTTGTTCCACAGATATCATATTCGGTACTTCAAACAATTTGTTACGCGAACTTATTTCACCAGATGTCGTTACTTGTCTCGAATATCCATAAATCTGAAGTTGTAAAACCAATAAATGGCTACAGAATTCCACGTATCGGTCCAGAATTTATAAAGAAAATAAATATTTTAACTAATAAGATTTATTGACCGCAAGATGACTTGACTAACTGCCATATTATTGGTATACCAATTCAGATTTATGAATATTCAAGACAAGTAACGACATCTTGTGGTGTTTTGTGTTAACACTTGACTCCCAAATGTGAAACTTCAACATCCAATATCTTTTAACTTATCAAGAGTATGACGAAAATACTAACACCATGGCTTTAGTTCGCTTAGATCAAATGAATAATCCATGTCTAACCCCCAGGTAAAATCCCTAAGGAAAAACGCCGATCTTCTTACGAGACATGGATTATTCAATTGATTTATGCGAACTAAAGCCATGGTGTTAGTATTTTCGTCCTACTCTTGATAAGTTAAAAGATATTGGATGTTAAAGTTTCACATTTGGGAGTTTCACACAAAACACCACAAGATGTCGTTATTTGTCTTGAATATCCATAAATCTGAAATGGTATATCAATATAGCAGTTAGTCAAGTCATCTTTCAGTCAATAAATCGTATTAGTTAAAAATAATTCTTTTCTTTATAAATTCTGGACCGATACGTGGAATTCTGTAGCCATTTATTGGATTTACAAATTCAGATTTATGGATATTCGAGACAAGTAACGACATCTGGTGGTGTTTTGTGTGAAAACTCCCAGATGTGAAACTTTAACATTCAATATCTTTTAATTTATCAAAAGTACGACGAAAATACTAACACCATGGCTTTAAGTTTACGTAATCAATCGAATAATCCATATTTCATAATTTGCGATTGAAACAATTTGTTACAACAAATTGTTTGAAGTGCCGAATATGATATCTGTGGAACAAAGCTGGTCCATTTTGAACGGTCTTCTTACAAGCAGAACATGGAGTTCTTCCCATGCGGTAGAGGGTGAACTGATCGCTCTCAAGGGTTCGTGTCGTGTCAGGCAAAACAGACGACCGGGCCGTAATAACATTTCCAAATCTTTTGCTTCATGGATCTAAGAAGTAACTAACTCATAGTCTATGATTTGCTTGCAGTATGTACACAGGTGAAGTCAATGATAAATCTCCCACTGTGCATACCTCAAATTTCTAGCGAACTCTGGAATCCCTGGAGATAAGCAACGGAGACTTGTCATGTCATATTACATACAAGAGATGACCGAGAGGTTAAAATCGAATGTTTAAACGTGGCATAATAAAATAAAAAAAATTGTCTCTGGCCAAATTTTGAATTGTTGAGCATAGATGGCGCTTCAAAAAAGTTCTTATTTTCATCGCCAGAGGGAGATAATTAGCTAGCCTACTTGAAGCATCCGGGAACCTCGCCATAGTAGTAGACATGGCGGGTATCAACCTGGCTAAATGACGAAATAAATTTTGTTTGCTAATATAAAAACGTGTTGATTTCGTATAAAAAGTGTTGATACTAAAAGACTAATTACGCTTTATTGGATTAGGACAAAGATGCAGAATGTTGGACAGTCTGAAAACCGAAATATCGATAAGGTGAATGTGCAACTTGATGTGGTAAAATCGTCCACTCCTCAGAGTGCGGCTTCAAGTCCGGCCAAATCTGAAACCGAAACGTATTCAGGAGCGCCTGCCAAATACATGACGGACTCTTCGGAAAGCGAGGATGATTCTGTTTCCGAGGTAAAACGTGTTTTGTTTTCAACAGAGGCGGTGGCACTGAGGGAATGTGATTATCTGTACCGCTCTAAATACTAGAAGGGACATTTTGTACGTCTTGCCTGAATGTTCCATTTCTTCTCCATCAGAAGAGTTTCTTTGTCAGTCAAGTCAGTGAATGAATAGCGCGTAGCACGCTGTATCGAACTAATCTATTTTCCATGTTCGATGTACAGTACGTCGCTTGCCAAATAATCCGTAAAACGTCAGAAAGTCACAAGTACATACACGTACTCCTGAGTAATGCATGAGATTATTAGAGTCTGTCCCTCCTAGATACAGTCCAATACATTCTTTGTGATATCACGAGCGTTTCTCTCCCACAAAACGCCTTGCATACCTTTCATTTTCGATGAATCTATCTGATAGAAGTGCACCCAAGGTGGCCATGTTTCACAAATCACATGCAATATTTCTATGTAAATCTTGGATCTAACGCATTTCCTTACGTTATTCCGATACCAAAACGTCAATTATGTAAGTTAACTTTGGTTATCGTCATTGATGTCGGTAGCACGCCACACGACTATGACGCGGGTGCATCTAACCATAATAAATACGCCTACCGAATTTCGCGCAAAAATATTGAAAATTGGCGAATTACAAGGACCATACAAGATAAATGTGTTTTAATTAGTCCTTAGGCAGCACACAAGATGTGCAATTCACATGTTTCTCATTGGTGTTATAGATCTTGCTGGCTTGTTTGTGCCTTAGCAGGCCAGACCTGTTGGTAAGTGGAAGATGAGTGTGTAGAGAGCTTCACCAACAACAATTGCTGTTGCAGTTTGAGTAACTTACCGTTAACCTGCATAATGTGTTTGCTGCGGACAGTTTATCATTTGTTTTTGTTTTCTTTATGTTGAATGGTCCTTGTGATTCTAACAGACTGTCAATGTTGTTTCCTCGTGTTTGCTTTAACCTTACTAACTAGAATTAGTTTCATGTTCAGTAAACATGGCAACAAAACAAACCTAATTACTACTTATTCACTTTTAAATATGTTGTGTATATGTGCGGCACTTTATCTTGCCTGTAGTAAGAGCTTTATATGGTTAATTTTCAATTTAACACATAAAAATGCACCAACATGCATGGTTTAATTAATAAATCCTAAATTTTCTTTGCGCATCATTATTTTTGGCAACAACTCACAGAAAAACCTACAAACTTTTCAAATTTAAGGACAAATTCATATAAAAATATTTCTTTTATGTTACAGATTGACTTGGTAACACTATTTCATTGTGAAAAAAGTATTTGTTTATTGGTTTTTGATAAAGATAATCTGAAATAATTTCTGTATAAAAAAGTTCAAAAACTATTACAATAGTGCTCTTTGTCTAAATAAGGAAGTTTGATTGATAATTGAATTATGAAAAATCTTACTTTGAGATAACTTTACCACCCTTATACTACATTTATAGTTGCTTTAGATTTATGTAAACAATGTATATCTCTACTGATCTCCGAAATGGGCTACAAACCATCAGTTTTAACTGTTAGTTATAATCATTCTGGTGAAATTTTGATAAGTTGTCAGTTCAACTGTTCAGCTTTCAGGTTTGCGTACACACATACAACTGTACAGTTAAAACTAATGGTCCGTAGTCTGCTGTATACTTTACAAAATAGATTCTATGCATAAATCTGAACACAAAATATTGAAGATATTATCACTCTTGAAAGTGGTGAAACCCGAAGAATTTTTTAACAATTAAAATCAATTTTAATGCCAAATGCCAATAACTCAGGCACCTAAACCACATATTAAGATCATGGTAGCTATTGATCAACTCAATTAATAGCAGGTTAGACTATTGGTTCTCACCGTAAATTACAGTTTACACAATAATTAGAGATTGGAAACAACTACCTTAGACTGTATTCCCTGGTGAGTACAATTTGGAGGTCTTTAAATTGCGTGTAAACAGGTACCTTCTAGGTCAGAGTGCTTAATCTTAAACTGCGTCTACACTTACCATCAGGTGTCATTATCATCCGAGTGATGTTCCTGGTTGCATCCCTCACGGGAGCCTGGGCTGACTCACGATGAGGTGTGATAGTGGTTAAACCCTGACCTATATAAAAAAAAGAATAATAGCAAATATTTTATTCCCATTTTTTTTATAGTCGCTGCTAAAATATGAATGAATACTGTTTTGGTCAAGGTAATTTTATTGGCCCCTAAATGATTATTTTATATGAATGTAAATGAATATCTAGTTGAAAAACCTATGACTTTAAATATTAGGTGTTCAAAATTATTGCATCAAGCCTACCCCTTAGCTAACATGAATGTAGGTAATTTGGTAAACCACTTAAATAATTGAGTAGCTTTTAAATTGATAATGAATATGTGAATTATTGAGTTGTACAGTTGCTTAATTGTTTAAGTTGTCCTTTCCAGAATATGGCAGTAAAGCTCACACTTGAATACAATTTTCTAATAGTTAAACTGAGGTGTTAGCAGCCATGAATCAAAAGTCAACTAAATATTTGTAGAACCTAATATCCAAAAGCTACCAATTTTGATAGTAATATTCTGTACCATTACAGACCTAACAGAAATAATATAAAACGCATTTTTGCAAAGTATATCAGCACTTATCAGTATTAATTAGGTTATAAGTATTTTAGTTACATTTTACCGGGTATTAATCATGTATTATTATTTATTTTCTTATTTCAACGTTTCAACTAGGTTACAATAGTCTTGGTTGCGAGGAGACCCAGTATAATGAATCTATCTTATTGCTATGTTATGTATTTTGCCTGATAAGTTTAATTTCTCTACTTAAATACTGAAATAAGTACTTGCAGGACCCAAAGTATATTTGTCAGTTGCCAAAACTTATCAACTTTGTATCCTATTTTTGTTGTTCTAAAGCAGTATTTCGATCTGCAGGCAGAGATGGAGGAAGAAGGCAGCGGTGCAGAACCATCTAAGTTCCTCCTCTCACATGATGACCCTGAGAGAGCTGTGGATCCTGAGATGCAGGCACGGCTTGAAGCTCTGCTAGAAGCAGCAGGTAATGTCTTCTCTTAGATACTTCATGTATATGTTATGGACTTGGTCTTGGTCTAGTGGTAGATCTAGATACCCTGACTTTGATTCAACGAGCCGTGGGTTCCAATGCCGGCCGACCATGCACCACATAATAAGTACTTTAAAACCACCTAATGGCTAAAAATATTTTATAGGAAAAATTCATCTTTAAAAACTAACTTGTGTAGTTCGTCCCCCGAGTTAGAACTTGTGTGGTGTATTTGGTTAAGACGCAGAAACTCGAGTTTGAGCCTCGCCGTGAGTGAATTTTTGAAAATGTGTATATCTTTGGAAGTATTTCTAGTAGACACTGTAGGTAGAGCATTAAAATAATGTAAGAAAACCTTGTTTCTCAAATCGAAAGTACATTAATTAGATTTTCCATATTTACAATAACGGTCTCTTACTATTACCACAGCTATTACTGAGATTTCAAAATCCTATGACACATGTGTAATTAAATTAATAATTTAATGGGATTTTCATCTAATTAAAGAACTCTTAGGTTTTGAATACTAAACTAAATTGATCGTACATTCGAGTACCCTACCTGTAAAGATTTTCGTAATCACACGAAAAGAATAGTCATTCTATCTATGCATATTTAGTAACAACATTGTATTTACAATTCTAATATCGTTAGGTACTTGTGTGTATCTATATTCTATCAATTATATCTAAGTATGGAATACTACAGAACAATGAATAGTAGATTATTTGAGATGCGGGCGCGGGGTGCATTGTGATTGATGATAGACTAAGGCAACGTCCGCACAGCGATTTCTTACCGCGCGTTATTTTTTTCGCAATTCTGTAACACATTGAATCTTATTGAAGTAGCCGCACTATACGGCTGAATTTTTACGATTTATAATTGACAATTTCAACTGCGGGCCTCATAAAAAAAGAACGTTACTTGACAACGGATAAAACTTGTGATCAGAGTTTTCAGATTTACAGTCGTAGTTGTGACGTCATATCAGGCATTCTAGGATTTTTCTCGTAAAATAGCTCGTTTAAAAATATATTTGAGATCAGTGGAGGTAAATGAAGAAAATTAAAACCTTGTCAATTGATGCGGAATATTATAGGCGCTAAAAAGTCGCGGTGAAAAAACGCTGTGCGGATGTAGCCTAAGTTCTGTTGCTTACCTACGAGTGGTACATGTAAAATAATACGCCCTAAATGTGTAGCTATTTGTCACCACTGTTTTGATATTTTGAACAAAGAGTTGCCAATCGCCTTAAGGAGTTAAGAGGACTAGAACTACCACTGTCTCTTTCGCACGAGTGTATCGACGTATTTAATTTAAAATTGAATCTTATAGTGCGATGCAGAGAGTAGAAAGTCCCCTAAATTTCTCCGTGAAAAAGGTTTTCAGCCGATAACCACCTCTAAAGAACTATGCAATTAGACAAATTTGGGCTTATTTGGATTCAGTAAATTTAAATCTAGGCTTGTTCTATTTTAGAAGTTAATTCAGATTAGTTTCGTAATAAAAATAAAGTCAAAAATACAAATTTATTTAAAAAATTTGGACCCTAGGAAATATTCTGAAAAAAAAAATTATACGGGCCTAGATTGCGCCTTTCCCATGGCCGTCATCAATCACATTAGAGTAAAAGGGACAAAACATTCTAAACTAAAACTGAATGATTTTTAATATATTTATGAATAAGGAGAGTAAAACCTTAAATGAGTCAACACGATTATTCTTAAAATAATGCCACTCCTTCAATAGACATGATTAGTCACTAAAAGTCATTAATCAATAAATTCAGTGAACAACTGACAGCGCCATCTAGCCCCATAGTACGCTTCTAAGCTTGTGCTATGGTGACTAGACAACAATACTGTATCCGTTGCAGTCACTGTATTTATTCTTCTTTCCTCCACCGAGCGATGTTCCCAGTTGCATACCTCTCGGAAGCCAGCACTCCGCCAAACCTGAAATTGTTTTTTTTTGGGGCCGGCGCAGTATGTTATTCATCATTGACCATACCTTCTGCAAATAGATTACAATATTTTTATGGCAGGCCGTTTGACACCAATCCTTCTAGGGACAAGACTAAGTTTATCCGCCACCACGCGTGGAGAAGTTAAGGTTTGCTAGTCACCCTCAAATCCCTTAGTCACCTTTTTCGACACCTACGGGAAGATACGAGGTAACCCTATTCCTAGCCCGGGCTACACGGCAAATCATTGCATTCTTTGCAATATTAAATTAATCAAAAGTAGTTTTATTACGATCTTGGTAAAACCACACTTTTGCAATGTCTCAGCAATTATATTGCTGATCAAAGTTATGGTGTAATGACGAGAACAGCCGGGAAATTCGAGTCTTAATCGCAACTCTAATGTCTTTGATAGAAGCCCATAACTGGCGTCCATCGTATCGTATGACTATAATAAAGCCCCTTTCGTTAAATAAGTCCCACAGACGCAGCGTTGTACTTTGAAATATTGATAACCAATGTTCGTTGAGCTCAGTCAAATAACGACAAGTAGCTCTGGCTTAGACGCGACAGACTGGTTGAAGACGACCGACCGACTTAGAGTTTGTACGAATTGTAGAGCCTCACATACATCGACAGACAAAGAGAACGAAGAACTCTATTGCGTTTGATTCTTATAAATTTGAGTACTTCCGACGCTTAATTTTCGGAAAGCGAAATGGTTAATCTATCAGTTTAATTAAATCTGTAGCTGCGGGTTTTCTTTTATGAAATGTGCTGTTGTTGTACTATAAAGCTTAGCAATTCGATATAATGAGACCATAACTGACGTATCGGGGCGCCATAACCAGTGAAAGTTTAATCAAAATCGATCCACTAAATTCGGAGTTTAGGCTTTTTACTTGCACGGGCCTAAAATCATCTCCGTCTTATGTCCACTCGTATCTAACTAGGATCTCTTCAGGGCGAATATTTCGCATAATATTGGATTTTCTCGTTATCTCTAAGCAGTAGTTAATGTTACAGAAAATTTTAGTATGGCCACATGTGAAAATCAGTAGTATATTGTGGTACTAAGAGTAAAACGTGCTGATTCCTGAGAGTGCATATGTGCCCCTAACCAAAGACGAGAACTAGTATAAATGTTCTTCGCACTGGTTTAAAAACTATTTTTCTGTTTCCTTCAGAGCTAGGATGCGTTTGTCAGAACCAATAGCTCCATTTACCAAGCCTCGCTTAGCGTAGCTTTAATGGAGACGGCTAAGCGTAGAGGGGCTAATAAAATGGAGTGATTTTATTCGTTTTTAACAAATGCATTCATAGCCCCCCAATCTACCAGAGATGCGCGCAGGCATGAAAGGCAATTTATATGTGTTTTCCATCTTATTTATTACAAAATACATAAAAAATAAGGCTGCAGAGGACTTCACTTGAGGACGAACATTGCACCAGTCAGGTGGGGCTATGAAAATAGTGTCCACGCCGTACTCTACTCGATTTCTGTCAATCAAACAAAGGGGTCCTTCGGCGCGAGCGGAAAAGTACGATAATGATTCAAATATCTTATATGGCACTTTCGGCATAAGGGGAAAGTATCTAGGAACTTATATATTTACTAGCTGCGTCCCGCGGTTTCACCCGCGTAAGTCCCGATCCCGTGGGAATATCGGGATCCTATGTTAGTCAAGGTGAATGTAGAATTTTTGAAATCGGTCCAGTAGTTTTGACTTTATTCATAACAAACATATAGACGTACACACGCATTCACACAAATACAAATCTTTCCTCTTTATAATATAAGTATAGATTGATTCGTAAAAATAAGTAGGTACATCTTAGTAAAAAGTTTCGCTTACAAATTATTGTAAACAAGGTTTTTTTTCTACGCACATGCAACGATTATTTGTTTTCGCTTTGAATATTGCTGAGGTTGAGAATATGTCTAAAACACGTTATAGATACCTACCTATACGTAAACAGATTCTCGAATCAACTCGACTCTATCAATCAATGCTATGAATCATTCACACATTTTGCAAACAAACCCGTTCCGCAACACTAGTTTGAGAAAATTTAGGATTTTCCATGGTATAGTGCGTCTAATATGAACTCTAATTGCCTTATAATAAACGTGGAATAGTTCGGGAGTAATTTTACCACTTTTTGTTTTTCTCTGTCAACTTTGGAAGTTCTTGCTGGGTGGTTCTTGTCACAGAAAAAGACAAAACATGTTGTCACTACTCTGACCTTACTCCACGTTTATTAATAAGGCAAAAAAGTTAATGGGTTTGGATAGCTCTTTACTCATCAGTAGGTCAGCTGGAGTTCTGGAATAAGACACGCTATTTTTTTTATCCAGATATTTCCGCGAAATCATCGCTTACGCGCAATACGTAAGAACCGGGACTCGCGTAAGTCCCGGTTCCGCGGAAATATCACCATAAAAAGTAGCCTATGGATTAACTAAAAAATCTACAGCTATTTGTCCAGGGGTCATCGATGCCTTACTATCCAGGGAGGAAACAGTCGACTACGTTTGTGTGGAGAAAAGAATAGATAGACTTTCCCCTTAATGTTTGTCCGGGATACAGTACAGATTAGCTATATTTACAACCATGACTTATCTACGTTTCCACGTGCACCTGTTCTACTATTCTCTCTATTGACTTGCGCTACGTTACGTTCCTTCCTAACTATTAGAACAAGTGTAAATTTCCTAAACGACATGTTTTTTGTTGTAAATCCAATACTTTTGTCTGAGTTTGCATATATTTTCGCGTAGGTGATATGATAAACTTCTTTTGTCATTCTCATTCAATGTCGAAACAGGTTAGTGACGAACATCATTAATTAAATAAAGAATAATAATATATTGCACGCGACGCGACACACATCGCAATCTAGCCCCAAACTTAGCACTAAGATTGTACTATGGGTAGGTACTAGACAACGGTTATACTACATATTATTCTTTTTATTTGTAAATACACATAATGATACATATAGAAAACACCCAGACCAGGAAGAAATATTTATTTTAAACATAAATACTTGCACGCGGCGGGATTCGAAGCCGTAACCTTTTGCATTGCAGTCGGGCCTTCGTCTGACGCGCCACAGAGGCCGCCATTATGATAACATTCAGTAGTTTGATTCACTATGGAAACTTTATTGCATATTATACATACCTACGACTCTCACATAACTTCGCATATACGACTCCGAAAAGTTATATTTGCATGATTCATTTTCAAACAAATTTGGACCTTATCTTTTAGAGTTATCGTCGAATAACTTTTTGTAATAACTAACGTAGGTAACGTGCAACGTCATTTCTAAGCAGCCTCTGTAGTCTACGGACGTGGCCGCCGAATAGGGTTTGGCTTAAACTACTAGCGATTTACAAACAACTTTTTAATTAATTACTCCCTTACTTATAAACGACTGCATAAACTATGTATCCTTTGTCTCTTACTGTGACATCAAGTTTCAAAGTTAATGACAGTGACAAACTTTACATTAAACTTAGTCATCGTTTAAAAGTAAGGTGGTTAGTAATTAATAAAAATAAATCGTCTGCGATAGATAACTCCTGACTGCTCGTCATAACTTCTATAGATTATTCTATGGAGAATCGACACTCTAATCATCTGTGATCGTAATCGGACAGTAAGAACCATTAGAACGTGTCTCAGTCTACCCAAACAGACGGTCATTGACCGTGAGTGCGTACAAAGTAGCAGGCATGCGGTCCGCGGCCGCTAGTCGCTTGTCTGCCGCAGAGCCCACCATGCCGGGGCAAAGCGTTCCTACATATAGGTACCTACTACGTACATATATCTGTACTATACCATAACCATGCTTCTTGTTCCGCTGAACAGATGTTCGTGCGCTGACGTCCATCTAAATACCACTTCTATACTAATTGGTATACAAAAATGGCGCAATTTTTGTTGGAAAAATAAAGTGACGTGTTGTGTTTTGGTTAATTTTGTAAGGAGTCAACTTTATTGTATGTAAATGTATGTATTGATCAATGAATTTCAGTATTGCTTTCAAATGTAAATTCGACCATGATTTTTTTATTGGTTACGTCTTAATAGCTGGTTGTTAATTAATTTATACTAGCTTTTTCCAGTGGCTTCACGCAATTTCGTCTTGTTTAATTATGTTAATAGAATCACATCATTCACTTACTTGATCAATTAATCATACATAACATTTTTCACTGACAATAAGACAACACCATGTAAATTGTAATAGTCAGGGATATAGGACGACGTTCTCATACATATCCTTAAAAAACCGGTGAACTGCGAGTCGGACTCGCGCACCGAGGGTTCCGTACATACTCATTATGCCGCCATAATGTGTATGTACGGTAATATGTGGGTGTGTCTAAATGTATCATATATACAGTTGTGGTCATATAATTAAGAACGATTTGAAGTTCTAGAAGTTTTTTATATAAATCGTCAACACACAGAGATGTGTACCTTCTGAGAAGCATCTAGTTATGTTATAAAATAGCCACATTAATAGAGCAACATGGCTTAGGAATATTATAATGAAATCGCTAACTATTTTTTTCACATTATATTGATTTCACCAAAGTAACACATTCAAACAGTACTGAAGCTGGACAAATAATTAAGAACGATTTATTAAACTGCTCGGGAAATGTTTTGTATGACACTTACATTTAAAAATTACAATATAATATGTAGCTCAGAAAATTTTAAAATCAATTTAATACGTTTTTGACTAAAATTTATAGTTAATAGCATATCCTCAGCTTTTAATTACTAATTTACACCGGCGAGGCATTAACTGTATTAATTTTTGATATTTCGCAAGCGAAATAGAGTTCCATTCTTCTACGAAAACGTCATACAGCTCGATAGCTCTCATAAATTTTCACACTTTGTATTGGAAACCTTTTTCTTTACTTCGAGCCACAGATTCTCTATTTGGATTTAGATCTGGGCTGTTGGCTGACCAATTTAAGACAGAAACTGATTGCGCTGTAAGAAATTCCTTTACGGTGCGTGCAGTGTGCTTTGGATCATTGTCATGCTGGAATGTTCAAATAACCGGTAGAACGTCTTCAGCGTAAGATAACATTGTTTCTTCCAGTATATTTTTGTATTGGAACTGATCCATGTTACCTTCTATCAACTTTACAGGTCCAACACCATGTCCAAAAAACCATCTCCAAATTTTCACATTCCACCACCGTGCTTTAATGTAACTTTCGTGTACTTAGGGTCGAATGCTGTATTCGTGGGACGTCGTACATATCATTTTCCATCGAAACATACTCTGTTTATTTTCGTCTCGTTAGAAAAAAAGTACATTTTACCAATGTCGCACAGTCCAGTTTTCATACTTTCTCGCTAATGTCAGCTGGACTTGCCTATGGCAAAGTTTCAAAATGGGTACCTTTCTTGCTATCCTTCCGTGGAATATTTCTTCTACCAAACGTCTTCTAATAGTGCGTGCTGAGATTGCTGTAGGGTTGTTTTCACCTAAATATTATTTTCTCAGCTCATTGGACCCTTTAGAAGGATTTTGTTTTGCCATACGAACGATGTTTCGGTCATCTCGAGGAGTTGTTTTTCACTGTTTAGGTACACGCGGAACCTTCGAAGTAGTTTGATACGTAGCAAAATGCTTTACAGTGTGGTAAACCATCGTTTTTGCACATTGCAGATGGTCGGCTATCTTTTTCTTTGACCAAATTCTTCTGGCGAACTTTTATTATTACTTCCCTTGTAGATTTATCACAACTTTTATTTTTTCCATTGTTTTTTCATAAAAAGCAATCACTTTCACCTTTTACAGCACTAAATGGCTCCAAAATTATACAAACAGTAACAAATCGACTGATTTTTCTCTAATTAAATTTGAATAAACGTATAAACTATTGAGCGTTCTTAATTATGTGGCCAGCCAGTAAATAGGAGTACTATGTTTAGAAGTAGTGTAAAAAGTTTGGGTAATATATTTTTAGCTAATCATGTGTATCAATGAATACAGTGGTATTATGGAAAAGTTTTACGATACCAAGAACAATAAAAAATAATGCATGCAATTAGTTTTGCGTCTTAGTTAAAAAAAATCTTCCCTTTATATCAGCGTTCTTAATTATATGACTACCACTGTATGTATTTACAAATGAAACAATAATATGTACTTAGTTTATCCGTTGTCTAGCACCCATAGTACAAGGCTTAGTGGAGTCTTAGTAAAAGTATCCCGTTTTTACACTATCTGTGTCACCTAAAAACATCACTAAGCTATAAAATTCACAGTATCTATTCATCAAGTATTTTCCACTGTATAATACATAGCTTCGTCCGTTTCATCCGCGTAAGTCCCGATTCCGTGGGAATATCGGGATCAAAAGTAGCCTATGTTAGTCCTCGATAATGCAGCTTTCTATGGGTGAAAGATTTTTTAAATTGGTCCAGTAGTTTCGGAGCCTATTCGTTACATAACAACCAACAAATATATCATCTTTGTTTATAATATTAGTTTATATAAGTTGTACATTGTATACATCCGGTAAAGTTAGAGTCAGTCGTTATCTCTACATTTACCTTCTTCTTATAAACAGCTGCATAAACTATGTATCGTTTGTCTTTTACTGTGACATGAAGTTTCAAAGTTACTGACAGTGACAAACGTTAAATAAACTAAGTCATCGTTTATAAGTAAGGGGGTTATAGTCTATCATGTTACCGTTTGAATGACATTATAACGTTTCGAAAAGCAATAAACATAATCATAATCATAATAATTTATGTATCAAAATAACAACATAATTATATAGAATCTTCACCGAACGAGTTATAGCTACTAACTACGCCCCGCGGTCTTCCTCGCATAATCCTATTTCGTAACAAACATCTTTACATACTTACTTAAATAAATATTACAGGACGTTGCACACAACGCTATCTAGCCCTCAACTAAGCGACTGCGAGGTCTAAGCGGCAACAAAAGTTGTTCGCTTAGACCTCTAGAACAGGGGAGAGTCGCGCCCCCCTTTCGACCAAAAAAAAAATCCGCGCCCCCCCCGTCCTCCAGTCCAGATTGTCAGGTCAGGATAAAAAGTGTTCAAAATAAGGATTTTTATTGCTCATTAATTTTTTTCATTTATACAAAAGGTATTTGGTCACTGCCAGCCTAGAGGCTGATATTGGCCGACTGAGGAAACAATATTATGTTCTTCATAGGCGTCAATTTCAAATAATTTCATTGGTCGTATCGAGCCGTCTGGAATGCATTCTCCAAGCGATTGCAGGTATTAACTGTACAGGTGGCCTGCGCCCCCCTTGAAATATGTCTGCGCTCCCCCTGGGGGGGGCGCCCCCCAGTTAGGCAACCCCTGCTCTAGAACAAACCCCTTTCGGTGTAATACCCCCTTTTCGGAACACCCTGTAGCATAGGCCCTATCTATATCTATAAGGTACTTTGTTGGTGCTCCTGATCCTAGAACTACCTTTTCATCACAAACTTCTTACTTGCAAAATCTACTGCTTTTTATGGAGGTCCCTCCAATAAAGTGCTCGCGGTCTACTGTTTTAAATAAATATTGCACGTTACATATACAGCTCAATATCTAGCACTAAGTACTAAGCTTGTTCTATGGGTACTAGACAACGGGTATACAACATAATGATACTTTTTTTTGTAAATACATACATATCATACATAGAAAACAGTCAGACCAGAATAAAATATTCGAAAAACTATTAGTTGAATCCACCAAACTTCTCCAAATACATCGTCATTTTTTTTCATTGAACAGCTCGAGAGTCTCTCGAACGAAAGACGATTTATGCGTAGAATTGGCTTATTCCAGTTTAGTTAAACTGAACCTTAGTTGTTACCATCTCCATGTCCACAATGTGAAGCTGAATGCCGGCTTTCCACTGCGAGCGGATCGGAGTCATTAATAGGTCAGTTTAACATTCAACGGTTGTTTTCATAGTCATACAACTCTTTCGCGCTATGGAAACAATCGTTGTATGTTAAATTGACACATTTTAAACTCCACTCCGCTCGCAGTGGAAGGCCGGCAAAAGAGTTGCCTATTTGATTTTGCCGTGTCGTAACAGTAATCTCCAAGTCCACAATGTGAAGCTAAAGAGTTACCTTTTTGATTATATCGTGTCGTAACAGTTATAATATGAACAACGGCGTTAATAAAGCAGTACCTGCCTTGACCTTTTATATGTAAGCTGCATTCGCTTCATTTGTCTATTCGTTAAAGAAAATCGATAACTTTTGTCAGACAATACGACTTGCCGGCTAACGACTGCCTAGTGTTTAGCACGTCAATATAATATGACGGCCTCGCTGCAATGCAGAAGGTCGCGGGTTCGATTCCCGCCGGGGGGAGGTAATTAATTATGCTTAAAAATAAATATTTCATTTCATTTATTTGCTTTCATTTAGTACAATAGATGTTACATAGGCATATTTGTTCACATATAAGCCCTGCCAGGCATTGCAATTTCGAGGTGGTAAACCGAGGCTTTTTTTACTTCAAAAACTTTTATTCGTTTGGTTAATCAGATGTAGAGTGGTGATAGCTTATACGGCAGTAATTAATGTCTGGTCGGGTGTTTTCTATGTATCATAATATTATGTATGTATTTACAAAATAAACCCCTTATTTTTATAAGTAATGTGTAGTATATCCGTTGTCTAGTACCTACCCTTAGTACAAGCCTAGTGATTAGTTAGTTTGGGGCTAGATTTCGCTATGTTACGTCGTGCAATATTTGTTTTAAAAATAAAATATACTTCTGGTATTATAAACCTGTGTAATTAAGGAAGTATATCTGCCTGTAATTTTGTTAGTTTCATCGCAATCGGTTCAGTAGTTTTTGCCTGAAGGAGTGACAAACATACTAGTTCACTTGTACTTACTTACACACAAGTTATGTGCGCTAATAACATCGCTCTTACGGTGAAGGAAAACATCGTGAGGAAACTGACATGTCCTAGGACTGACTACGGTCATATGGCATTGGATATTCCGGAGCCTACTCCGGATTGGCGAAGGCTAGTGGCGTGTTAGTGTTACTGCTTAACCCCTCTAAGAAATCACGTACAATGGCCCAATTGTAAGGCTCAGCGCGGAAAAGGCCCAGCGAAACTAACTAACTACTTACACATAAACTTTCAAAATTTATTTTTTTAGTAGGATTGAGATAGTTAAGTGTGACATTTTTGATTTTCATCGAAGCGGTAACTAGATTCGAACTGAAGGCGAGTTAAACATAATTTATTTCGTACTAGTGCGTAATGGTTTATCGACGTAATCAAAATTTCACAGTTTGATTACAAACGCCATTATACATATATCGAAGGGAAATAGTAAACAGACTCACGCAGGAAGGGTTCCATACCATTATTACATAAAAAATTACGTTTTTTTGTATGGGAACCCCATTTGTTTTATTCCGTTATTACAAAAAAAACAAATAGGTGTTTTTTAGCGGCAACAGAAATACATCATCTTTGAAAATTTCAATTGTCTAGGTATCACGGTTTATGAGATACAGCCTGGTGACAGACAGACGGACAGTGGAGTCTTAGTAAAACGGCCACGTTTTTTAACAATAATAAAATAGTTTCGTATCGCCATAGTAGAAGCGCCGAGGTACAAACTGCTATGTAAACTGTATTATCGCAGACCTACCTGTCATCAAAACACATTTGTTTACTTAGCCTGCTGTGTCCCACTGCTAGTCAAAGGCCTTCGTTTTCTTCCACGCGTGCCGATCTCCAACTGTTTCTTGCCTTTCTGCGTCAAATGCAATCTTATCATAGGGCTATTGGTTACTGGATCTACCTTAAAGAGGATTTTTCTTCTTTTTTCGCGATGTTGGACTGAAATTGAACTCATTTTACGGTTTTAATCGCGGGGTGTTTATTACTTTTAGCATTGTTTCAATGTTCAACGTTTCGAGACCTTTGCAGGTTGATTACCTCAAAGTGATTTAGTTGTCTCAACAACATACCCCTTTACTTATAAATGCTTATTGAGACATGGAATTTCAAAGTTGACAGACAGAGACAAACGTTACAGAACTTAGTCATCTATTAATCATCGTTTAGAAGTAAGTGAGGGGGTCCGAGGTGACTCAATAATACACGATAAAAATAAAAATAAAACATAATACGCGATTAAGACCCGGGAAGATGTAACTATGTTAACAAATCGTGTGAATTTAAAAAGTTTATTAATATTCTTCCCTATACATTACATAACATAACATTAGCCTACTTTTTAACCAGATATTTCCTTCAGAACAGGCCGAGGGTAGAACAGTGAGGCTCAACCAGTTTATCACTGACGCGGTTATCGCATGCGCACCTGTGTGAATGAATATTTAATCGTAATTTTAAATTTAAATTGTTACTTTCTAAGAAGAATCATAAAAGTCACTGCAGTTCGTCGTAAAGGGTTGTCGAAGATGTTAGAACTAGTTTCATACGTAAGTAGTGACGTAATCGACCTGAGAGCAGACGTAAATATGGATACGGCAATTATTACTTCAATTGGACCTTAAGAGGGTGGGTGCTGTTACCATTTCCATACAAACATAATACCAAAATAGAAGTATGAATAATTTAGTTTTCTACCTTAATATCGGTATAAGTCGGATTAAGATTTTACTTTTACAGGGTAAGGTTTTCCAAAATATTCATTCGAAATGAAATAAAACGGAGATACATTTCGTTCATTTTTCCAGCGTAAATTACTGGTTTCCATCTCATTTGTTTTATATTATTCCCAATAAAAAGTAATTTACGCTGTAAAAATGAACGAAATGTTTTATTTCATTTCGAATGAATATTTTGGAAAACCTTGTGGTAAAAAGTAATATCTTAATCCGAATAATACCGATATTAAGGTACTTAGAAAACTAATTTTTCATACTTCTATTTTGGTATTATGTTTGTATGGAAATGGTAACAGTACCTACCCACCCTCTTAAGGGGAAAGGATACTTACTCTTTTCTCCTTACAAACTTTACAAACGTAGTCCCCTGTTTCCTTCCTGGATAAAGACATTAGAGAAAATATGTTTATTTATGCCAGTAGCCATGCATGAGCGACCATGCCCCTTCGTTTTGATTTTTCTTTATGTTCTAAATTTTATTTTTATTCTGATTAGAAAATGAATAAAACGTAGGGCATGGTATAAGTTTGATGGCATAAACATATTTACTCCAATGTCTTTATCCAGGGAGGAAACAGTCGACTATACGTTTCGATATAGACTTTCCTCTTAAATGATCTCTAATACAATAAGCGTGCGAAATATTACCCGATTACGGCAAAAAGAGGGTTATGATTTCGCCCACGAAGTTTGTATGTATGTTTGTCTGTGCCGTTATAACGTCTTAACTACTTAATTATTGATAACACACTCAAAAAATCGTTGTCGTACGATAGGAAAGTTCCGCCACACATGAAGTTAAAAACTGACGATTGACAACCTATATCGGTAATCGTTATGCAGTCTATCGTGTCGTCACCACTAAACTTGGACCAACTTAACTTTACCGTTAATCATGGCGCTAGTATCTATGCACTGCCTTCGTAACTTCTTAGTTCAGTTTTCCTCCACTTAGCAAATAAGGTGGTCAGACAGTCTAACACAGTCACACTGCTTATATAGTTTCGCTGTCTGATAGGTATGGTATTTTTGAATCAATAAAAGCTGATTTTGTGATGGATATTACGCCTTGGTATTGGTTATAGATGGATGACAGATACAAATCGAAAGCTATTTTGCTTGTGTACGTACAATTTTGCATACAGTTAGAATAACACATCATACGCTAATGCAAGCGTGCGTCAGTCAATGATATATTATGTACTAGTAGTAGATGTATCAAATTCTATATACGTGAATACGTGAAATAAATATAAAAAGCCGCTGCAGCGCTGACGACATTACAATGTCTAACGAAAAATGAAATAATGTCGCTGAATGACGATTAAATCGTCAAAAGCATCATTGAGTTTGTGCTAGCGTTACCGCATTGGATGTTTACAACTGTCTTCCTTCTGAAATCATAGCCACTGTTAAAGTTGAGGTCAATTTCGTCAGGTAATTCCATTACTCCTTTAGTCATGGTTGAATACGTTCCATGCAAACATCAGTCTTTCAATCAGATGATGCATTATTCGTCAGTCAAAGCAGTGACTCTAGTATAGTATTACCAGAGACAAGTTACGTCGTCGCCTTCGGCGCCTATAACTAGACAGCAAACACGATATTTTTTGGAAAATTAATTTCAATCATTTTTCCTAACGTTTAGGTTTGTTTTGATATATCAATTCGGTCCAGCAAAAGATACATGCTAACTCTATGTCCTTGTCTAACTAACCCACGAGAACTAAAGCGCAAAAAGGACAAAGGGTCATCGACTCTTTTTTCTTTAGTAATCAAGCAGGACCGTTTTTTCGACGAAGTGCGATTTCCAGTATATGTATAATCTCTGAGTATTACTAACAGCAAACGGATCAAACAGTTGCCTAAGTCTTATCCTAGGATTTTTTCCTTTATTACTTTCATACTAAGTTTCTGAGTAATCATTTTAGCTCGAAGTTTGTTCCTTTTATATTTACAAATTACGATCTTGATATCCTCCCCTGGAGAGATAACTAGGGGAGACATGAGACCGTACTCGTAAGCTTTCGCATTTATAATAACAATTGTCGGAAAAAATCAACGACAAAACCAGATATTTTCATTATTTCTCTTATACGAGGTATTATCATTGCCGTATCTCTTCTATGTCTGAATAAACCTAATTAAATCAGTATAAGTATCATTAGGTTACATCAGTTAGTACATTATAATAACCTATTGGTACCTACTTATATGATCGTTTGCCTGACTGACTGACTGACTATAAACGCACAGCTTAAATCAACGGCCGAATCGGGCTAAAATTAATGTTGTCTACATACAGCCCGCTGTGCTCCGGAAGACACGTCAAGCAGTTGATCCCGGCTGTTGTGTCTGATAGCAGTTGTTAGGTCATGTTAGAGGCCTTAGGGCGACCTGAAAACTATAACACTAGAAGCCCGCCATAAAAATATTGCCAACTCTATTTGCAAGTCTTCATTGACCAAATCAATGAAGACTTGCCTACTGTGCCGACCCCAAATAATTGGGAATGAGGGCAGAATGAAGAAGAGGCAGATAGATTTTGACGTTTGTAAGCGTCCGCTAAGAAAAGACTTTTATATGAAATTCGGGAATTGCATGTCGTTTCGAATTCAAAATATGTACTTATGTGTATGTTCTTGTTGCTTTAGGTTTTAAGTCTTTTTTTTTCTATTTTGTAATTTATTGTTTATGTGAATGTTTGACTTGTTTTATTGAAAAAACACTTAAATATGTACATCATACCACAGTTTACCTAGACGCGGCGAAACAAACTTTCATACAAATTTGTTTCTCGGGACCGGGACCGGTCACATAAGTTGTAGGAAGGGTCACATAAGTTGTAGGAAGGGTCACATAAGTTGTAGGAAAGGTCACATAAGTTGTAGGAAAGGTCACATAAGTTGTAGGAAAGATCACATAAGTTGTAGGAAATTTGCCACATGACATAAAACATGCATTACATCACCTCTTTCTACTACGATCATACTGTATATCCAAGTCCTGTTATTTAGTAACTGAACTTTAAATAGGTACTCTAAGTATTAAACTGTCTCAATAGTTTATGGTGAACGACTATTTTGTTTCGAAGATAACCGTTAGTTGATTGCCATTACACTTGTGCCATTCGATGTTGAACTAGATTCGTTGAACTAATAAGTTGGATTTGTATGCCCACTTCAATTACTCAATTATAATATTATTTTGTAGTATTTGAATTTTGCAATATAGCTTTTTTAATATTTTTGGACTAGGTATATTTTTCGGACGCTTTTTCTATCCCGTGAATGTAACTGGATAAAAGTCTAAATTGCGTTGTTTCGCCTAATCGTGGGGTTTACAAATAGGCAGCCTTATCGTTCAATGCAACTTCTTCCAGGCAATCTTAAGGCTAGGCGATCGTTCACGCACTATAATACGAAAACCATGCAGATTTAAAATCGCGCGGAGGCCGCGTAGCTCTTCTATATTACTGTATTAATATTCGTTCAGACAAGGCTTGCTGCTGATTTAGGTTTTTACTGTATCAGCAGATGTTGATATTCGCAAATACCTGGTTGAGATGTAAACAGCGCGCTTTTGCCATAGTATACATCTATGTATGCCCTCCTAGATCACTACGCGTATTATAACTTCTCAAGTTATAATACGCGGAGTGATCTTCATTAGTTAAGGCTATAGTCAAAAAACATTTAAAAAATTAAAATCATTTTCTCTAGCTCCTCCGTGCTTCGGAAGACACGCTAAGCAGTTGGTCCCGGTTGTTATCTCTGATAGCACTCGCTGGGTCAACTAAGGGCCTTATGGGGACTTAAAAACTCTTTTTTAACCCCCGACGGAAAAAGGGTGTTATAAGTTTGACGTGTCTGTGTGTGTATCTGTCTGTGGCATCGTAGATCACGAACGGATGAACCTATTTCAATGTAGTTTTTTTTTGGTTGATAGGTGATTGAAGAAGAAGTTGATGATTCTCTTTATTGATATCGGCCGTTGTCTTTCCCGGTCAGGTATAGGCAAGCTGTCCGGCGAAGGCAAGCAGCTAGCCGACCCCGAGGTGCTCCGGCGACTGACGTCGTCGGTGTCGTGCGCGCTGGATGAAGCGGCGGCTGCACTCACGCGCATGCGCACCGACCAACCACCTTCCACACACCATCGACACCACCATCAGGATAAAAAGTACGTAAAGTCTGTTTAGCAATCCTATGTTCTTTTAACCCGACTGTGAAGGAAAGAAGGGTGTTTATCAGTCTATGTATGTATGTTTTTTTATGTTTTACTTTAAAGCGAATTGATTGTGTTAGCTTTATGGGGAAAGTCTACCTACTCTATTCTCCATATAAACGTAGTTGACTGTTTCCTCCCTGGATAAAGACATTAGAGACAATAGACTTCCCTCTTAAACATAATTTTAATTCCGAATAGCACCAGACGCGTGACTTACAAGTCACACAACCACGCACGTTAAGCCGTAAACAATATACAAGGCTGTGATGCGCTTGCACACACGAGTACCGCATCTCGTAGCGCATCTCTCTTTCATTTTCATATAATGTAACAGAGAGAGAGTGAGTGACATGTTCGCAACCCACCCATTTGATGCGACCAGGCTTTTATAGATTGTGCTGTCTAATTATACAGTCAGTAAAAAAAATGCTGTTCTACTTTAAATGTTGATACTGGTGTTGTCTGAAGGGGTATTCAGAGAGCTTCGGTCCGAACCAACCTCGGAAACGGTATTTCCGTCTCGTTCAGCGCGACTCGATAAGACAGTAACAGACATATCAATTCTTCGGTTTTGGACCACTCTGAATACCTCTACTGGCCAGGATACAAGATGATTAGAAAACAAAGTCCGTTTATAGTGGCAAGTGACGCACTTCTGAAATAATTGTAAACATTATTATCATATGAAAAACTTCCTGTCTCCCGATCCTGACCCACATATTACAGATTCAATCGAATCGTTTTAAATAACAATGCGATGTCAAATGACGCGAAACCCAGATATTGAGTCCGGTAGAGTCGACCGTCTCTCGTTTCGATACCGATCGAGTCTCACGGCTCTCGGATCGAAACGATCGAGCTCGACTCGAGACAATGATCAAGCGATTACTTTGATCTTATCTGATGACATTGCAAATAAACACAGACGAGAAAACCAATTGACGGCTAACACCGAGTCTTTTTCTATACAAATCACCGTTCCGCGCATGGGATGATGTAATAATCAAGCTTTTTGATTGACCAAAGCGCGTATTACAAAAGTTTAGATCTGGACTTGAAACTCGATTTATAGGTTTTGTTAAATTGACATCATCACGAAGGTTACTGTCAATTTTGCAATGAAGCTGTCTATAAATCCTGCTGCAAATACAGATCTGTGCTTGAGACACGTTCTTTAATTACAGGCCTCACAGCCAAATACTGAGCCGCTACTCGAAATTTGGGGAATCCTCAAACAATTAAGTAGCTCCTAAACTCAATAAATCTCATACTAATGTTGAATTAAGAATCTGCTCAATTATTTAAGTAACCCTTAAGTTTTAAGTGGCGTTTCTATATTCGGCCGTTAGAGCACGAAATCATCAAGCTTTTGATTAGATAAAATTGCGTCCGTCGTTTTCTACTAACTTTTTGAGAATGGAAATACATTACAGTCTTGTTTGGTTTTCAAGTCCGTGCCACAAATCTCCATAACAAATTCTCTACAAAAACGTACCATACGAAAAGTAACATGTATTTTGACACCATTCCAGCCAACAATGCGGGTCGACAGCCACAGGAACGACGCCGACAGTCGCATCGTCAGTCGGCGCGGACGGCGCGCCGTCGCTGGCGGAGGCGTGTTCGGACGGCGACGTCGGGACGGTCAAGAAGCTGCTCACGGAGGGCCGGTCGGTGCACGAGACCACGGAGGAGGGGGAGTCTTTGCTGTCGCTTGCCTGTTCTGCTGGGTACTATGAGCTGGCGCAGGTGAGGGATACATAACACACATTTGTAAATCTATATGTAACTAGCTGACCCGGCAAACGTTGTTTTGCCTTATAAATTATAGATAATTAAATTTTTCCTGAATTTTCTTTGCTATAAACCTCACGGAGCCCAAGACCTTTCCAACGAATGCAAAACCGTGGAAATCGGTTCGTGCGTTCTGGAGTTATAGCGTCAGGAAGGAAAACCCGACTTATTTTTATATAGTAGATAACGAAAGTCGCAAAGATTTAAGATATGAAGTAAAGCGGCTTAACCGCTTTGGCTAAAAAACTTAGGAGGGAGATAGATTGGAAGCAGGAGACGGACAAATGATACTTTTCTTTTTTTTTGCCTCTAAGGCGGAACAAAGTTCGCCGGTTCAGCTAGTAATACATAAAATAAATATTCAACACACAATTCACACTAACAAAATCAGTATTTGTGCATAGAGCGGCGACAGAAATACATCATCTGTGAAAATTTCAACTGTCTAGCTATGACAGTTCATGAAATACGGCCAGGTGACAGACATACGGATGGTAGAGTTTTAAGGACCCTTTGGGTATGGAACCCTGAAAAGGACGAACTGTAAACTTACACATCATTAACAAAACGTTTTTAACAAACCCAAATACAGCAAGTTATTCTGCTGCTATTCTTTAGATCAGTTCCATGATAGCATATTATTGTCACAGAAGTTATGCTCTTTCAATTGATACCCCACTTGGGGATATTAGAAAACAATGATGAACAAATATGAGAGTAACTCTTTGTATATGAACGTTTTTATAAAGAAAAATAAGTGGTATATCCGTTGCCTAGTCAGCCGTACACGGTAAGCTTCGTTACGGTCCGTAACACAAGCTTGAAAGCTAAACATGGGAGGCTAGATCGCGCTATGCGATGTTCACAGAATTTTATAAACGATTTATTATTAAAGACACAAACTTCACAAATGTAACACGAATAATTGACCGACCCACAGGTGCTGCTAGCGATGCAGGCGAGCGTAGAAGACCGCGGCATCAAAGGCGACTGTACGCCGCTGATGGAGGCCGCCTCCGCCGGACACGTGGACATAGTGCGGCTGCTCATAGCGCATCAGGCCGACGTGAACGCCGTGTCCGGCTCGGGAAACACGCCGCTCATGTACGCGTGCGCCGGCGGACACGAAGACTGTGTGCGCGCCTTGATCGACAACGGCGCCAACGTCGAGGACCACAACGAGAACGGACACACGCCGCTCATGGAGGTAACTAGCGTGGACGTAGCGGGAATAGCCCACCAGGCAGACGTGACCGCCGTGTCCGGCTCGGGGAACACGCCGCTCATGGAGGTAACTAACGTGGACGTAGCGGGAATAGCGCACCAGGCCGACGTGACCGCCGTGTCCGGCTCGGGGAACACGCCGCTCATGGAGGTAACTAACGTGGACGTAGCGGGAATAGCGCACCAGGCCGACGTGATCGCCGTGTCCGGCTCGGGGAACACGCCGCTCATGTAGGTAACTAACGTGGACGTAGCGGGAATAGCGCCCTAGGCCGACGTGACCGCCGTGTCCGGCTCGAGGAACACGCCGCTCATGGAGGTAACTAACGTGGACGTAGCGGGAACAGCGCCCCAGGCCGACGTGACCGCCGTGTCCGGCTCGGGGGACACGCCGCTCATGGAGGTAACTAACGTGGACGTAGCGGGAACAGCGCCCCAGGCCGACGTGACCGCCGTGTCCGGCTCGGGGGACACGCCGCTCATGAAGGTAACTAACGTGGACGTAGCGGGAATAACGCCGTGTCCGATTCACGTAATTTGGTAACTTATAACATAGCCTTATTATCCTGCCTCACACTCGCCTTTTGGCGTGGTTAATCTATAGACTACCTTTCATAACAGACATTTTTAATCTTATTAATAAACTTGGAGTAATTTTACCAGTCAATCAATTTATACGTCTTTAATGTGTGGTAACCTTGTCCATAACCCCTTATCTTAGTTTGTTACCTCAATCAAGTTTAATCCGAAGTCCTTCTGCATACATTAGTCACATAGGAAACATGGCGAAGCACGACGTAAGTCATAAAGTGACGTAGATTGGACTATGAACACGTAATCGAATTCTTTTCAAAGATTTAATATTCGTATGATCTGTGTAGCGTGCGGCGTGAGGCACACCGCAGAACGTTGTGGGTTCGATATCCGCCGGTTCCAACTAATATTTGGATGGTATTTGCTATTTGTCGTGGCTTATTAGCCTAAGCCGTATGGCTAAGTGATACTCGTATATCCGTGTTTTGATACATAAAACGGGTGTGTTATCATCCAGGCCTGTTTGTCTTTTATTAAATCTTGTCACTTTTGTGGCCAATTTTACTTATTGGTTACTGAAGAGCATGATAATCAAGAAACCGGTCCTTTTCATTTCGTATAGTGATGTGTCTCATAGGCCCTCTAGCTTGACCTTACGACTGCTATCAGAGATACCAATCGGATCTAACTGCTTAACGTTCTCCTAAAAAGCGTTGACGAGCTCGAAAACAACGACGGCGACTAAGAAAGATACATTCTAATACACGGCGAGAACACCCGAGAAGCGAGAATGTGAAGAGTTTCTCGTCTTCTCGTTCTCGCGCTCGCCTGTTCTCCGATCAGTGTCGGTATTTTTGGCCGAGACAAAGGATCTCTCTCATCACAATTGAGAAAATGAAAGTGTGGATAATTTGCTCGTTCTTACGAGAAGTCTCGGCGAAACTTCTCGCCCAGCCTTCTCGCCGTAAGTCAGTATTTAAATGCACATCTTAAGGCCGCTCCACATTCTCACGAGAATCTCGCGAAAACGCGAGAAACATGCGAGAAGCGAGAATGTGGAAGCGATTCGCGTATTCTTCTCAAGTTCTCGCGTTGTTCTCCGGCTTTTCTCCACTTTTTGTCGGTTTTTTGGCGCGAGACAAAGGAGCGCGAGAACGTGAAAACAGGCGAGAACGTGTATTGACTCCACACTCGCATGTTTCTCGTAGCGCGCAAGCCGCCGCTCACTATAGTGAGAACTATTTGAGAACTTTGTGAGAGTGTGTACCCAAAGAAGTTCTCGCTACAGTTCTCGCTGAGAATCTCCGGAGATTCTCGCGTGAATGTCTCGTGAGAATGTGGAGCGCCCTTTAGACACCGGATGTCTAAAATGTGCACTAGAATATATTTTAATGAATATAAAAAGCTCCAAATCACCTATCTGTATCCTCCAGGCCGCATCAGCCGGCCACGTGGGCGTCGCCAAGATCCTCCTGGAGCACGGCGCGGGCATCAACACGCACTCCAACGAGTTCAAGGAGTCGGCCCTCACGCTCGCCTGCTACAAGGGCCACCTCGACATGGTGCGGTTCCTGCTGGCGGCGGGCGCGGACCGCGAGCACAAGACCGATGAGATGCACACCGCGCTCATGGAAGCCAGCATGGATGGCCACGTCGAGGTTGCGAGGCTCTTGTTGGACTCGGGCGCTCAGGTAACTATGGCACGTTATCTTTAGTGTTTTCCTTACTCAGTCGCAGGGGATTTGAACCCCCTTGCTTTTAAGCGATCGTTAGCAGATCACAGACTTATGTGGAAAGGAAGAAAATAAGTTTATTTGGATATATGATATATGCCAAGATATATGTCAAGAATGTTTTTTAATAAAAGTTGAAAGATTACACTAATACATCGTCGTCGATATTTCCTCTTAACTACAACCTTGAATAGGTTTCTTCTAGGGAAGCATGTTATACAGTCGATCTCATCTATCGATTCCCATCAGGAGAGACAAGGTCAAATGCTATCTTATCTCATTCAAAATTAAAACGGGTAAAAGTGTTGAAAATTACCTTACTGCAGATGTCAACATGAGAGAATACAATGTAAAAAGATCTAAAAAAAATTACACAAAAACAACTTATAAAAAAAAACAAACCCTAAGAAATAACAAACGTGTAGATACAACAAAGAATAGAAGTTGTGTGCTACCCGAATAGGAACAGTCTCAGCCTGTATGTAATGTTTATCTCTGTTTATCAACTTTGAAACTTCATGTCATAGTAAAAGACAAACGATACGTAGTTTATGCATCTGTTGATCAGCGTTTATAAGTGGGGGAATGAGTGTTTATGTTCTTAACAACGGCAAAAGAAATATTATCACGTTAAAACTTAAAGATATTGGGTAGTACATCAATCATACATATAAAACAACTTGTTTTACTGCAGTCTTATTATCCAAAATCTTCTAGGTATGCGTGCTATATTTTAGACCAATTAATTTATCATCTGGTGAGGATTGAGTCGAACGCCCACGGATCTATTGAATAAAGATTGTTCATACTGCTCAACTAGACTGAGAGTTTTGTATAATATTTCTAGATTTAAGTGTATGGTTCCAAACTTGTTGCTCACCCCAAGGTTCATAACTCTTTGTAATTTTATTGCGATGTGTGATATGGCCCGTCCCGAATCAAGTAACGTAAATATTCTCATTGTATGTTTGAAGACTCCATGGACATCTTACTAAAAAAAAAATAAAGTGCGCACTGTGTACTCTCTTTATATAGAACCGAGCGCAATTGCATTTGGGAACATGATCTGTCTAAACTGATCCCGGACTCCTGAGAGTGGCCTGAGGGTACAGCGGACCCCTTAATTTATGCCTAAACGTTGAATACAGTTAGGGACAGATATATATTTAGATCAGTTCTTCGATCCAGAGGGACATTAAGGGTCTGGCTTTCTTGGGGAGTTGGGTTGGCTCGAGTGAGTATAATTTCCATGCAATGCGGATGCAAAATAGTCCCTCAGAGGTCGATTTGCCTGACAACGAATACAAATACAAAGTAGATCAGTTGTTGATGGGATTGTTGCTCGTGTGTATAAGAAAGAAGAATATATTTTAAGTCAATGTTTTTGCTCATTATGAACTTATGAACTCGATAGTTATTTCTCGGCCCGTAAGTGTCATAAAACAAATCATGTAACAACAGTATCTCCAACAAACTGTGTGTTCAGGTGAACATGCCAACGGACAGCTTCGAGTCTCCGCTGACGCTGGCCGCGTGCGGGGGCCACGTGGAGCTCGCCATGTTGCTGCTGGAGCGAGGAGCCAACATCGAGGAGGTCAACGACGAGGGGTACACACCCTTGATGGAGGCGGCCAGGGAAGGTATGCCATACGACCAATTACCTAGTAGTTGGTACCTCACTTCTTTGGTCAGCTGTCATACAAATTTGTTTCCCGGAATGGTTATGACCAGTCACATAAGTTGTACCTGACAAGTCATGAGACCTATCAGCGATTACATGACTTGTTAAAACAGGTAAGTTTGTAATACTTACAATTACAGATCAACTACCGCAGCCCCAGAAACATTATAAATGTTGTGTGTAAATTAATGTTGTGTAAAAATTATGAATTACCCCTTTACGCAAAAACTACTGAATGATTGTGATTTGATGACACTTGGTATGCAGATAACTGAAGATCTGGATTAACACATCGGTTACTTTTTATCCTGATAAGGCGCAACTGATCAGAACTCAAAATCGAAATATGCCCATCTTAATGTATTATTTCAAAATTTAATTGTTATTTGTTTGGTCAGGGTTTATCAGTCACAGTAACTGAGTCCATGTGTAATCCTCAGGTCACGAGGAGATGGTAGCGCTGCTGCTCGGTCAAGGCGCACAGATCAACGCGCAAACCGACGAGACCCAGGAGACGGCGCTCACGCTCGCCTGCTGCGGCGGCTTCCTTGAAGTTGCTGACTTCCTCATTAAGGTATGTATGGCATTATACTGATCTATGAACCATCGCACAAAGATGAAGTTTTAAACCAAACTTAACTTATAATAAAAAAATTAAATTAAAATTTAAAAAACCCCCGACTTAAAAGATCTTCGAAGTTAAAACAAAAAAAAACAAAACTTTAAAAAGGTAAAAATAATAAGCCGAAAACAAATTTCATGTCTCTGAGTAGGTATGTGGTACTTTACGTTCCCGCGTCGGGGGCCGCGGGCAGAAGTTGATGGTTACCTACCCGTGCTTATAGTATCTAACGTTTCTGCGTCCCCCTACGCGGGAACGTAAGGTACCACAAACCTACTCAGAGACATGAAATTTGTTTTCGGCTTATTATTTTTACCTTTTTAAAGTTTTGTTTTTTTTTGTTTTAACTTCGAAGATCTTTTAAGTCGGGGGTTTTTTAAATTTTAATTTAATTTTTTTATTTCACCCTTTTTGTAAGAGCGATTTTAAACATGCATATTGTTGTCACAAAAGTTAAGTCCTTTCATTTGATACCCCACTCGGGTATATTAGAAACAATCGGGTTTTATTTCTGAGTTTGACCCTACATATACTTTGAACGGCTAAACCGATTTTGATTAAACATGCATATTCTTGTCACAAAAATTATGCTCTTTTATTTGATACCCCACTCGGCCATATTTGTAAACATTCGGTTTTTATTGCCGAGCTTCAACCCACATTTATTATGAACGGCTAAGCCGATTTTGATCAAACATAGCTAAGAACACTCGCGCAAAAGTCACCTATCAACCAAAAAAAACTACATTGAAATCGGTTCAACCTTTCGTGAGCTATGATGCCACAGACAGATACACACACAGACAGACAGACAGACAGACACGTCAAACTTATAACACCCCTCTTTTTCCGTCGGGGGTTAAAAACATAACAAATATTAGGAAAAAATATATAAGTTATAATTAACCTAAAAAAATAAAACTAACTAAAAGTCCAAACTTAATCTAAATCAATTTAATCTTTGGTGAAGGGAAAAGTGGGCAGAATGTTGGCTGCATTGCCTCATTGTATGCCATTTATCAGGGCCAAATACAAGCTAGCATTTTGGTCACCCGATGCCTCCACCAAATTCTCTGGACAGCTCCAGAGGGTCTGGCCCCCACAGATCTAAAGTCTCCACCCCAAACGGCACAAACATGTGACTCATATCTAGATACTATATTTAAGCCGTTTAAGATTCCAATGTACAGCTACGTCTGAGGTTGGAACACTTTCAACATGTGCATAATATTCCCTCTCCAGGCGGGCGCTGACGTAGAACTGGGCGCCTCAACCCCCCTAATGGAAGCCTCCCAAGAAGGCCACCTGGAACTGGTGCGGTACCTCATCAACGCCGGCGCGGACGTTCACGCGCAGACACAGACCGGCGACACGGCGCTCACCTACGCCTGCGAGAACGGACACACGGACGTGGCCGAGCTGCTACTCCGCGCGGGGGCTCATCTCGAGCACGAGAGCGAGGGCGGCAGGACTCCGCTCATGAAGGCTTGTCGCGCGGGCCATGTCTGTACTGTGCAGTTCCTTGTTGGGAAGGTAAGTTGTGCTGTGGGAGTTCTTAGACCATTAGACCTGTCCTTTTGTATGGTAGTGAGGCGTGGCCATTGCTTGAGCGACATAAGCAGGAGCTGCGTGTCACGGAGATGAAGATGCTGCGCTGGATGTGTGAAGTGACGCGAAAAGACCGCGTCACTCCCGCATCAGGGGCAGACATGTCCGAGACATTGCAGACAAACTGCAAGAATGCCGCTTACGGTGGTACGGCCACGTTCTACGAAAACCGGCTAGTTACGTGGGAAACAAATGTCTTGCCATGGCGCCTCCACCCGGCCGCGGCAGATTGGGAAGACCCAAGAAGTGCTGGCTTGACGTTGTAAGATCGGATATGCGTGCAAATGGCCTCACTACACGGGATGCCGAAGATCGTGCGAAGTGGAGACGTAAAAGTAGGAAAGCGGACCCCGGGCTCTCGAGAGAGATGCAACCGGGAACAACGCTCGGATGATGATGATGACTATATTTTCATTTCATATGTTTAATGTGTTTAATCACAGTGTGCAGGTATATTATGTATTGAATTGAACACACAAATTGTGACCACGAAGTCTTACATGGACCGAGTATGGCTGCTGACCTCTAAGCCAACCGTGCAGCCAGATTGCAGTCAGTGTGCACCGGCACTGTACAGTTCCAGAACTAACTGCAAATTTGCAGTTGGAATGCAGTTGTTTAGAGCCTAATCAGGATTGGATCTATCAAGGAATTCTCACAAAGACTTTTGACCTTAAAACGATACATTGACTGGTATGATGACATCATCATTTTAGCCGAGTGACATCCACTGTTGAACATAGGCCTTTACAAATGACCTCCACGATGACGAACGTTCGTTCTGTGCTATCCAACAGCTTCTTCCACCCTTCGCCAGAACATCAGCTACGTGTGTCCATATGCGGTCGCCACCCCATCGTGTAACATTTAAATGACCAACTTACCAATATATTGTTTACGACGTTCCAGGGTGCCGACGTAAACCGCATGACCGGCAACGGCGACCACACGCCGCTGTCGCTGGCGTGCGCGGGCGGGCACGTGGACGTGGTGAAGTTCCTGCTGGCCTGCGACGCCGACCCCTTCCGCAAGCTGCGCGACAACAGCACCACGCTCATAGAGGCGGCCAAGGGCGGCCACACGCCCGTCGTGCAGCTCTTGCTGGACTTCCCGCACTCCGTGATGCTGCCTAGAGGTAGGTTACTTCCGCAAGCTGCGCGACAACAGCACCACGCTCATAGAGGCGGCCAAGGGCGGCCACACGCCCGTCGTGCAGCTCTTGCTGGACTTCCCGCACTCCGTGATGCTGCCTAGAGGTAGGTTACTTCCGCAAGCTGCGCGACAACAGCACCACGCTCATAGAGGCGGCCAAGGGCG
>OY292400.1:13065654-13168244 GCA_958496205.1 Idaea biselata | reverse complement strand
GTATTTCAAAAACTACAAGGGAATTCTAGTATGATGTGAGGTCGCTTCTGATTGGTCGAGTCAAATCGAGTTGGTCATGGAATTCAAAATGGCTGCCCTATCTGTCAAATATACTAGTCTGCCTTCACTGACCAAAAAGTTTCTTATAAGTTTCAGATTTTCTTTGAAGTTTCGCACTTGGCCGGGTTTTTTATTTACTTTGAAAGGATCGAACCCATTCTCATCGCTCACAGGCTGTACTTGTATCTTATGTAGGCCAGCACCTGATGGTGGTATTATATTAAGAAAATAGTATAGAAAGCACAACGGTAAAATTGGGGCAAGTTAAATTGAAGACATACAGTTACTTTTGTTGCGAATTGGTCAACTCGGTATAATGCCTAGCCATTCAGCTAGTGCTGTTCTACCTCCACTCTTCTACCCCTATATGAATACTTTGTTAATGCTAGAAGCTCACTATGTACCTTCTAAAGAGAAGTGTCTATTGTGCGACGTTCACCTTTTGCGAATTACGATTTGTGTGCCCCTTCCATCTTCACTATGACTAACTTGTACATGTGTCCGTTGTCAGTGGATCTTAGAGAAATGAGATCGTTACTACTTGTGAAGTGTGGTGTATAAAGGTGCGTGTGCGCCTGTCTGTTGCAGGCTTGGAACAAGTGGAGTCACTAGAGCCGCGGCCCGACACTGCCTTATACTGCCGCCCGCCCCCGCGCCCGCGCAGCCGCGACCGACGGTGTAGATATTAGTGACAAAGATTATATTATACAAATTATAACTATATAAATACATAGAGATGTCCTATCGAGATGAGAACTAACTGTACGATCGACTGAAGTGACCATTAAACGATTCATTATAATGAAACTCGTGAGGGGAGTCGGATGTAGTTTTATTTGTTAGAGTCGGTTCGCGCCGATCGCGATCGTGCCGCGTTAGACGAATTCTAGTTACGTTTTGTGTACTCGTGTTGTATACTGTCGACTGTCGACTGTCGACTGATGTCCAGTACAACGCGACAATACAACACGAACGCGAACGCGAACGGTACCGGTATATGTACTGTATACATATAGCGTACGTAGCGTATGTGTAGGTAGCCAGGAATGTGATTCCGAAGTGCCGCTGTTAGTTTTGCGTTGCCTTGAGCGTCGCCTCGCGCCGCCCCACCCTTATTATACATATTTTACACTATATATTATCGCATAATACGATATTAAGTTTCGGTGGTTGATGCTCTGCTCATCGAGACGATTATATTAAAACGTGTATTAATATAATAAAATTTGCTTGTACATGAAAATTAAATATCATATATTGATGCACTGTATCCACTGGTGTTTTTAATACCACCTGTCTTTTTTCAATAATACGTTTTTTTTATTAGGTTTATTTGGGTAATGTGTATATTTATAAGTAAATTATTATGGAGGACTTACTGTGTCTCGAATATAATTATAAAAGGCAGGTAATGCGGTAAGTTCCAGGCAAATAAACCGTTGTCAAAATGATTTGCGTGTGTTCTTGAGTAGGACCTCGTTACAAGATCCATTGAATTTCCTACACTATCGATCAAACTGAACACGCATTCTATCGCTATCCATCTACTCTATATAGTTCTAGCTGGGCGTTTACCCCATGTAAATATCAAGATCAAAAGTAGGTACTCCTCGATAATGTTCTATTGGTAAAAGAATTTTTGAAATTGGTCTATTAGTTTCGGAGCCTATTCGTTACAAACAAACAAATCTTTTCTCTTGAAGACCTCAGTGGCGCGTCGGGCGAAACCCCGGCTGCAACGCAGAAGCTTGCGGGTTCGATTCCCTCTGAGACAAATATTTATGCCGACTATAAATGTGTTTCTGGTTCTAGGTGTTTTCTGTGTGTATTTACAAAAAGTATAATGTGTAGTATATCCGTTGTCTAGTACCCATAGTACAAGCCTAGTTGCTTAGTTTAGATTGCGGTGTGTATAACCTACTGCAATATTTATTTTTAATATTACTAGGTATAGACTAAAATAAAAACAGTTTCAAAAACTTTCTATAACTTTTAATAGCTGGTTGTCGAGATTCATATAGTTACAAAAATAATCATTGATTGATTACATTAAAATCATACCGCCGTCTAATAAAAAATCAATAAGTATATAAAATTGGAATTTACATTAATGCTGCCTCATAGACATTAATAAATGCAATAAAAAAGAGATACATATAAAAATCTTACAAAAATAATAACTAATTATTATACTTAATAAGTATACTAAAATTCATTTGGATATACACGAAGGATCGTCGATTTTAACAAAATCTAGCAGGCGAGGTCCACTGTACCGTCAGGCCACTCCCAGGAGCACCGTCCGGGATCAGTTAGACACATCGTGTCCCCAAACCTCCTTAGTGTTCGGTTCTCTAAGGAGAGCTGCCTCGTGCCAAAGTAACATTAAATTCCATTTGGGGACACGATCGGTCTATAACTGATCCCTGACGGTTGCCCCTGGGGGCCTGACGGTACAGCGGACCCCTCTCTTTATCCCTTGCTGGTCATAGCTGGGGACGCTATAACATATATGCGTAACGTATTAGAGAATGGGTTTGCTATGTGCCCAAGTAACATTACCTGTTGTCCAGACAGATACGGCCCTAGTGTAGCGGGTAAGCCTTGGGGCCTAGCTGGAGGCGTCCGGTCATTACCAGGATCGTGCCTTAAGGCCCGGCGCACATTATGAGCATCGTCACGGCTGAGGATTTTAGTTGGCAAACAGCATTATACATTAACTTCATGGCAATAAAGTAGAAATTTCCATGGTATATGGTCATCGGCAGCCTTGAGGATGCTTCGGGATACTTCGGCATCCTTCGGCGGCGCCGAGGCAAGACTCGGGTGTGAGTAGCTTGCCCTGCCTCGTCATCCCTAAGAACGTTGCAGCATGCCAAAGCATAGTTCCCGATAGTGTGCGCTTGCATGTAGGGATGCCGAAGGATCCCTTTCCTTGCCGATGCTCATAATGTGCGCCGGGCCTTACAGCTCCGGTACCATATTGATAGGTGGTATGTGGTAGGTGCCGGCCCCAGCGAGGTTGTCGTTAGTTCTTCCGAGGAATGAGTGGTGAGCGGCTTCATTGCTCTGGTACCAGTCGGGACAATGTGGTAGTGTCACTTTGGCACGACCATGACACGACACGGTGAATAAACGATTATGCCTTCCTCCCTGTTTTATTTACCGACTACGGCTCGGTTTGGACGTCGATTTCCTTAAAATAATTTCTAGTAGATATGCCTGCTAGAGCAATAAAAATAAAATTACAAAACATCTGTGTATATCTGACAAAGTACCACAAGGTAAGTACTAGTATTTACAATTCCGAATGCCGCTCGAGTATTCTCTTTTCGATATCGGAATGCATTTTCTCAACTTTACGCGAATGTTTCTTGATCATTTGCTCCTGTTCTTCGAAATGGTTGAACTTATCGCCCGCAGCCGCCATCTGTTCAAACAAATATAAACAGTGGAATAAGTTGCAAGTATTTGTAATATTTCGTAATTAAATTCGTGTTGTACTGTTTATTTTCTGAATAGAAATAGTATCGAAAGTATAAAACAAAAAAAATAAAAGTAAACATGTTCATATGTTCATACTAGCGCGTAGCGATGACGAAAATTTTATTATAAACATAAATAACAAACCAGTACAGTGGCCGGCAGATTAGTTGAAAAAAATGGCGGATGCGCGCAGAGGTCTATTTTTAATAGAAGTCGCATGTAAAATGTACTGCGCGAACTTTCCCCTTCCACGTCAAAATTTTTCAACTCATCTGCCCGCCACTGTATATGGAAATAAAGAGGAGACAAATAAAAAGAATAAATGGGCGATACGTGAACCTTGGTGTGGTGTTTCTCTTTATTGCTTACATGGTCGGCTTGCAGTCCGCGCAGCTTTAGCAGACGGGACTCGTAGTGTAGCAGCTCGACCTATAAACATTTTATCTTTTCTAAAAACTACCTTCGTCCTGCGTAAGGCTTAGAACGAACGTGCGTTTAAAATACGCACAACTGAAAACGCAGAACCGCGTATCAACACGCAAAATCAGTAATTGAAAAAAACGCTAATGCGTGGGCTTGTATAGAAAGCTGTGTTGCATTTTTTGGGGTTTCAGATTACGGGAAAACGCAGGCGTTTAATCGCAGTGCGTCCTAGCCTAAGTCCGCCTATAGCTGATCCCTGACTGTTGCTCATGGGAGTGGCCTGGCGGTACAGCGGACCCCTCCATTTATACCCAAAGTGGTCATAGTTATCGATAATCTAGCTTTCTATTGGTTAAATATTTTTTGAAATGTTTCCATTTCAGAGCCTATTCGTTACAAACAAACAAAGAAATATTTTCTCTTATCCTCTTATTCTTATGGGATGCCTCCATCATATAGAACACACTCTCCAAATTGCAGCTCTCTACTAGAGTGAGTTTCATCTTTAAATTCCTATGCCGTCATGTTGGTAGCAAAACAAAAAGTGCTAAATACAAAAAAAAATAATGTGCTACCTTTAATTTAGGGGGATTTGTATACAAAGAATGAATGAACGAATCTTCCTGTATTCAAGGTTTAGGGTATAGCACATTCAAGATATTAACTTTTCAAGATAAAACTAACGCAAGATTTTTTTCTTTTGCTACCAACATGACGGCATAGGTAATTAAAGATGAAACGCACTATATTAGCAGTTTAGGTTTAGGTTGATCATTCACAGGACAAAGCATTTAATAGATATAGACTGCTACATCATACATACTGCAGATATAATAGAAAAAGTACACAATAAAAAAAAGTTACCTTCAAAGAAGCCAGCTCGTCAACAGTGAAGTTAGAAGCGACTGCCATCCGCCACAGACCTTGCACCTTGGGCTCTATGAATTCTTTGTTATTAGGGCCTGTACAACAAGTATACACAGGTAAGTATATGCGTAGAAATATAATCAAGGAAATATATATCGCCTAAAATCCTCCTGTGACGAGATTCATAACCGTGCCCTCGCTTGCCGGACGACCAGGGTTGCCATCTAGCCCCATGGTAAACTACTAAGCTTGTGTTATAGTGACTAGACAATGGATATAATACATAAATATATTTTTCTTTTGTAAATACATACATAGAAAGACACCCACACCAGAAACAAATATTTATTTTAAGGATAAAAACTTGCACCCGGCGGGAATCAAACCCAGCAACCTTCTGCATTGCAGTCGGGCATTCGCACGACGCGCCACAGCGGTCGTCAAATACTATAATATTAATTATAAGACGAGTAGAATCTGATCATACCTCTAGAAGTAATTCTATGAAGCTTATCAAAGCCATCTCTCAAGTCTCTATGCTTCTCTCTCACCAAGTTAGCTTTATCCAGGAAATCTTTGGATACCTCATTGGACTCGGCATTTATTTCATTGAACTTCTCGAGCTCATCCTCATTTAGAACATCTGAAACAAATAACAGTAAGTATAGATAGCAATAACCCTTTTTCAGACTACCTTATCATTTTATCAGCTTGTCCAAAAACAAAGATTTATTTATTTATTTTATTTTAAAGAAAAATGAGGGACTATACATGATAGTTGCGTCCCGCGGTTTCACCCGCGTGTGTCCCGATCCCGTGGGAATATCGGGATCAAAAGTAGCCTATGTTACTCTACGATAATATATAGCTTTCTTTTGGTGAAAGAATTTATACAATTGGTCCAGTAGTTTTTGAGTTTATCTACTATATAAAAATAAGTCGGGTTTTCCTTCCTGACGCTATAACTCCAGAACGCACGAACCGATTTCCACGGTTTTGCATTCGTTGGAAAGGTCTCGGGCTCCGTGAGGTTTATTCAGGAAAATTCAGGAAAAATTTTATTATCTATAATTTATAAGGCAAAACAACGTTTGCCGGGTCAGCTAGTTTATTACAAACATACACACACACACACACACACAAATACAAATCTTTCCTCTTTATAATATTAGTGTAGATGTAGATAGTAGAGTGTTTGACCACCATCTCACATAAGTGTCAGATGATATGGTCTAAGATGAAGCACGCTAATCTAGAAGAAGGAAGATGTGTGTTTGTATGTTTATCATGGCCAAACAGTTTGACTGTTTTTAATGAATTTGGTCTAGAATTTTACAAAATGACTCTTGCAGGCAATGTTGTGTAGCACTGTGGCTAGTAGTAATAAATAAAACAAACAAAAATAAATATTTTAAAGGAAAAGTAGGTATGTCTACAAAAACACAATGCAAGTTCGACATTGATCAGGATTCAAACCAACAACGCCTCTATACTGAATCTGGGAGTAACAACTTAACCAATTAGTCCACCGGCGTCGGTGACTCACACGCTGAATCTTTGCATCTGTATTTCACCATCTACTATAACTTATATTTCTATAAACGCCCAGTGCAGGCTGAAGCACTTAAAATAAAAATAGAATAATACTAACTTTTGTAAGCATCAACATTTTTGCCACTGTCCACATCTGTGAGCAGTTCATAGTACTGGTCAATCTTGTCCTGATGATGGAAGAACTCCTCCCTCAACGCAGCCAGCTCCTCGCTAGTGAAGCCCGAGGACTCGGCCTTGGACCAAAGCATGTTCAGCTTCTTGTCTTTGAATATGCTTTTGTTGATTGAATCTTCTAATACTGAATTAAATGCCTGGGAAGAAATAATATGTTTTTGCAGGGCCTAATCTAGCCTGCCATGCTATGATATAACCCTGGCACAGAATAGGGCAAGCCCATCTGTAAACTACAGCTGTAAAACATTACTAAATTATGACGTAAGGTACCTACCATGCCCAACCCCTGATTATTTGGCTCTTTAGCGGACCCCGGGCTCCCGAGAGGGATGCAACAGGGAACAATGTTCAGATGAGAGAGAGGACAAAGTCTAAAGTAAACATAAACCAGCTATAAAAATGTGGCAAAAATAATCAAATTCTAGAGCATTATCTGTACATAGATTCATATTTGGGTCATTGTGCTCCTCACCTTGTTCAGGGTGAGGAGATGAGAAGCTATTGCTGACATTTTACTGAAAACACGTTTTATTTTAGCTGGCACGACTAATTTTCACTTTTTCTACGCCTATTTCCGCCATGGTTCACAAGTTTGCCACCAGGTGGGGCGAGTGACGCGAAATTCAGTTGAGAACGGTGTCGCCATTTTCTTGTCATTGCGTTGTTGAACATCGCGCTGTCAACACGTTGACTATACTTTGTTCTAATTGGTGGAGTATTTCTGTTGCAGATTACTTTTACTAAATTGAACTTAGAGGCTGGCAGACACCGGACGGGAGGCGACAGCGACATCGTCGAATACATTGAGATCTGCTTCAACTCGTAGTTCGGACGGTACCGAAAATTCGAAAAGAGTTTCAGCAACTCCAACCGAAAATCGGACTGTTCTGAATCGCGCTCACCGAAATTTCTAGAAGAGTTTCAGCAACTCCTATCGAATACGGACGGTTATGAATCGCGCGGACCGAAATTTCGAGAGGAGTTTCAGCATCTCCTTGCGAAAACCGAACGGTTATGAATCTTACGCACATAAAAGATTTTCAGCATCCTATCAAAAATTTGTGTCGCAGAAAAAGGTCACGTGAGTCTAATCATGCTTTTAACTCTTAATTGTTCGAATTATCTATTACCTTGCATCTGAAAAATGAGATTTTTCTGTTACTACCTACCCTACAACGGAAAAACAATCTGTAGACTCACTAACATACAACTGATAAAAATATGATTTTTCGGGTACCCTACAAATTTTTTAGATTTTTGAAAACCGAGTTTGGATTGGTATTACTGTAATTACGCCGGGTTTTGTTGAGCTTGGAATGAATAACGACTTACGATTTACAAACTCAGTTTAACGGTAATTGAATTTGACTGATAAATATCAATATATAAAAATATATCCCCCTCTTCTCAGAGGCAATGGGACGAGCCGCTCTGCACGTTAGAATTCAATGACCTGATATACATACTTCAAGTTCTTCTGCAGAGCGTGCTCGTTTACATGCCGTTACTCGATGGGAATCGGGTCTTTGGTTACAATTCAATTCAATTCAATAATTTATTCATAATATAGGTACAGGTGGTGGTAGGTTAACAATAGGTTCCTCTATATTGGCCAGTTCGGCATATGAAATCATGTTCTGAAAACAAATTACCTAGTCAATTTACTCACATGTCAATAGAATTCATACATACACAAAATTAACCATTGAAACTAAGTAAAATTGGATAATGTCAGCAAATACATAGCTAAATACCAAAATACAATACAAACAAAACAAGGCATACCTATCAGCCACAGAGTAGGTTAAATAACAATTTCTTTTCGTTCAAAAACATATAACTTAAAAATGTCAAATCAATCATGCAGGTAATGTCCGCAAAAAAATAAAAATAGAAATATTAGTTGGTCAAAAATTATTTCACACGTTAAGCAAAATTATTAAGAAAATTGAAATTTCTGTCTAAAATGAAATGTCTGAAATTAAAAAAAAAAAAAAAAAAATTAAATTGGTCAAAAATATTACGTCACCTAAATTTAAAAAAATAAATAAATAATAATTAGTCGAAAATGTCAATCTATAAATATCACATTTTTCGTTCATGTAGGTACTCGGAAATGGAGTAATACGCTTTTTGTAGCAGAAATGACTTAAGGCTATATTTAAATTCCTGAAAAGGTAATTCTTTAATGACTAGTGGAAGTTTATTATATATTTCTGGTCCCATGCAAAAAATACTCTTTGTCATCTTTTCAGTCCGTCTATTTGTACTTCGTAATGTATTTGCTAATCTTTTACTTTTAAATGATGGCAGATCGTTAATGTTTGTTTTAATATGTAATGCAGCTTCAAATATGTATATTGACGGTATCGTTAGAATCCCATGTTTTCTAAAATATTCTTTGCATGAATCTTTACTTTTTAATTTGAATATTGCACGTATACATTTTTTTTGCCCAATTAGTGCATCTTCAACATTGGTTGAGTTACCCCAGCATAGGATTCCATACCTAGCTATTGACGATGCATAGGCGTGGTAGGCAATCTTAGCCGTCTCTAAGCTTGCAACTTTTGTTAATTGCTTTAACATATATGAGCACTGCCTTAACTTATTATTTGTATGTTCAACGTGTGATTTCCATGTCATGTCAGAATCAATATATACACCTAAAAATTTTGTAGAATGAATTTCTTGTATGTTAGTATTATTATATTTTATGTCCATTTTTTTAAATTTTGTGTTTATGTTAGTAAATGTCATTAATTTTGTTTTGTCTAGGTTTATGTGTAAGTTATTACCATTCATCCACCTAATTATATCCGCCATAGCTTCGTTAATAATCAATTCAAAATTGTCAGGATTGTTATCAGTGAAAATTACTGTACTATCGTCGGCAAATAATATTACTGGATGTTTTGTACATTTTGGAAAGTCATTTATATAGATCAGAAACAGAAGCGGGCCCAAGATGCTGCCCTGTGGTACCCCAACTTTAACGTCTTTGAGATCTGACTTATATTTCTCTTCAGTTACTGATTGATTAGCTATACGCAAAATTTCCGTGAATTGTTGTCTGTCGGACAGGTAGGATGCAATAAGTTCAAGGACATTTCCCCGTATTCCATAAGTTTCTAATTTCCTCATTAATATTTTATGATCCACGTGGTCAAATGCTTTCGACATGTCCATAAATATAGAAGCGACTCGTTTCTTTGAGTCTAATCCTTTTAATATCATATTGTAAAACGCCTGCAGTGCCATCCCAATTGATTTATCTTTCCTAAACCCATATTGTTCCTTACAGAAAATACTATTTTTTTCAAAGTACTGGTTAAGATTAGCATAGATGACTTTTTCGATTATCTTGCTGAAAATTGGTATTAGTGCTACTGGTCTATAAAATTTCATATTTGTTTTGTCCTCCTTCTTAAATAGTGGTATTATAACGGATACCTTTAGTTTTTGAGGGAAAATTCCTGTAATAAAACATTTATTGATTATGTCACTGAGTACAGGTGCTATTGTCATGGCTACTCTTTTTATTATATTAGTAGAGATGTCATCATACCCCGTGCTATACGTATTTCTGAGCGATTTTATTATTTGTATGATGTCATTAGGAGTTACAGGAGGCATAAAACACGATGTCAAAGAATTATTCGTCAGAGTATTGTACATTAAGTCAGTAGTAGTCAATTTTATTTCATCTATAAAATAATTATTAAAGCAATTTGCAATGTCATTAGGGTCGTCATATAGTTTATTATTTGATTTTATAATATTTATATATTCTTTAGGTTCATTCGGGTTCTGTTTGTTGATTACCTCCCATGCTGCTTTAGATTTATTTTTAGCTGTGTTGACATAGTAGTTGTTTTGTGATTTTTTAGTTAAATTTATAATGTGTCTTAGTTTTTTAGTATAGTTTCTTAGATGATTTTTATTTAGTGTACTAGGATTTTTCCTGTAGTTCCAAAGCATTTGACGTTTCCTGCGTGCACATAACTTAATTCCTTTGCTCAGCCATTGTTGAGTTTGTGTAATTGGAATTTTGATTTTAATGTTGGGGAAGCAAAGGTCATAAAATAGCTTGAATATGTCATGAAAGCTATTGAAAGCCTCATTAGGGTCACTAGCACTATAGACATCGGAGAATGACAACTCAGTAATATGTTTTGTAAATTTAATAATGTTTTGCTCATTGAAATCTCTCCTGTATTTATACCAAAATTTTATACTGTATGTTTTTTTCGTTTTGAATTTAGCCATTTGTGCTGTATGGTCTGAGAGACCCAAATCCAGTATTTTTACTGCTGTTGGTTTTGAGTTTGATGCAATATTGTCTAAACACGTTTTGCTTTCAGGGCGTGTCGCCTCATTAATTCTTAGCTTTAAATTAAATTGTGCAAGTGCTACATCAAACTTCTTTCTAGCTGTGGTATTTTCAAATCGATCGATATTGAAGTCTCCACACAGTACTAGTTTCTTGTTTTTTTGAGTTAATTGAGCCAGAAATTTCTTTAGGATATCAAGAAAGTGATCTACGTAACAGAGTTTGTGTTGAGGAGATCTGTATATACATACCACAACAATTTCTTGCCCCACTGCTTCGACACCACAACATTCGAATATTTTAGGCACAGCAAAATTTTGAGTGATTGTTAGTTTGTTACATCTGTGAGCATTTCGTACTAGTATACATGATCCACCTTTCCTATTTTCTCTGCAGAAATAAGCTGCTAAGGAGTAATTTGGTATATTTAAGAGTTTAATATCTTCGGTGATCATATTGTGTTCTGTAATGCATATAATGTCAATCTGATGGTCGGTCTCATTGATAGAATCTATATTTAAAATAAGATCGTTGCTTTTGTTAATTAACCCGTCTATGTTTTGGTGAAAAATATTAATTGAATTATTCACGAAAAAATGTTCTGTTAATGTCACTGTCATTGCTTCTGTCGATTATGTCCATTTTATTAATATTATTTATGTCACTTTGTAAATTATTAATTACATTAATTTCATTATTAATATTATTAGTTATGTCAGAAACTGAGGTGTTACCAATAGATATAATGTCATTATGAATTTCCACCACCGTATTAATTGTTGTATCTTCCTTCGAATTGTCAGTAGGTGTTATTATTATGTCATTACTTAAATTTATTGTCCTGTTGTTACTCTCGTTATTGTCTATGTTTACCATTTCCGTAGTTATTATATCAGTTTGTGTGGTTCTGTCTACTTTCGGAATGCTCCTTATGTTCATTTGTTTTTCTTTAATGTAATTACTTATCTTATATTTATAATTAATTCGTACTATTTCCCTATGTAGTGATCGGCAAACATTATAAGTGTAAAACCTGCCTCTATATTTTTGTCTACTGTAGTCCATGTCAATAAATTCAACGTGCTGAAATTTAGAACAGATGTACTTAAGCTTATAATTTAGTTTGATTTCATTGAGTGATTTGTTGTATGGGACCTCACATATAATGACATTTGTTTTATTAAGCTGCATTATCCATGTTAGTGCCGTCAACATAAATTCGCTCGGATTACAATCATTGATGCCCCCTAAAACTATTATAAAATCGTCCCGTGTCAATGATAGAATTTCATCGCCAGGTTGTGTCAGAACATCTTTCAATGTCGCTCCTGGTTTCCAGACACATTGTGTTGTGTATCTCTCACCGACCAGATGCTGTAACGTCCGTTGCAAGTTTCTACCTTGTTGATCAGCTAATATGATTATTTTGTTCTTTTTAGGTAGTAGTCCTTTCTTTATATTTGAATTCGTATTCCCTATTGATCTTCTTATATTCTCAGTGGGCAGTTGCACTTCGATAATTGTATCATTTCTATTTTCCTTATTATTTGCTGCATTATCTTTTACGTCTTCATTTCTCTTCTCTTCATTTTCTGATTCTACCCTATTCGATTTATCTTCCCTATTCATATTGACTGTATTTGTTTTATTCTCTTTTTGTTTATTTATATACAGGCGCTACCATCCCGTAATATTGGTAATCTATTAGACAATAACACATTTCGGTTGGCCGCATCTCTTCGTGTAGGTGCTTTCTGTACAGCTCCTCACCGGTGTGATTGTAGAGAGCCTGTAGACCGGCTCGGTCACCACGGATTATCCTGCCCAAAGAGTGCGGGCAGGATACCACGGCACTCCAGCCTGAACGATGTCATCCGTCGGGCCTTCGGCAGTGCCGGCGTCCCGTCAACTTTAGAACCTAACGGACTTTTACGGGACGACGGCAAGAGACCCGATGGAATCACTCTCGTTCCTTGGAAGATGGGTAGGCCCCTTGTTTGGGATGCGACTTGTGTGGACACGTTGGCTCCTTCCCATCTTCCAGTAACCACGGTGCGGGCAGGAGCTGCCGCTCATAAAGCGGAAAACCTTAAACGGCACAAATATAGTCATCTAGATAGGGGTTACATGTTTGTGCCGTTTGGGGTGGAGACTTTAGGTCCGTGGGGGCCGGCCGCTCTGGAGCTGTACAGAGAGCTAGCTAAACGTTTGGTGGAGGCTTCGGGTGACCGGAATGCTGGCTTGTATTTTGCCCAGAAAATAAGTATTTGTATACAACGGGGCAATGCAGCCAGTATTCTGGGCACTTTTCCCTCCACCAAAAGTTTAGCTGATTTAGATTTATTTTAGTTTTTAGTTAGTTTTATTTTAATCAGTTTTAGTTTTAATTTAGTTTTTAATTTTAATTATGTTTTATAGGTGTTTGGTTTCATTATAAATAATAAAGTTTTAAACCCAAAAAAAAAACTGATAAATATTGACAAATATTTCTAGATTAAGTAAATTAATTTTACCTCGAATTAAAGTCGACAACTATTTTCATATTTAAAATCAAATAGCAAATTATTTTAATCTACTTGATTCCAAATTGTTTAGCTTTTTAAAATAACCGCCAGGAGGTTATTTAAGCCTACCTTCAACTTTTAAAGCACGAAATCTCTTACGAAATGTTTTCTAAAAATTGAATATTATTTCACGTTGTATCCATATCTTACGTAAATCTATTTTAATATATCCATCGGAACCTTTAAGTCCTGACAAAATTCATCGAAAAATTTCCCTGGATCCTAGGATCCCGGTTGAAAAATAGCAGTGTTTTTAGTGGTACAAAGACTTATTCGACTTTTCGACTAAAAACCGTTAAACCGATAGCAGTTCCTAAACATTTTTCAAATGAATTATTGATTTTTTTTTACAACCTGGTGACTGGCTAGAAAAAATAGATCTGTCTCAAGCATAGTTCTACGTAAATGTGAGTTAATTAATAGTGTGAATTGTCACAGATGGTATCACAGATGTAGAAGTATCGAATGATTTTGTTTATTACTTCACGATGAGTAATTTTTTCACCCAAAAAGCTGTAATACACATTGTGTGAGGATCATCTTATCGACCTCCTTTGGCGATCCTAGACAGGAGTATATGCTCATATACAATAAATACTGCAAAACATAGCTGCACCTGAAATACTTTTTAACAATAACATGACCTACGTACTAGATACTATTTTTTAGGAGATATGTAATATTGAGGGTACCTACAACAACTACACTGTCATCTCGAGAGGAGCTTCACCAGCTTTGATCGAGTGTGTGCCTACCGCAGAGGAAAGCACTTATATTTCGAGAGTTTCAGCAACCGTTTTAGCAGCTTCAATCGAAATATAAAACAAAAATGCCGACCACAAAGATCTCATTCGAGAGGAATTAGATCAGGTTTCAGAGGCTTCTAATGAAGCATACCTTGTGCTTCACGATCGAGATGACAACCGAGGCAGAGTGTGGCAGAGTATATCCGAGGCAGAAGCATCTTTTGTACACAACTATCACACAATACATGTGGAAAAACTGTAAGTACAGTTTTCTATAATCATCTTCCTTCTGTACGGTATCTTTTATGATAAAAGCCCCAACTGTGCCCTAGTTACAGTTGGGAAGCACTGATGGACCAATGTCAGTCGGGAGTATGGAAAGCTACAAAAAAAAAAACATTTTAGCTTACAATAACAGCATATAGCTGTCATAGCTTGCATTCGAGGCAATAGGTTTCTATTTATTCTCGTTAATTGTCTTACACTGCCTATGAAACACTTACATTCCTGTAAAACGAACGAGAAACGAGATTTAAAAAGTGAATACACAAAGCTCGCCTGCTTTTGTTACTTATTTATTGCACCTAGAGTTATTTTAACGTCTTGGTTAATTCAACTACATTGACAATCCGTCTCGCGTCAAGGTAAACCGCAGAGACGATTGTAAAATATATTCCATATTTTGTCTAGCAACAAAACATATAGGCTAGGTATATTCTGATAGAAACAACCACGCGTACCCCTACGTGACGTTGGATATCAGAATTGGAGGTGCCCACTATTATAGCGCCTTCAGCAGGCGGTGGCTCAAGCAACGCTCGCTGGTGAATATTATTTTTGTTCCTTTGCTACTCATTCTTCGTGACGTCGGATGTCAGACGGAGCTGCCGAATATCACAATGCCTTCAGCAGGCGGTGGCTCAAGCAACGCTCGCTGGAGAATATTACTTTTTTTTCCCCTTGTTACTCATTCTTCGTGTCGTGACTTCGGATGTCAGACGGAGCTGCCGAATATCACAATGCCTTCAGCAGGCGGTGGCTCTACGAACTTCGGTAAATATTTTCTTCCCGAACCCCGCGAACGTCATTCATCCTTCGAGTTCTGATTTATCTGCTTGGCTATTTAGCTGCAGCATCTAGAAGCGCCTCAGTGCTTCAAAGCTTTTGAAGAGTCGATCTCGAGAGCAGAGCCCTCAGACGGTCATGCGAGATTTCAAACCTTAACGGGACGCTCTGATCAACAACGACTTACTTTATACTTTCTTAGGTTCCTGTTGGAATTTTGACGGATTGTCAGTGGGATTTTATCTTAAACGGTTACACAACCGGCTTACCGCACTTTTTCTTAAAGAATGACGTAAGTTTTTTAAGCTTGTTTTAACGTGTTGGGTAATATACGACACGTGTCTTATTTGAAGCCCGAAATAATAGGTCTGGTTAAACTTTTAGCCGATTTAGACTTTGGACATCTACCACTTGTAGAAAATATATATTTGATATATTTGTGCGTTTGATACTAGACTCAATCGCACTGGAACCCAATGATTAGACATCTTGGGATCTTCTGGTGATTATAAATTAGCAATTAACTTCCCTTTTTCCTTTAGAAACGCGTGTTCCTCGCGAAACTTCTTTATTGAAAAATATTTTTTCATAGATAGACGAAACAGACTTGTTTTTGTACGTCAAGAAAACAAAAAATGGAGGGGGGCAAAATCACAACTTCACGCAACGATTCGCTTGCCAATTCTTCACCAGACTGCACGACAATTATTAATGTCGTCCAAAGAACCCGTTTTGTCCCCAGTGTAGAAATTGGGATGTTTCTAAAATCGAATCGCACCAGGGGTTTCCATGTGGATCCATTTCGTTTAATATAACTTTTAACTCCCAGGAAGGCGATTGCGACTGCGTGTTAATCGACATACCCATGTAAAGTCTTGTGTGCTGTGCACTCAACAGTGCTAGACTTGTCGCGGGAAAGATGAATAACAATTATCATGGGTTAGTGGACAATTCACACATGCAATTCTGTGCGAATTATTCCCCAAATATACCCGATTTATTTACAGAAGTATTTATAAAAATAAAAAAAGGTGCTTCTAGGTTGGTCATTGGGTAAGATTTACTAAGAATGATTCTGCAGGTAGGTTATACACCGCACCGCAAGGCACCGCAGAAGTACCTAGATGTTCCGCGATAACATAATTCAATTGGTAATGTAAAGTTCCAATATTTGTCTATCAAATGGAAATTGAATGACTGCTGCTTTTCTTTATTTTTTTTTATTACTCAATCAATTTTATAATCAAATATTCCCTTTAATACTCGTCGTAAAGTATTAGCTAATGTTAATGCATTATTTTTTCCTTACGTTTACATCGATGCAAAGATTTAATATCATTTATCAACTAATAATTCATGTTGAAATATTATAGCATTATCTATTCTATACAATAAATTCTACAGTACTGGGTCTTGCTAGAAAGATTGATAATAATTAAATTTATTTATAATGTAACTATTGGCTTGCTTGGTCATGTCTATCTAATTTTAAACAGTTTTTATCATTACATATAATTGAGTATTAGATTACCTATTGGAAAGGTACTAATAGCTTAATGTATTTAACTATTTTTAGCTTACAAAAACTTGGATAAGACATAAAATATCGATTTTTAGCCGACTACATCAGTATTGTTATATATTTATTGTTTGCCTAATATAACTACCCACCAGGTGATACCAGACACTTCTCATCTCCTCACCCTGAACAAGGTGAGGAGCACAATGAAACGGTTTTACCTTACCAATAAAACCAGCATTGTGCTCCGAGCCTTGTTCAGGGTGATTTAGATTGCTACCTGGTGAGAATCAATGACAAGAAAATGGCGAGACCGCTCTCAACGGAATTTCGCGTCACTCGCCCCACCTGGTGGCAAACTTGTGAACTATGGCGGAAATAGGCGTAGAAAAAGTGAAAATTAGTCGTGCCAGCTAAAATAAAACGTGTTTTCAGTAAAATGTCAGCAATAGCTTCTCATCTCCTCACCCTGAACAAGGTGAGGAGCACAATGCTGGTTTTATTGGTAAGGTAAAACCGTTTCATTATAAATGTGTTTTTCTCACAATGTTTTCTTTCAACATCAGAGTGATGTGATGTTAATAGCGCACATACTTTTTTCTTAAAGAAAAAGACATTTGTGAGAGTTGATCCTTAGATGAGAAAGTCTTAACTAAATTGTTTACCGCATGTTCCTTGTGTTTTTCTGGTGCACTCTTATCAAAATGCTCCCGCAATCCGTAAGCAGACATTATGTTTGTGAGTTTGCGTCGTATTTCAGCCTCTTTTAGGCCTTCTTTATCACCACCATCACTCTTGAGCCTCTTTAGTGTTAGTTCCTCTTTGTCTTGAAGCATTAAATCACTGTACAGGGATTTTAATTTTGGTTCGGTGATACGCTGCAATCAAATAATTACATAGAAATATAAAAGTTATAAAACAAATAATATTACACTAGAAGCAGGGGAATCTATCAAGGAAAAATATCTATATTTATGTTTAGTAGATTGGACAAAAATAACTAGCTGTTGGCAACAACTTCATTCAAGTTTTTACTATGGAATTGCATAGTTATCATATTTCCTTGACTCAGCAATTTGTTCGGATTCGGATCATTGTAATTATTGGAACAGCTGAAGGCGATACACTTTCTCTCTATTTTTTTAGTAAGTGACGATCATGTGCAGTTTGGCCAGTAGACAGCAAACTACCTTCCAAGAGGTCGAGGGAATAACCATAGTACCTACTTATAGCTTTAGGTCGTTAGTGCACAGGGTGGCCAGCTCCAACACCATCCTAGCGATGATAGCGGACAAAAAGGACTGTCCGTACTTAAAACACTGTTGCAATAGACATGCGTCCATTGCCACTTGGTAGGTGTTTAAAACTTTTGTGTGTGTTGTGTCGTTCAATTTCAATTTAATGTATATGAGTATTTAGTTTAAAACTTACATGCTGGGCTTTTGCCCACAATATGTTTAATTTGTTCATCCTAAATGGTTTATCCAGTGTTCTAAAATTTATATTATCTTTTTCCTTTTCATTTGCACTCCGTGAGTATTTATTTTCACAGGAAACATGGCATATTACGAATACACACAGAAATAATAATAGATAAGTGAAATAGTTTGAGTTCATGTTTAAAATAATGAGGCTCTAGAGATAATAACGAAATATACACATCCACAGGACTGGCGCTAATAACACTGTATTCGCGGAATTGATGATGAATTTAGAGGAAATTAATGTGAGAAATTATAATAATGATGATGATGGAGAAACCGGAGATATGCCGGAGATCACTGGAAGATGGACCAATGCGCAGTGCTGCCAGCAACAATTTTGAAATTTGGCATTTTAGCTCTAAAATTCCGCCTGAACTTCGCTAAAACTTACGGCTTTGACGCTGTGGCTTGACACAAGACACACGATCTATACATCAAACTGTCATTGTCACCGTCAAAGAGGATAATAATTAATCACTAAGTTTTAAGCTCAAAATACACGGGCGACACTGACACTGCAACTTTACTACGAGGCATGCCTTTTAAGTTCTGTCGTTTGAAGAAAAAAAAAACTATGTAACCTTAGAGTACCTTTTATTGTTTTTCAAAGTATTCACCACGAAGTTTAATACACTTTTCCATTCGCTCGAACCAGTTATTAGAACATTTATTCCACTCCAAAGTGGGGGTGTTCAAAATGGCTGACTTGAAAGCGTCGACCGCTTCTTCACTGCACTGGAACCTTTGACCACGAAGAGTTTTCTTAATTTTAGGAAATGTAAAGAAATCGTTAGGGCTTAGGTCAGGACTGTATGGAGGATGGTCAAGAATTTCTACGTTTTCCTGCTTCAAATACTCAATCGTTTGACGAGCGGTGTGTGAGCTTGCGTTGTCATGGTGCAGGATGATGCGTCGCTTTGGGCTAGATTTCCGAAGTTCGGCGATGACTTGTGGTAAACAAACTGTGGTATACCACTCCGCATTAACCGTTCTACGATCTTCAAGTGCAATCGTCGCAACATGACCGGTTTTCGCCACGAACGTAGCCACCATCTTCTTTGAAGCGAACAACTTTAGTCGGCTTTGGCTCGTTTTGGAAAACCCAGACTGTAGATTGTTGTTTGGAATCAGGATCGTAGGCATATATCCAAGATTCGTCACCACTGATGATGTCGTAGACGTGATTTGACTCTCCTCGGTTAAACCTCTGAAGAGTTTTCTTACACCATCTGACGCGGGCCGCCTTATGATCGTCGGAAAGCAAATGCGGGATCCAACGGTAAACTAGTTTTCTCACACCAAGCGCCTCATGCAATATCTTTTGAATGGTTGTCCCTGAGATGCCTAATAACGCCTCTATCTCTCGATATGTCACATGACGAGCTTCGACGATTAGTTGTCTCACAGCAACGATGTTATCTTCAGTGAAGGCTGATTTTGGACGTCCTTCACGAGATTTGTCACTAAGTGTGATATGTCCACGCTCAAATTCCAAATACCAGCGTTCGATGGTCCGCAGACATGGGACTTAATCGTGGAATACAGATGTTAACTCTTCGAAACACTGAAGTGGCGTGAGGCCTCTTCGAAAGTTATAGAAAATTATTGCACGAACATTTTCCTTAGTAAGATTCATTTTCGTACGTGACCTGACAGATTCAAACCAACGCTGTGACTAAACAATTGCATTAATCCTAATGCTTTCAATTGTTTTGATATTCGAAATTCTAACAAATTTGAATTTTGATAAGTTCTAATTTTAAAATTGGCGGCAAATATACAAACGACAGAATCTAAAAGGCATGCCTAGTAGAGCCTACACCTACTGCACACATGCACTTTCTTTATAATGTGTGCTGTAGGTGTGGGTTCTATAAGTAAAGTTGCGGTGTCAGTGTCGTAGTCGTATTTTGACCTTTAGTCACCGTGTCACACCGGCGCAATAACTAGTTGCAGATGGTTTTCAGTCACTTGTGTCACTCGATATCAACTGTCGTTGTCGTAGGTACTTGTACGGTGAGACTACTTGAGACTCTGTCGCTTGTTTCAGACTTGCCGTCTTTCTATCTTTTTCATTGAACGAACGTGGTCTAAGATGAAGCACTATTACCTTGGAGATAAATACCTATACATAAAATGCAAGTTTCACGTTCATGGCAACGGAATGTGTGGGTAGATCGATAGCAATATTTTTTCAACAAACATACCGTGTGAATGCTGTCGGCCCACGATACACAAGTTTTTCAATTTTTGTCAGTGTCAGTGTCATCCTGCACCACATCTATAACACACACAAAATGCACGAAGAAGATCGGCGTTTTTCCTTTGGGATATTACCTGGGGGTTAGAGGCACCTTAATTTTATTTTATGTGCCATCGCAAATTACGAAACATGGATTATTCAATTGATTTATGCGAATTATAGCCATGGTGTTAGTATTTTTGTCCTACTCTTGATAAGTTATAAGATATTGGATGTTAAAGTTTCACATTTGGGAGTGTTCACACAAAACACCACAAAATGTCGTTCTTGTCTTGAATATCCATAAATCTGAATTTCTGTCCATTTTGAACGGTCTTCTTTCTGTATATGTGGTGTTGTCGGTGTGGTCTGTCCCAGCTCTAGCATACTTAGAGCTAGAGAACACTTTTCAGCTTCAGCACAAATTATATAGAAATTGGGTTAAAAACTGCCATTTGCTCACTTCAGACGGCGCTACTGTAGCACGTCTGACTTTATTTGACACCTTCATAGTTTTTTCGTAAACAAACATGGTTATTTTGAGATGATTTTACAAAATAACGCTTTGTTCAGCTGTGGATTGCAAAAACATAGCAAATCATTTATTCCCCATATGATAAAAGAAAAAAACAGTGGATAAAAGCTATGAGGAGAAAAAATCGACCTAGTAACTATTTAAGGTTATGTGCTGTCCATTTTAAACCTAATGGTTTTTTTGAGCCTACACAGGTAAGACGTTTCCTTTCTTAAAACTACTAGTGTAGGTACCTACCTATTGATCTAAGGTTATAATAGTGTACTATTGTAACGATAGTCTGTATAAGAATGTATACCTATTCTAGGAATAGACCATTCCTTAGTTTTTACAGTATTTTCCACCTATCATCAATGATCATCGATCAGTGATCATCACAGACGTTTCTCTCATGCCAAGCTTTGTGTAAATTAGGGTCCTTATCTTACTTTATCCACATTTTCTCATTCATTCAGGTGATAAAAATAAATAAAAAGTATTGAGGAAAACAGCAGTTCCTTCTATATTTTCTTTTACCAAAGTAATTACCGAAATAAAGCCAGGAAACCAACAACGGTTAAACAGACCTCTAGAAAGAAGCAGAAGGAGACAGTGCTTAGATACACCAGCACCTGGACCTAGCAGAATACAAACCGAAAATAATAAATGCTGCAACTTTAGAGAAAATATTATGAAATGAAGGAAATTCTACTTATAAATTAAAGACATTTTTCGGTTATAATCACATGGTGTTTATTTTATTACTTTAGGCATTGTTTCAACGCTCAACGTTTTGAGACCTTTACAGGTCTCTTCTTCAGGATTGACTGAGATGTTTTTGTGATTTGTCATTCTAATGTGTTAAAAAGTTACTGTCAAACTACTGTCTTATCAAAATCTAAAATTAAAAAAGGTATCAAAACGTTCCTGTGTACACAGACTCTAGCTAGATAGCAAAGTTAGACTAATATTTATTATTAACTATGCTTAAAGCGTGTCAGTCAGCTAGGCCGGACCGGGCAACAGATTTACACCGAACTTTACACAAACAGATGTGCTTACAATGTGCCTCCAAACCACTTCCAGCGGCACATTCACAATGACTGATTTCTATAGTGCCATTTCAATCTATTTTCAATAAAACATGTAAAGTAGTTTCTTCATTTGTCCTTTGCATTGCACATGAAAGTAGGCATAGTTTCCTTCAAAGGCAACACGAAGAGTAACCAAACTTCTGCTTTCATAATAACAGACGACTTTTGGGTGGTAGGTACTTAAAACCTCTCCGCAAACTCTTGGATGTGGTGTTTGGGACAGCGGTGGTAAATTGGTGCTAACGTTAACATCTCTAAAGTGACTTATATCAGGAAACTCAGGAATTTCGTCATCGAGTTCCTCTTCGACTCCAATAATACTGTTTCTATCGTACGCCTCTAGCCTAAAACAAAAACATAGAAAATTCATGAAAAAATACCCTTGTCAACCATTTGTAAACAAAGACTTATTTTTAATAAAATCATAAAAATTACAAGTCGTACGACCCCGAAAATAAGCACGTATACTTATCTCAACATGTAGGTACTTTTTACAAAAGGGTTTTTACATATTTCCAACATATAAATCAGTACAAAGCCTTTTTGTAAAAAATAACAAACAAACACTAAAATGCACTTTTTTACTAACCTTTCAATCAAAGCAGCTTTTTTTCCGTTAGTAGACGCATTCCTTTCTCTCAGCTCCCCTTTTAATTGGATTATACTCCACGTTGAATACATTTTAATTCACAAAATTCCTAAATACACATGCAATCACAGTTGAAGTTTGGTGACATCTGGTCATGCCACACTAGCGCCACCTGCCTCGACCTTTTAGTTTATAACCCCAAGGTGCTAGATCTCGCCACAAATATTTTATGATAGCAACATTGTGCACTATTACTTTTACGCATTGCTTTCAGTGTCAGTGTCAAAAATATTGTCCGTGAATGACATATGTACCTACGGACTTTTGGCGGGAAAGCGGAGACAACATGTCGTGCCCCAATTTTATTTTCGTTAAACTATGTTGTAAACCCGGTTAAATTGTGTAATTTTGGTGGAATCTTATTCAATTCAGTTCCGTGAATGTGCACAAGTGTAGTGAAAACTAAATTGAGTATTAAACATGGACTTTCTGTCGTTCGCGCCGAAGGTCCTATAAGGTTATAGTAAAGTTGCCACCGCTTTACCATGGCCCCTGACTTGAAACTAGAGGCCCGATCGGGCTAATTTCATGCAAAATACTTGATACTGGCAAGATGTACAAGATGTACGACGCCAAAACTATAGAAGAAACTTGTTTCTTCTATAGTCAGTATCAAGTATTTTGCATGAAATTAGCCCGATCGGGCCTATAGTTTCAAGTCAGGGGCTATGGTAAAGCGGTGGCAACTTTACTATAACCTTCAAGGATCTTCGGCGCGAACGACGGAAAGTTCATGTTTAACACTCAATTTTGTTTTCACTACACTTGTGCACATTCACGGAACTAAATTGAATAAGATTCCACCAAAATTACACAATTTAACCGAGTTTACAACATAGTTTAACGAAAATAAAATTGGAGCACGGCATGTTGTCTCCGCTTTCCCGCCGAAAGTCCCAGAGGAAACTTGAAATATTCTAAAACTTGACCCTGGCTGTTCCAAATTGGCTATATCGGTCTCAGACCGAAATAAATAAAATAAATATGTACCTACGTAGCCGTACAAAACAGAAAAATGAGTGTTTTTTAATCTTCCAATCTCATTCAAAGAATACTCTTCTTTCGGGGAGCTATTGAAAGAATAGAAATACGGTTTTGAGTTAAAAGCTCGTTGCCTTCCTTCAAGAGGAAAGAGGCACACCTACAAAAGTCAAAGTCATCTGTCACTCACTCGCTGCCAGCGTTCTGTGTGTGTTGCAATCAAATTTTATTTTTCGTCATTTCTATAACTTTTTTGTACTTACTAATAAGTGCTTTTTTGGCATTTATAAGCGAGATGCTTCACAGAATTTCACAACATTAGTATCTCTTAATTCACAATCCGAAGTAATCCGATTTCTTTTTCAAAATGGAGTACCCACATTAGTAGTATGTTTTAAAATATTACAAATTTTACAGAATAATAAAAGAGCAATCTAAAACTTTGTCGTTTTTATCCTTGCACCTAGTAACATTGTGTTCTCATCCTTTCCATTCATCATCCATCTTCGAACAAATTGCTTGCTTTGCTTGCGTTTCTCGTCGTCTTTCATTGTTAGAATATGATAGATAAAAATCTAAAATGAAGAAGAGTAATGTTACTGAAATTCGGCGTTATTGGAACTATAAAACTATTTTGTGAAGTGTATCCCAGTGGGCTAATCTGACTTCGTAGAAAAATCCGTGGGTACAGTGCATTTCCTAAAATTGCACAGGTAGTTGTTTTCACAACTTCAAATACCTTCGTAAAACGGCAAACGCAGCAGTTTAAAAAAGGAGGTGCATTTGAAAAACGAGTTCTATTATTTCTAACCGCGATATTGACGTGAGCAGAGCTGCATTTGAAAGTGCATCTGTTCACGAACGATCTTTCTGACCATCGTGACTTTCTCTCGTTTGATGCGAGCTTGTTACTCAATAGGTTGTGCAAAGCGGAGGACGAGTGCGAGTTAACGGTAGTGCGCTAGGTGTGGTTGCCGATGTCGGTTGTTGTGTCTAGTGAAGTGCAGTGATGGTGGAACGGGAACGTGAGCGCGAGGGCTCGCGGCGCGGGAGCGGAACCGGCTGCAGCTGGGGCGGCGGAGTCCTGGGCCGCTGGTCGCTCCGGACGCTGCTGCTTGACAGCCCCCTTGTTGGACGAAGACTACATACAGGTAAATAGTAGTCAACTTTCTGGTTTGGACTGGTGCAGGCCTTTATTTAGCTGTTTTTTTTTGTCTGGAATTTGATCCATCCGCCATCCAAATCTACCCAATTTAGTCCTACCTGAGTACTGCTAAACTACCTACCTTGGTGAAAAGTAGCAACAGATGAATCAAACATACATATTAAGATGTAAATTAAACAGGTTAAATGTATATCCTAGAATTCAGGGCCATGTAGACTAATGCTAAGGTCACCTGCATGACTGCTAGAGATATAAATTCTAATCATATTGCAGCTAAAAATACTGGAAATAATTTAAGAAAGTTTTGGGCAGATAAATATTGACATCCTTACATGTACTTACCTACTCAATGTAACCCTAATTTACATGTAATTTTGTACCAATTTCGTCCATAAATTTGTTAGATAGAGAGAAAGGTGTTATTCACATCTAAGAGATTAGATTAGTTAACATTATCTTAAAGATTTAGGCCTAGATAACAATGGTAATTGTCATAAGTATGTGTGATGTGGAACATAAAAAACCAAACTAAGATTAAATCTATGTCTTGTAATAACTTTTTATTGTGTGTAATCTAGGCATTTATCTGATCCCTACCACTGATCTTATAATTGTCTTCCCATTGCATTGTGCAAACTGTCATCCTGGATTGCTATTTAAGTACCAATACTAGACAGTTTGGCTGTCTTATAAAAAAACAGCCTTCACTATCTATTTTACATTGAACTAGTTGATTTTTCTTTATTTCTATTTCTATAAACACATAAAAACAAAGGTATCTTATCTCATTTTATTCTAAAGAGATAAGACAAGTTTTACAATTTTTAAAAAGAGTTATTGCTGTACAAAGAATTAGTTTATATATACACACTTCTTAAAATTACATGATTTCCATTCGTCATTATTATTACTCTTCTCTCAATCATGGCCCGTGTAACACATTCCCGAATAATTATAGACCTGTAATCCTTATAATTATCATTGGCTTAATGTCTAACCCAGGAATCCACTCTATTTTAGAAACTTATAGCAAAAACGTAAACAAAGAACTGTCAATTTTAAAGGAAAAAATAAATAAACATCTGTCACTTTTAAATGTATGGGTGGGATTATCATTTACATTTTTGATCTAAGTTTCTGTAATAGCGTATAGTGCTACAGCCAAGCACACTTAGTTTATTGATATTACAAGTTTTTATAAGCTTTACAAATTGTGCCAATGAACCGATAACATCAATCATATAGGTCAATGCTGCCTCAAAACATTGACAACCAACCTTCAATACTAGAATTAATTAGTTAATGCTCAAACAATGGTCACTAATTTAGAGGCCATGTTTATTCCAGAAGTTATGCATATAGGTATTTGACACACAAATATTACCTAATAGAATGAAAATAAATAAATACTTACATTTTGTACTATACTGTCTCTAAACTAATATCAAAGTTGCATAAACAAAAATGACAATTATTTTTTTCAGAAGACGTCCAAGCGAGATATACCTAGGTACATATTTGTTTTTTTGGTAACCCACTAATATGTCCCATTGTAGAACGTGTAACTCCCCTTAGAAGGGTTAGCAGTAACAAGCTATGAGACCCTACTCTGGCTCGGCCAATATCCTATGCCTTTACTCAGACTCTAAGTCTGAATCAGTTTGTACAGAGTCAGTCCTAGGACATGTCAGTTTCATCACCTTGGTTTTCTACCCATTAAGATCATTCACATCATTTTTCCTTTAACAAAAGTTACTATCTCATATTTAAACTAACTTTCCTTCTTGTATTTGTTCAAAAATTCTACCCCGTAATTTTAAATAGGTAGATACTTAACTGGTGAAATTTAAATTGCTAAAGGTAGGTGATTCACCTCATTCTTAAACTTAAAAGATTATAATCATGCAAAATGTGGTCTTAATTGTGAAATAGTTGATTCACTTTCCAGTTATATTTGTATTTTTAACCACAAACAGGTTAGTGCTAACTTGGTATGTAAATACCTATTCACGTTTTTCAGTTTGTGTGTTGTATCTTTTAATGAAGTTAATTTGGATGTTAATTTGTATTAAAAGTTACTTAAGTTCAATTTATTTGAAACTGTCTAATATTATAAAGGGGAAAAAATATGTTTTTGTTGCTCCTTCACACAAAAATTGATCGCTTTTTGTGCTGAATTGATTGTGATTAAACCTGAAACCTGATATGTTGGCAATCGGAGACCTGGAATAACACCATGGCTACTTTATCTATATACTCACGGGATCATTCATGATGTGACTTATGCTTATGAAACGGCGAGACTCAGTATGATATAAAATTAAATGTGATTGACTCATCCAAGTATCAATGCACAGCAGAAACCAATGGATGGATCAAGCTAATTAACTAAAGCTATAATAAAGGATTTTCTGATATCCCTATTTGAGCAGGACAGAAATGGTTTTTAATACTAAATTATTATATTAATTTTCTAAAATATATAATTATCACATTATATTTACCTATGTACTAAGCTGCTACTATACACAACATTGGTTAATTCTGATTTTTTACATGACTGTTCAAATAATATACAAAAACTTAGACCCATAATTATTTACACACTATATTCATCTTGTCAAATAAATAATTTTAGTAGTAAGAAAATATTATGAATAAATGATGAAACTGACCTATGAATAATTATCTATCACAAACAAAAAAAGCTGATAAAATCTATAGAAAACATACACAGCTGTCATCGTGTACATCACTTCCTTATTGCTTCATGATGACCATTTTACGAGCTTTAATATATTTTTGTTTATTACCGTTCATTGTGACAAAGTATCCACAATACCTACATACATACATAGTGCGTTTTTTGGTGTATTGCTAATGGCAACATGGCCTATGTGGGTAGGTTAAGTTCTATTGTATTAATTGTTTTAGAAGGTTTTCACAGTTGGTTTTATGCATCTTTTATTATCGTGTTACGCCACCAGGTATTGGTCGCGGTCGACTTCTGTCGCGCAGTGGATGAATAGTCGCACACTCCTCCTAGAAGGTTGCTAGTTCGATACCCGGCGTAGAACAAATATTTGCATGATATACAGATCGTGCTTCTTATTGAGATGATTCTCTGATGTCAATCATGCGAAACCGCTACGCCTACACATCCTGAATGGAATCCAAGTCTACCGGAAGACTATCGGAATTATAGCGTGAAAATATTTAAAGAAAAGAAAGTGATATTTACAAAAATTGCGTAAAAACGTGGTCAAATTGCAAAGATGATTTTCCAAAAATAATGATGACTGGACTGACCACAAGCTTTCTTAGCTAACGACTTCCGTAACAATTTCCCTTAGTACGACAACAGCTTACCTAGTAGTTGTGCGCCTCAGCGCTTGAAGTGCGACCGTGAGACTTCAAAACCTTAACATTACCATATAGGTTGATATAAGTGACGTCTGCATACAAACGTGATTACCCGGAACGGTTCACGTTATCTTTCGGACAATAAAAGCTGTGAGGTGTTGACTCTGCTAATGTTTGTGTACACAACGCGAGTGCGACTCGATGTTGTAACTGTGTTTGTGTTTAATTAGGTATGTTACTTACACAAGTACACACATTGTTGTCATTATAAACTATACCTATACCGATTAATGTCACAAGAACTTTTTGAAAATGTTCCCCAAAAAACCAAGCATTTGTGTGGTTACATTGAGCACCGTTAGTTACCCATGATAGTCACATTACAGTAGGTACCTAAATTGTTTTCTATTATTTCACTCGTATCGTATTGTTATTACGTGTAAGCAAGCGTACAAAATGCTACACTTGTCTAAGTAGGTACAATTGTATTATTATGACCGCCAGACATTTTTCTTCGCTACGAGAACACGGGCAATACCTACAGTGGGAAAACCCATACAATCGATTCATGGCCTTATTTATACACACAGAGTTATATAGATAGACTGAATGCTGAATAATCAAATCGACACGATAACAGCAAATGCTTCGGAAACCATTCGTGACACTTGAATTTATCCGTGTACTGTATAATATACTGTATAATTTATTAGAACCGAATTCTACGTATCTATTCCTTGCTGACGTATGTCAAACTCTGCCGATTCGTACAAAATCTACCGGTTATCATACCACCAGTCTATCGCCATCATAGATCCAAGTATTATAATACTATAGTCATTAGATAGGCTGTTAATTTGTTACTAGAGTGGGATGGGTTGTCTACTTTCTCTATCCGCGTATCGCCATTCTTTGCCTGACCCCTTGTCAAATTTATATAAATCTAGCTGCGTCCCGTGGTTTTATCCGCGTAAGTCCAGATCCCGCGGGAATATCGGGATGAAAGCCTGTGTTTATCCAGATCTTCAGTGATCTGCATACCAAAATTAATCACAATCGAGCAGAAAGTAAAAAATATAACCCTTCCTTGGCATTTGGGTAATAAGAGGACCAGGTGTGAATGGTACCCATGATGAAATGAAAACAACATTAAATTTGATCTTGCGACGCAGCTTTATGTCATTGTTTGTCTATCCGTCTATCAGTTTCTGAATCGTACATGGAAAAGCTATTCTGTATAATGCATTTGCAAGTTAGGCTAGAAATGTGACGCCATTTGAGTCGACAAGATTTTTGCCTGCTAGTTAAATAAATAAAATAAATAAATATAGCACGACGTCGCACACAGCGCAATCTAGTCCCAAACTAAGCACTAGGCTTGTACTATGGGTACTTAACAACGGATATACTACATATTATACTATTTTTTTTTGTAAATACATACATTATAATAGGTAGAAAATACCCAGACCAGAAACAAATATTTATTTATAAGCATTAATACTTGCATCCGGCGGGAATCGAACCTGCAACCTTCTGCATTGCAGTCGGGCCTTCCCCCGACGCGCCACAGAGGTCGTCAAAATCTTTATTATAGAAGGTAGGTATATTATTTACCTACTAGTAGAGGAGCCCGTGAAGATCGACCTTCACCCATCTGATAACCAGATGAGACATAATTTTTATCAAATATTATACATTAACGAACATGCCTATGATAGCTTGCCTATCGAAAAGTGTTCATCGCTATTTTTAATTAAATTAATTTTAATCAATTTTTTTTCATCACCTTCACTCTTTTGATAACCGAATGAATTGTATCTCAACTGATAGTTTTTAACATACAGAATATGCCTAGATAGGCTTGCCTACTAATTTCTGTTCATGGCTACCTGGCAAGCAGGTGTGAACATGTAAGTCAATACCTATAGGTAACTGCGCCGATATGATAACCAATTCAAATATATATCATAAGAAAGATAATTTAATTACAAAAGCAATCGTATAAGCTTGCCTGCAAAAAACCGTTCATGGAATACCATTGCCAAGCTATAAAGTTTTAGAATTGGAGTCATTTAATAGGTGCGAGAGAGAAAGTTTATAGCTTGGCAATGGTATTCCATGAACGGTTTTTTGCAGGCAAGCTTATACGATTGCTTTTGTAATTAAATTATCTTTCTTATGATATAAATTTGAATGGGTTATCAGATCGGTGTAGTTACCTATATTGACTTACCCGTTCACACCTGCTTGCCAGGTAGCCATGAACAGAAATTAGTAGGCAAGCCTATCTAGGCATATTCTGTATGTTAAAAACTATCAGTTGAGGTACAATTCATTCGGTTATCAAAAGAGTGAAGGTGATGAAAAAAAATTGATTAAAATTAATTTAATTAAAAATAGCCATGAACACTTTTCGATAGGCAAGCTATCATAGGCATGTTCGTTAATGTATAATATTTGATAAAAAATATGTCTCATCTGGTTATCAGATGGGTGAAGGTCGATCTTCACGGGCTCTTAGACTATACGTAATGTTTTCATGTTTGACACTCGAAATAAAACAACTGTTTTATGTTTATGTCTGCCTATGACAATGATGCATTGGGAGGTCCTCGAAACGTCAGGTTTTACATAAAACAAAATGCGATAGGTAAATCTTTTAAAAGTGTATGTCCTATGGTCCTATATTATTATAATTTACGACTATTGCAGCGCTTAACCTGCACAAACGTAGACACTTTTTTATCTTGCGTCGGATACATACAACTTAGTTACCAATGAATATTTGGTTTCTATATACCTAGGTAACCAGTATGAAATAGAATAGAAAGTATTTTATTGACACACGGCACATTTATAAAAAAAGAAACAGAAAACAAACAACATTCAGGAAAGAAAACGGTACTTAAGGTCCACTATACTCTTGTCTCAGAATCTTGGAAAGAGCGGTCGCTTTCAAATACTTAAATGTTTGAGTTTTTTTGTCTACATTTCTGATCTAAGATTCTGAGACAGAGAAGGTAGGTATAGATAGATAATACAGGTCACTGAATTCTATAATACAAGAATACACTGGACTGTTGAGCATTGATTTATAAGGTATACCAATTCTAGCGTACCTACTCTCAACATAGACTTAGAGACAACCTAGGACAGGGCTTCCTGGCGCAAGATGACAGTGAGACCCGACCCCAAATAACGGGAAGAGGGACGGAACAAGAAGAAGACCAATTCTAGCGTACTTGTACTTGAGTTCGGGGATACTGGTGCAGAAGCAGCGACCTGCGACTGTGTCCGATCTGACACAGCGACTACCGCATCCTGTGCTGTGTTGGGTTGGCAACAAAAAGTGTAGTCTACGTTTGCGGAGCGCCTTAGCATACCTTTTAAATGACAACGAATCGCCTTCATATCATAAATAAGTACGTGACTGTAACAGCCTTTGCGCTTAGCTCGTTAAATCGCATCGTGACGCGAAATTAAACACCGTATCGTACGACTAAATTATCTAGATTATCTAGTTACGTACCTACTTACTTACTTAGTAGGCAAAAAAAACTGATATTTCGTAGTTTTTTTACGATGAGAAGTGATGACAAGACGAGGTATGGTCATTCTAGACTGGAAGATTTCAAGGATGTAGATGCGAACAGCGACGTAGACTATTTTTAGGGTTCCGTACCGTATGGGTAAAAACGGGACCCTATTACTGGGACTTCGCTGTCTGTCCATCTGCCCGTCCGTCAGTCTGTCTGTCACCAAGCTGTATCTCATAAACCGTGATAGCTAGACAGTTGTTTAATTGCTTATAATTAAAGACATTTTCGATTTACGGATCAAAAATCGCTCTTACGGTGAAAGAAAACATCGTGAGGAAACCTACATATTATCCTAGGACTTACGGTCTGAAGGAAAGGGACAATCCCCAATTCGGAGTAGGCTACCGTAGGGTCTGTACTGCCTCTATGAAGAGGACCACTCCTACAGTGGGACAAATTACCGGGCTAATAATATTGAAATAGGGCTTTAAATATTCTAATGATAGCAATTTTAGAACTCTGCAGTAGACATGCAATGTATTTTCAAAGACATTTAACAGTTTGGTTGTTAACAGACGTCACACCATACATTTTACAACACTAGTTTATTTTTTTTTTCATTTTGACTTAACGGAATTGTTACCTCATAACAATACTTACAATCTAGCCACTAGGCTAATAAGTAATTTAAATTTAACCTAACTTGCTAAAAACTTATAAAGTAAAGAATGTGCCCGTCCATTGGCACTTTTCTTATGGTTTTAACCGATTTACACCGAAAAAATAAGTTTTATTTCACACCAGCAAGCGCCCCGCGATTTTACTCGCTTAAGTCCCAAACCCTTAAGCGGATAACTGCATAAAAAGTAGCCTTTGTGTTAATCCAGATCTCCCGCTATCAACATAATATCAAGTTTAATCGCAGTCGGTTAAGTAGTTTTTGCGTGATTGAAACACAAACATCTAAACTTTCGCATTAAAATTTATAATAGGTAAGGGGGCGTTCATAAATTAAGAGAGATGTTTAAGGGGGGGGAGGGGGTCGAGACAAATCTCATCTAATCTTACGTTGGTGAGAGGGAGGGTCTCGGCAAATATCACGCAATTTTTTTTCTGATTGAAACAAAAAAAAAATGTACTATTTTGGTTCATTTAATCCAGATTGAACACACTGAAAAAAAAATTCTGCTACCGGAGCTTTAAATTTTTATTATATTTATAACTCTCAGCAATATTGATTACTAGTCTTAACTAGTCGTAAATAAAAGCACGAAGCAATTTTTCTTTTCTTTTTACAATAACAATCCAACGCTGTTACGTAAGAAACCCACATTTTGAAAAATCTCACGTGAGATTGGAGGATGGGGGAGGGGGTTGAATAAAATCTCACGACATCTCACCAGGGGGGGAGGGAGGGACAGAAAATTTCAAAAAACACCTCACATAATTTATGGACGCCCGCGCCCCCTAATACTGGGATAAGTACCTATTATAAATGTACTATAATATATGTATGTTAGTCTATAAGGTACATATCTATGGGCCTTAGATGCCTGAAATAAAAGTTTTTTTTATTTATTTTATTTTTATAAGATAATTTCAGAAGTGTACCTCTTCTAAACACTGTACCCACTTTGAACATCTTTGTAGTTAGTATCTGTCGTTGGTATACTAAGCTGGCATAATAAGCATTCGCCCAATGCCATCGGATACGTGCTGAAGTGCTAATATGAATAGTTAAAATAGTGAAATCTGACTGCTACCTGTGAATTGTAAACTTTACTTCATATGCTAACGTTTTATTAATCATAGATTGTGAATGATAATGAACAAAATAAATAAATACTGCAGGACGTTTCACACAGCGCAATTAAGCAACAAGGCTTGTACTATGGGTACTAGAAAAGGATATCTACACTAAAATTATAAAGGGGAAAGATTTGTATTTTTGTGTGTGTGTGTGTGCGTCCCGTGTTTTCATCCGCGTAAGTCCTGATCCCGTGGTAATATCGGGATCAAATCAGCCTATGTTACTCAGGGTGAATGTACATTTCAAATGGCGACGAATTTTTGATATCGGTCCAGTAGTTTTTGAGTTTATTCATTACAAACATACAACACAAAAAAATACAAATCTTTCTTCTTTATAATATTTGTGTTGATTTATCACGTCAGCTTAACTCACCTATCAAAGAAAGGCCACACGTTTAGTTTGCCAAGACTGGCCACTGGCCGGTAAAGACCTTTGTTTCTATTTCTATACAATATCTCGCATGTCTCACTCAAATTAATTCGATTTGTAGATAAGTTATAGGTATCAAATCGATGTCTAGCTTTGAGACTGTAAAGGTGCATTGAACTTCAGCGTTCATTAGGGTTTCGTACCGAAGAGTAAAAACGGGACCCATTTACTAAGACAATTTCAATTTTCACAGATCATGTATTTCTGTTATAACAACAAATACTAAAAACATCATAAAATAAATATTTAAGAAGGCACCCCTTACAACAAACGTTATTTCGTCCGCACAGAAAAAGGGTATCGTATATTGGCCAGTACATCTAATCCAGATGATTTACATAGCGCCAGTAACTTTAATCAGTACTATTCATGGCGCTGTAGTGCCTGGGACATATATTACACAGGCTTGCTTATAGGATTGCTTAGCATCTAGCTATACCCAGTTAGCATAGTTGACCATGCCCAGTGGAGCTAGTGGAGCCAACTAGGCATGCTCGACTAAGCTAACTGGGTCGCGTGCCTAAGCCGCTTTAGCCGCGTTTATTGCCAGGGTACCATACGTAACTTTCATACCCAGCCAATAAATTTAAATACATAGGTATAATAGGTTGGTACCTACAAAAATTTCAAATCCATGATTTTAGATATTAGAAGGAAAACATGTACAATGTTTGTGCAACACAAAAACTTACATACCTAACTGGGACATTCCAAATAATTCCAATCTAATTAAATTTTAATTTGTGTCGAATTTGTCTTTACGTACAGAACGATTGTAAATTACCTTGACGTCATTGCATAAATAGCTGTAAAAACTTGTACCGAAACAAACAACACTTGTTTTGATCACACGAATGACCCTTACAGTCGAAACTAATTGGCATTTATTTCGACAAGCACACATGAAATAAACACACTTAAATCAGTAGCCACATACATATCCTACTAATATTTTGTTGTTGCGGGTGAAACCGTGTAGCGCTGCTAGTAGTAGATAATCTAATAGATAAAATAAAATAAAGAACCGACCAAGTGCGAGTCGGACTCGCGCACGAAGGGCTCCGTAGCCGTACCAACCCCGGATAGATATGGACCACGGACCAAATCTATGAACACGGCGCTAGACTATCTAAAAAACATATTTTAAATATTTGTTTCATTTTGTATTTTTGGTCTTATAACGGCTACAGAAATACATAATTTGTGAAAATTTCAACTGTCTAGCTATCACGGTTTATGAGATACTAGCTGCGCCCGCTGTTTCACCCGCATAATTCCCAATCCCGCGGGATTTATGGGATCCAAAGTAGCCTATATCTTTCTCCAGGCTCCTATCTATCTCTATACCAAAATTCATCTATATGGGTTCAGCGGTTTAGGCTAGATTGCGCTGTGTGAAACGTCCTGCAATATTTATTTATTACTAGCTGTGCCCCGCGGTTTCACCTATTTAATATCCGGATAAAAAGTAGCATATGTGTTATTCCCGGTCTCCAGCTATGTTCATACCGAATTTCATGGTAATTGGCGGTTTTTACGTGATTGAGTAACAAACATACATACTCACAAACTTTCAGCTTTATAATATTAGTAGGATATTTTATCTTAATTATTTTAGTTTAGAGTAAATAAAGTCCAAAGTTATTAAAAACTAGTTAAAAAAGGAAACAGTTATTAATAAAACATATAAGATAATATTGGTTTTCAATAAAACCGTTCATGACCGCTTGGAACTCCTAGTTTATCATTCTTATAAACGTTTACAATTTTATTGGACCATTAACGTTCCTATTAACTGTACTGTGGAACGTGTTTTTCGGTCGTAATATATTTTTAAACGATATCAAATAAAAGTATACTTAATAGTAAATTGTGTTTTCTACCGGAAAAATACTTAAAACAGGTTTTTCTATCTGTAATGAATGAGTTTGTTGAAATTGTTGGGTTTGATAATTTATTGTCATTTTTTGAGGAAACCCGCGCCTTATGTGGCTCCAGACGTGGCCATTGATCAGTCTTTCTGGACATGGTTTACTAAGCTAACGACCGATACAGAAACGCCCCTCAAAATTTGAGGGTTACTTAAACAACTGCGCAGATCTTAAACTCAACAATTTTCATACTAATTTTGAATTTAGAAGTTCTTTGCTCAATTATTTTAGGTTAGGTACTTCAAAAGGTAGTGATATATGACGGTTTATGTGGCGCATCGGGCGAAGGCCCGACTGCAATACAGAAGGTTGCGGGTTCGATTCCCGCCGGGTGCAAGTATTTATGCTTAAAAAATAGTATTTGTTTCCGGTCTGGGTGTTTTCTATGTATCAATGTAGATGTGTACAAAAAAAAGTATGTAGTATATCCGTCTAGTACCCATAGTAGGTACAAGCCTAGTGCTTAGTTCATACAATTTTTTTAAACAATTTAGTTTTGGAGCTGCACAATTGTTTAAGTAGCCCTTAAATTTTGAGTGGCGTTCCTGTATCGGCCGTAAAAGGATCAGGTATAGCGCCATAGAGGTAAATAGGTGACAAGCTACATCATTTAATATGTATATTTTCCAGCCACTACAGCTACAGCGCTGTAAATTAGTTATTTTTATTTTTTTAATGATTTCTTTTATTTCTGTACGATAAATTACCCACGAAACTATCAAATTATGGACACTTGTGACTTCCTATATTACGTGTAAGACTGTTTTAAAAATACCTTTTAGTTACGCTTCGTTGTATCACTTTTTAATGCACACATCAAGCCTCTTAAATGACCATATTGATGGATTTATTACGTCCAATTTATAGTCAAATAATTTAAATTGAATGAACAATACATGCGGAAGTCTTCTTATGAGAATGAGCGTCAACTGTATGGCACCTATCATTTACAATAAAATTCCACCATCGATTAGGTCTATTAATGATAGTAAACGATTTAGAGCAGCACTCAATGACTTCCTTGCTGAAAAAGTGTACTATGACATAAGACATTTCTTAAATGACAGAAATTGTAAGTAATTGCTGGGTATGTATTTTGATTTTGACATTTTTTCATTTCATGTATGTATTTATTTTAGGTATGTATTTTAATTTTGACAATTTTCATTTCAATCATAAATTAAATTAATACTGTATTGACATTTTTTACTTAACATTATTTTCTTAGAATGTGACCTAATAATTTTCAATTTAATTACATGCCCATGACTCTTAGTTAATTTAAGACAACATTCTGTTTTCATATGCCGTTAGGCGAAACTTGGCTGTACTATTTTATTTTATTACCAACTTTATGTAACCCATGTTTATGAAATAAATATGAATATGAATATATGAATATGAATATGAAAAGTTAACTAAAAGTCAAGGAGACTTACGAAATCGTGTTGCGACTTTTAATAAAGGATTGATGGACTTCGAGGTAGGCGTATGTACTTTGCATATTAATCAAAATGTTGTTTATTTACTTAGTCAAAAATATTATGTAAAGTATGTATGTACTTATTTGTTTGCTAATTTTTACTTTTAATGGAAGTAGGTATTTCGTAGTAAGAATCATTATTTTAACATTTCAGAAATTCTAAATGGAACTAAAGGAAAAATTATCAGGTAAAGAAAATTAAAAAGTTAAAAATCACGCGATTTTAAGACCCGGGAAATACAAAATTATGAGTTCCAATCTGTTAGTTTAAAACGTTTTTTAAAGGATTTGGTAACAATGTAGGTAGTTAATTATTATTTAAATTTATAACTATTAAGTAGAATAATCAGATTCTAAGCAAGGAACCGCATATCCTCTGCAAGAACTAGAGCAATATGATTGTACTTGAGTTTAAATTGCCAAAGAGTTTCTATTCCTAGCATCCATTCTTCAATCTGAGGATCTCTGACGACCTAGATTGATGGATATCCGAATTGGGATCGATTTTCGCGCAAAAAAACCGGAACCCTCCCATTTGAAGACCTATTTTCGTTTTGTTTGCTCGATCCCTTTTAGGTAATTGAAATTTTCTGTTCGAAGACAATGTAAGTAAGTTATGTGTGGAAATAACATCTAGGTCGTGTGAAAGTAGGTACATACCTAGTATTTCAACTTGAACATTGGGTAGGTTAGGTATACTTCATCCAGGTAAGTGCTATTAATAATAGAGGAACATTTAATCAAATATCTCAGACCGTTAGGTACAAATACGAAAACGTAATATGATGGAAGTGCTGGTAATATTAGACTTTGTTTTTGTTGCAAAGAATAAATTGATTCATCATTATTATTTATCTATACTAATTACTACTAATGTTATAAATAATATAAACCCTTTACAAATTACGACCTGCATCATAGTGAATTGATATGTTACTTTTTTTTTGTCTGTGATCAAGATCATGTTATTATTTTTAATTAATCGAATTCGATGTTATTATGATATTCGAATTCCCAACCGGAACATCTAGGAAAACTAAAACTACGCTGCGGGTAATTATTTTGGATAATTAATTATACTTACCGCAATTTTGTTGACATTCAATTATTTGTTGTTGTTTATAACATTTTTGTACGTAAAAAAGTGTTCATAACTGTTCATAATTGGCATTAAAAATGTCACATTAAAATGTCAAAAGTGTAATGAACGTATGAAACGATCACTATTGGAATAAAAAGTTCTTTGGATACTGGGAAATATCAGGGTTAAAAAAAATTTATATCTGTAAAAAGCTTTGTCCTGACCACAGACCACTCGGTGGTCCTGACTGATGGATCAACGCACAACCTAAACCACTGATAGTAAAGAGCTGAAATTGAAAAATGGACAGTGTTCTTTATATGATATAGGCATCTGATAAGAAAGGGTTCGTAATACTCAAGGGATCAAGACTTACGCGGATAATACCGCTGAGTCATAGATAAAAATCCCGAAATGCTTGGACTAATTCAATCCCGTCTCTCGAGAGATAGGTAATCAATTACCCGAATGCCGAAGGAGGGTTATTCACGAATGCATTCTCACACAGCCTCCGACTGGGGGCTATTGTGTCGTTGGTACATTATGTGTCAGTTTCCCAGTCACACCACATTGTATCTAGCCATTAGGTCACCTCGACTCGTCTGACTTGTTGCATAGTAGGTACGCCCGTTGAATGTTATGTTAGCAAACTATGATAGATAGATAGATCAATGCGTTATTGTTCCAAACATTACATAGAATAATAAACATGCATATTCTTGTCACAAAAGTTATGCTCTTTTATTTGATACCCCACTCGGGCATATTTGAAAACATTCGGTTTTTATTACCAAGCTTCAACCCACATATATTATGAACGGCTGAGCCGATTTTGATCAAACATAGCTAAGAACACTCGTGCAAAAGTCACCTATCAACCAAAAAAAAACTACATTGAAATCGGTCCATCCGTTCGTGAGCTACGATGCCACAGACAGATACACAGACAGACAGACACGTCAAACTTATAACACCCCTCTTTTTTCGTCGGGGGTTAAAAAGAAAATAAAGACAGCATAAATAAAAAAGATTAAACTTTTACTTAACTTATAAACAGAGGTACAATTGGCGGCCTTATCGCTAAAATCCATCTCATCCAGGCAACTTTTTTCCGGTCCCTTTCTCAAGAATCTACTGCCGATATTCACTTTACTTTTTAACTGCATAAAAATATTTAGTAACTACGTACCTACCTATAGTATGTATATTAATGCATATTAAAATACTCCATGCACCTCTCCTTGCTCATAATAATCAGTAGTCTGCTTCCGGTGTTAATGTTATAATAATGTTAATAAATTTATTTGGTAAAATGTTATTAAATAAATACTTGTGCATCTATTTATTTGGTTTATTGAAATATGTTCGTAGCTTGGCTATTAGATCATCCGTGCTTCGGAAGACACGTTAAGTAGTTGGTCCCGGTTGTCTTAGATAGCAGTCGTTAGGTCAAGATAGAGGGCTTAGGGCGACATGAAAACTCTAACACTAGGTGAGCCACACCACTAGACGAAAAGAAGAAGAAGATTAGATAATTTCTAGCCTCTCTCATAAGAGCCTTCTTAATTAATTTCATTATTATTTTATAACACCGACCTGGTTATATTTTTTGCCTTCACATTCACCTTGCCATGCCTGATGAAATGTAAGATTTAAAACTAATTGATTTTCCTTCTGTTTTCGCGATGTTGTAGTGAAATTAAAGACATTTTTCGGTTTTAATCGCGTGGTGTTTATTACTTTTAGCATTGTTTCAACGCTCAACGTTTCGAGACCTTTACAGGTCCGTTTTTCAGGATTGTAAAGGTCTCGAAACGAAAAATATCTTTAATTTTAAAACTAATGATTTTTCATTAATGATCGCCTAACGCATATTGTTTCCATTTTCTTTCTGATTCATTACATAACGGTTGTGTGCAACATCCGCGAGTGACGAAGCAACTTTGTGTTCTCTCACCGTATCTCGGGTCTCGGTGAAAGTGACGCTCACGCACTCACCATCATATTTCATCGGTTCACAAATATTCATAACCGGGTCACCTCAATTAGCTTGTAACAGATTCTCATCTAAGAATAGGCAATAAAACGTCGACATTAAACTACCAATTGTCTTCTAGAATAGCGAACTTATTCCCTTGGCTTGTCGACGTCGAGCCCTTTTTTTAGCCCGAGGATTTTGTCTATTTCGAAGATGTTATCTACCAAACGAAGAAATAAATAAATAATTTATTTACCGTAGAGCGATGTTGGTCTAGTGGTAGATACCCCGACTTTCATTCCGAGAGTCGTGGGTTCGAATCACGGTCGCCTGCGCACCGATGCAAAATGTCTTTTTCTTTAAGAAAAAAGTTATGTGCGCTAATAACATTGCTCTTATGGTGAAGGACAGCATCGTGAGAAGACCGACATGTCCTAGGTAGGACTCGCCATGGCCCGAAGGCATGGTACCTTCGCCAAATTGGAGTAGGCTCACGTGGCGTCTTACAGCCGAACCCCTATAAGAGGATGTAAATAAGTATAATAATCAGGTTTTAAAGGTTTGTCCCATTGAAGGGCAAAGTCCAAAAGGGGCGAATCACGCATTTTTAGATATTTAAGATTTGTATATTTACCGGATCTGTCTTGTGAAATACCAGTGTCATTTTTAAAATGGATTATGATGGTTTTTGGCAGCTGGATTAGACAGTACGCAATAGATATTCGAACTGGCAACTTTCGGATGGACATTTGATGTACCTCCAAAACACTGACTAGCAACATCGAGCTTACTTATCGTATTATCGTTAAAATGTTTGTCTTGTATATGTTATCGTTGTGTATTTTACGATATTATACCCTATACGTGTATGCGAAACTATGTATGTAGGTCACAGATTTTGGCAATGCACTTGCCGAGTCGCACACTTGTTTGCCAAGTCGTTCATTACAGAGTTTTACGTTTAAGACTTTCTGATTATTATCTTTGTTAAATACCTATTAACTGTTTACAGTACCTACTTTTATGGTCTGGTTCTATCATTGACCAACAGTTAATTTGACATTGTCGTGATGGTGGTAAAGGTATCTGCTTTTGTGGTGTTAAATGAAACCTTTGAGAGCTCATCTGCTTCCTTGCAATTTATTTATATCGTTTGTTCTATATAGCGTATTTTACGTCTCGATAATGTAGCCTTCTATTGGTGACAGATCAGAGATTGTTTGATATCGGTCCAGTGGTTTCAAAGATTACCCCAAACATACATACGTACACACATACATACATAAATGTTACCCACGTTACCTCTTTATAATAAAAAAAAGTATTTTTTTCAATGAGTCCTAATGTGTCCTCTATTCTACGCTAATAGACGCTATTCTTCTAAAATAACCTATTTAATATTCTATTCTCAAGTGCTTAAGCCGGCACTGGGCTTTTATAGAAATATTTTAAAGAAATTATACTTCTTCTTCTTGAGTAAAGATGGGTTCTTGGTTCGAATCCCGCCCTGCGTATATCGTGCGTGCGTTGTGTTTCTGCAGAAGTATTATTTCTTTAAAATATTTCAAACTATTTAATGTAAAACTTACCTTTTATTACCAACAAACAGATAAATCCAAGCTCCATATTGCCGAGATTTAGATACACACAAACATTGTCATATTCATAGTTTTCATACAGATCGGGATTTGTACAAGCAGTACATCGTCCATACCATAGAATTCTATGACCTGAATATGCATCGGTTCATGCTACTCAAATAGAGACATCGGTCAGGAAGGTGTTTCCTATAATAGAATTGTCGAAATTTTCATTTCAACATCATTAAAAAAAAAGTTGTATATCCGTTGTCTGGTAAGTGGTACCCATAGTACAAGCCTAGTGCTTATTTTGTGGCTAGATTGCGCTGTGGACAACTTCGTACATTTTTTTTATTGCAATTGCAAACAATACACTCACAATTTATACTAATATTATAAAGCTGAAGTTTGTTTGTTTGGTGAAACGCGCTAATCTCAGGAACCGCTGGTCCGATTTGAAAAATTCTTTCAGTGTTGAATAGTCCATTTATTGAAAAACGCTATAGGCTATAATATATTTTCAAAAAAAATAGGAATACGAAGTCGCGGGCACTGCTAGTGAAACTATAACTTGCAACTACAACTTTATTGACTCAAAGATATAATGAACAACGGTTTATCTGTCTCACTTCCCTAAAGATTTTTTTATAGAAAAATTTCAAATGTTATTTCTCAAACGTCAAATTTAAAATTAAAGATTGACTGCAATGATATTGAAAATATATTTTGGATAATTTTATTACGAGAATATGCCATCTGGGTGCGCGAACTCTGTGTTCAAATACTCCGCTCTATCCCGCTTCCTGTTTGCTTTACGTAGTTAATGCAATGGGACCATCTACACAGTACCCATCTACCTTCGTTTAGCTGCTCCAAGAGGAAATTCTACCTACTCTTTCTGCATGCAAACGCAGTCGACTGTTTCCTCCCTGGATAAAGACATTAGAGCAAATATGTTTATGCCATAAAACCTATATTTGCCATGACCATTGACCATGTCCCTACGTTTTGAATTTTTTCATTTTCTAATAGAATAGAAATAGAATATGAAAAAAATCAAAAAATAAGGCCATGGTCGGTAATGGCTGATATAGATATGGCAGAACATATTTTATCTAATGTCGAGTTGTCGACTACATTTGTATGGATCTCGTTCTCCATACAAACGTAGTCGACAACTACCTAGGTTTCCTTTCCTCTTAAATCTTGAGTGGCACAATTAGGCGGCCTTACCGCTGAGAGCGGTATCTTCCAGGCAACCTCGACCAGCAATTACCGCCTCCCATTATAATGATTTTAAATTAAACAGATGTAAATACCAGTATTTTTTATATTACTTACAAAACAATCATACATTATTATATGTACCTACTTTTGAAACCCTAAATTAAGTAATTGCAAGTTACATGACAAGTTATAAATATGAATGCTATGTTAAGAAGAAAGTTATATTTTCTCTTGAAATAAGCGATGCATACGTTGCTTCGTAAATACACACGCAAACATGGTTGCCGTTCATGTTGTCAAGACAAGAACACTCTTTTTTCTACGAAACTATTTTATTATGATGATGATGATGACATACTACTCATTTATTTTTTGAGTCTCATTCGTCGAGTATAGGTGCCGACAAACGTCTTGAAAAAAATGGCAAATACGCAGAAGTCGAAGTCAGAAGTTTTATATAGAAGCGGTACGTAAATGTACTGCGCGTACTTATACCTTCCACATCAAAATGTTTCAAGATGTTTGCCGGCACCTGTAGATAGTTTTAAATAATCCTATTTCGATTTTATCAGAAAAAAATTTATAGATATAAGTAGGTACATGCGTAGTACGGATTATCAATCAATATTTATAAAATGCTTTGTCCCGCCTGACTGACTGACAGATCAACGCATAGCCTAAACCGCCCGCCGACAGTAGAGAGCTGAAATTTGGAGAAAGTGTTATTTGTTGTGTGAATGTATATATCCACTAAGACAGGGATTTTGGAAATTCCCGCGGGATCGGGACTTACGCGGGTGAAACCGCGGGACTTGGCTAGCAATAATTTTGTTATTTGTTCAGTACGATGATAGGCTCATAAAATATACTGGATCGATTTTGGTGAAACCTGGGCGTATGCGGTTGAAGCCGCTTGTGTGTTCAATAAAAGGTATCTAACCACTTTATTGATTGTGATATACTAAATATTATGTACCTACCTACATAACATTGTATAATGTAACATTGTTTGATGTTTAAGAGGAATAACAACGCCAACGACCTTGAAACTGAAAATACCTGTCGGGCTCATCGAAAATTGTTGATTATTTCATGACTGAATGTTGTAGAACTTTTTTTTGTGTATGGATTGTAGGTGACATTGTTTCCTACATTTTGGTGTAGTTTTAAGACAAGAACCACCTATTGGTGCAAAGCCTATCCAAATTTTAGACAAAAAATGTCATGAAAAAAAAATGGCTAAAATGTCGATAGGCTTCAATACGTTTCGACATATTTGTATGGAAACTGCACTAAAATATCGGAAACAATGTCGTATACAATCCATACACAAAAAAAAGTTCTACGACATTCCGTCATGAAATAATCAACAATTTTCGATGCGCCCGACATGGATTTTGAGTTTAGCAGGTATTGGACCCTTAGGGCCTGTGTGGAATTCGCTATGTGGGTACTATTCTGCACATCTTTTATGGGACTGAATATATCATAGTTAGGCAATTTACCTTCATGGGACTGAATATATTATAGTTAGGCAATTTACCTTCATTGATTGCTTCTCTTCTCATTCAAGAGATATTCCCGGTTGCATTCGGAAAAATACAAAACATGTTGTATAGATAATGGCACGGAACCCTTCGTACTCGAGTCCGACTCGCACTTGGCCGGTTGTTTTTCTTATAAAGGATGCACACTGTATAGTGTATGTCGCCTTGGCTTTTAGCATTTTTGTGTCGATACTTGAGTGGCTGTGGCCCTGATGCGACCCACTTCCATCCACCAATGTGGAGGCATAGACGTTCAAGGGTGCCGTAGCAATTTCAACTTTAACACTAGTAATTGAAGGTCGAGAGTTGGTCGTAACAGCATAGCACCATAGTGTGATGAACAGTTATTTTATAAATTTATAGATTGTTAGTCAAATAAATAGCCGTTGAATTTTTAAATATCAATTTTAACAGTATTTTGTTGTTGGTTATTTCAAAGAAAACCGTATAAATACAATTTCGCACCACATATGCACACCGTTAATATGTTTAAAAAAGAAGAGTACGGATAGAAATAAACCTTGAAAACAAACTCATTTTTTCGGTTATAATCGCGTGGTGTTTATTACTTCTAGCATTGTCTCAACGCTCAACGTTTCGAGACCTTTGCAGGTCTCTTAATCAGGAGTGACACAACGCACCAAACCACGCGCTTAAAACCGAGAAATGAGTTTAATTTCAATCCAATACCGCGAAAATAAAAAAAATATAAATAAACCCTGTCAAAATCCTTAAGGTACTTTTTTAACTAAAATAATAAAAGCACGCATTTGTCAATTATTTAGGCTTCTACTTATATAAGGTATGTTTGTATGAAAAATGAAACCTCCGCAGGCCCCTGTAAGTCACAGTTTAAATGGAGATTTTATCTTAAGACATGACATAAGAACCACTTAGTCGTAGCATTGTTGTAAATCTAAGGACATTACCTAACTAAAGATCTACAGTTTATACAGAGACCACATTAAGTTATCTGCGATACGAGTATGCTCGGGTAAAATATATGGAAATTAAGAGGAAACTATACCTACTTGTTCTCCATACAAACGTAGTCCACTTTTTCCTCCCTGAATTAAGATAAAACGTTTATGCCATAAAACCTTTATCTGCCATGACGTTTTTTTTCTTCATTTTCTAACTAGAATAAAATTTCATAGCTGATATAGGTTTTATTGCATAACATATTTTTAACCCCCGACGGAAAAAGAGGGGTGTTATAAGTTTGACGTGTCTGTGTGTCTGTCTGTCTGTGTATCTGTCTGTGGCATCGTAGCTCACGAACGGATGAACCGATTTAAATGTAGTTTTTTTTGTTTAATAGGTGTCTTTTGCGCGAGTGTTCTTAGCTATGTTTGATCAAAATCGGTTCAGCCGTTCATAATATATGTTGGTTGAAGCTCGGAAATAAAAACCGAATGTTTTCAAATATGCCCGAGTGGTCTCCATTGTCTTTATCTAGGGAGGAAATAGTCTGTTAGTATGTAGTAGTAAAATAGTAGGATTTACCTATTTTCCAAACTTCGTAAAGATCGGTCGAGAAATACGACCTGTAGAGGAGAACCAACGTACTGACAGACGAAAGAAATTTTGGCAGACTTGAAGCAGAGACGCCTCGCTCGCTCAGTCAATAATACGGATGCTGGAAGTAATATTATACAATATATATAATATAAGATATTAAATAATATTTAAATATAGTTATTAAAATTTAATGATTTTAATAAAATAAATTAATCGACAAGGTAATTTATTATTTGATTATCATTTAATCGATGTCAAAAAGTTTCGTAATAATGACCTAGGTGACCTGCTATTTTTGTAAATGCAGATTTTTGTTAGATGTTCTTTAATTCTGACCTGTTCTCTGAATGGCACACCAATCGAGGTTATTCAGTGCAAGTCTGAACTTGGATATCCTACTTATTTTATAAATGCGAAAGTTTACCCCCCTTACTTATAAACGATGACTAACGGCCAAGAAAGAGAATTACTAACAACTGAGCCAAACCGAGCCTTAGTTGGTAAACAAACAGGGAGGAAGCATAATCGTTAATTTAAGCGTGTCACATGGGTTCCTGTGTGGCGCAGGGGATAGCACGCTCGCCAGGCAAGCAAGAGGCACAGGTTCGAATCTTGTTACAGGAGAACTTTTGACGATGTATTTCTTCTTGCAAAAATATCTGATTACTAACAATTCAAAAGCTTTAGCGAAACTGTGTGTATTTCAAAAATTCTTTAACCGTTTTCGAGACAATATCTACTTATGCTGAAGCGATGTTCAGACGATTTAGTTATAGAATACGGGCCTTGTTCTTAATACTATAGATAGATTATCTGAGAATATTGTTTCAATATTTTCTCATCACATCATTTATTTATGTCTTAGTAGACAATGTTTTAGTTTCAATACATTGTTACGTCTGCTTTGATCTTTCTTTATTATGATCCATACAATTGACATAGTATTTTAGTTTCACGTAATTTTTACGTCATGGCATAGCATAGATTCACTGCTTACCTAACCTTCTCGCGCGTGTTATGTGTTTTGGCAAAAAATATGTAAATAAATTATTTTATTTCCTACTAGCAATGCTGTTGAATCACACGCGTAAGTGGTAAAAAAGTACGGGGCATTTAGTTCTGTGCATTAAAAAAAACCGGGCAAGTGCGACACTCGCGCACGAAGGGTTTCGTACCACTATGACATTTGGGTACGAAACCCTAAAATGATTTACATCCAATTTTTAAATTTAAATTTGAAAATGTGAAATATTTAGCTTAGATCCTTACTCCCTTCATACGACCACACCACTCAAAAAAAAAAAAAAGAAAAAAAAAAACTTTGGCACAAAGAAAATCTGAAACTTATAAGAAACTCTTTGGTAAGTGAAGGCAGACTGGTATATTTGACAGACAGGGCGGCCATTTTGAATTCCACGACCTACTCGATTCCCTTGTAGGTTTTGAAACACGTTTGTTGTATGGGAGCCCCTCTTAAATATTTGTTTTATTTTGTTTTTAGTATTTGTTGTTGTAGCGGCAACCGAAATACATCATCTGTGAAAATTTCAACCGTCTAGCTATTACGGTTCATGAGATACAGCCTGGTGACAGACGGACAGACGGACAGTCGGACGGACGGACGGACAGACAGACAGACAGACAGCGAAGTCTCAGTAATAGGGTCCCATTTTTACCCTTTGGGTACGGAACCCTAAAAATACTAGCCCATTTGTCCCACTGGTGAGTTGTGCAAAGGCCATTTTAACGAACCTCCTGTTTTTACGTCGCTTAATAAAATAAGGAGGTTTGGACCAAATATACCTTAAAGTAACTCTCCTATTAATCCTAAATGCTAATTTATTTAACCGATTTTAATGAACTTGGTTGTTGTACATTGAATCCTTGGGGAATAACATTTTATTGTTCTTTACTCTTTTATTAATAAACGTGAAATAAGGTCAGATTACCAGTTTTTGTTTCTGTCTGTCAACTTTAAAAACTTTTGTCACATAAAGCTTGTTCATACTAATCCGACCTTACTCCACGTTTATTAATAAGAGAGTATGGGAACAATAAAAAGTTTTTTTCCAAGGATTCAATGTATGTACTAACTATCCACCAAGTTTCATCAAAATCGGTTCTATAATTGCAGAGCCTAGGCTTTTCTTTCATAATAATACAGAAGTCAAAATATGAATTTTACTTAAACAACTAAGGACCTCTTAAATACAAAAATTCCAATACTATGTTTAAATTTAGAAGATGCTTAATTATTAAGGTACGCCTCAAATTTTAAGTGGCTTGTCCGTATTTGGCTGTAAGACGTATAAACGATGTACTATTGTATAGGTATAGATTACGTTTATGAGTCGTTATTTATATTTAATATAAGAAATATAAATAACATAATAAAATAATTATCCATTTCAAAAATGATGATGGTTTTAAATTCATTAAATTTAAATAATAAAAAGATGTAAGTCACGGACCAGACTTGTGGAATTCTCGTCGGTTTTTACCTAACAGCGTTTCCTTAATAATGTATTTAAAGTCTGCTTGTTGGTTTTATATTCACGGCCACATATTTCAAGTGGTTTTGGTAAAAAAATTGCAAACATTAGATTTATCTAAATATACCTTTTATAATATGGATAAACGTAAGGATTTCGAAGATGGGATATAAGGTTTTAAAAGAAGATAAAAGTAGAGAATTAAAGAAGATGATTGCGCTAGCATATTTCATCCAAATAGAATGCGCTGAAAATTACAAAAACAAAATGGAAATAAAAATATCACACAATTTATTAAAAATAAAAAGTAAAATATGATAAGTGTGTGTTGCAACAGGACAAAAGGGCCATGACTCAGTGTCTAGCTTCGTTCTTAATCTATAATATAATATGAATGTATTTACAAAAGACAAATAAATATAAGTATTCCGTTCTCTAGTAACCGTAACACAAGCTGAATAGCTGCCACGGGTCTAGATGGCGCTGTGTGTTGTTCACAGAAAAAAAATGCACACAACATACTACATGTATTCGCAACGTAAACCACAGGGCGCGTTTATAAAACACGTAGTTAATAATAACATAGGCTGTGCTATAAATCTTGTGTACAGAACTAGTCTAACCCTTTGTCTGCTAGTGACGTCGAGTGGGCCGGCTGACTAGTATAATAGGGCTGCTATGGGACACAGGATCACGTAATGGAATACCTGAGCATTGTGCGTGGGATGTCTTTGTGGATCTTGTTTACGCTACGTAACGCGGAGTGACGCCTACTTAATCTAAAACTAGCGGGTGGCGCGTACGGGGTTGACTTTTTCTTAGAAATGTGATAGGTACAGTACATTTCAAAAGAAATTAGCAAAGTTGTCCAAAATATACACTTAAAACGCAATAGTAATTGCGACGCATGTTACTATAGAATTTCGAGATATCGAAGGAATAATATATGTTTCTTTATTATATTTCCTAAATTCTTTATTGCAATAAGAACTTAAAGACAATTACATGATCATTTTGAAACGTCAACTTAAAACATAGCTTAGCTATAGTATACCTTACTAGTAAGCTCCCATTAGCTATAGAATACTCAGAGCTTATAGTAGCAGATAAGATTTTTTCAAAGATACACAAATGTATAGGTGTATTTATTGTATAGCTAGATACAATGCCAAAAATAGTATGCTGATTGCTTACTCATTAAAAGTATTTTAATTTGGATGATTAACCCTTCATAACAAAAGGCAACAACAAGTTTTATGTCCGGTATTACTTTAAGAGGATAGTCTTCATTCTCTTTCTCCATACAAACGTAGTTTAAATTTTTCTCCCTGGATAAAGACATTAGAGCAAATATGTTTATGCCATAAAACCTATATCTGTCTTGACAATGCATCTACCTTTTTTTTTTCTAATTAAAATTGCTCTAATGTATTTATCCAGGGAGGAAAATTTAAACTACGTTTGTATGGAGAAAGAGAATGGAGACTATCCTCTTAACTTGTTTTGAATGTGAGAAAACACTAAAAATGATCGTGTAATTGCAAATAGTGACATGTCCATAGTAAGATCAACAGAGATATATACTTCCTAGTCGAGATGTGACCAATCATTGCGCGTTGGTGTTGTTATCTTGTTTACTTTACATTTTGTGGGTGAGTACCGACTGTGTGTGTGTTTACCTGTTGAACCGGTCACTCTGATTAGAACAGAATGCGTTTTAGTACCTTATTATAGTACTAGCTGCGCCCCGCGGTTTCACCCCCGTAAGTTCTGATCCCGTGCGAATTTCGGGATCAAAAGTAGCCTATGTTACTCCTCGATTTTAAAAACTGTACTAAACAGTGTTTCACCAATAGAAAGGTACATTATCGAGGAGTAGCATAGGCTACTTTTGATTCAGATATTCCCCCGGGATCGGGGCTTACGCGACTTATGACTTACTGAATATCATCATTTTCCGATACAGTCTTAAAAGAACATTTAATGAAATTGATGGTACCTCTTATATTTCAAATATCCGACTTCATACCAGGGAGGGTCCCTGGTATGAAGTCGGATATTGCCTCGTTCATTGCTAAGAATATAAAGGAAAACTATTGTTTTCTGTTTTGAGACAAACGCAGGAAATTACCGAATCGAATTGTAAATAAAATAGGTAGCCGATTCTCGGAACTGATTCTATCTTTACATTCCTATTTTCCGTGGGAACTTTTTTTTTTTTTTTTCATTTATTTAACGTGAGGTTTAAGTACATTTTTAAGCAACTGCTTTACCCGCACGACCGTTCAAGATCGACAGTACAGCTAGGCCAATGAGCTCCCCTCGAGGGCCTATGTTCATCATCCCGCTATTCCCAGTAATATCCTCCGACTACCCCAATAATGTCCTCCCACTATTCCCACTAATATTATCAATCACGCAAAAAGTACCAAACCGATTGCGGTGAAACTTGGTATGCAGATAGCTGGAGATCTGTATAAATACATAGGCTACTTTTGATCCCGACATTCGCGCGGGATCGTGACTTACGTGGGTAAAACTGCGGGGCGCTGCTAGTAAACAATATTAGTTTTGTTATTGTCGTTTCCAAGTTGCCGTTGATGTAATGATGTCATTCCCTCTTTGAATAATGATAGAATCACCCGAGATTGAGTTCGTTGTCTTTCAAATAGATTTTTTCTAAACGATACCGCATACGGCACATATTTGGGTTATATGTTGGCGTTTTAAGGTGACGACTTAAAGAATTTGTAGAATGGATGTCAATATATCTTTACGAGGCCTACTTGCTATAAAAAATCAAAGAGCGGTGTTGGTCTTGTGGTAGATACCGTGACTTTCATTCCGAAGGTTGTGGTTTCGAATCTTGGCCGACAGCGAACCAATGTCTTTTTTTTTTGAAAAAATTGTGCGCTATTTAACATTGTTCTCAAGGTGAAGGAAAACAGGAAACCTACGGCTTAAAGTCACGCAAAAAGGCCCAGTTATAGGGCTAGTTGCGGATACACAATAAAAGTAAATCAAAATCGTGATTATATGATTCACATTGTCACATAACATTTACAACTATAATGACACGCTAAGGGCTAAGGTAACCATTTCATCGCACGAAACGTGTAAAACACGTTTCTTATACTAATTCTAACTTAGTATTAAGTTGTTCGTTTACTTACATCAACTGAGCTGAGTATACCTAGATTAAGTGAATTAGCTAGCCTCGATCACTTGTCAATGAACGGTATATGGTACGGTTCACAGCATAAATGCTGTACTAAGATGTGTGTATAAAAGCAGTTTTACACGAAGGGATTTTACTTTTTCATAGGTATTTTTTCCGAAGGTGCCATAGCGGAACTAACCCAGATATCTCGTGTCTGATCTGTGATCTGTGTAGCTTTTCTTGCATTTGAATAATTTACGTATTTAGATGAAAATGCAGACAGAATGTGCTTTCAGTCGGAAGAAGGTTTGTAATGACTGTTATCATCCTCATATTTTTGAATTAATGAATAAGTGACGTTTACATTAACATTCTACCAATAAATTATTCGTCAAATTACTTTTTAAATAAATTAAAATACATTATGTCAAATTCGATGTAAATTATTATGCACTTAGTAAAATTATTGTCTTGTCGCGGACGTTTTGAACGTTAAATAAGTAAGGGCAAACTTGAAATGCTTTTGGCCCAATTTAAGTTTTTATTTTATGGAAGTATTTTTATTTGCCGTATGTACTTACCTATAAAGAACGGAACCGGTGTTGGTCTAGTGGTAGATACCTTGATTTTCATTCCGATGGTCATGCGTTCATCCCAGCCGACCGCGCATGCACCAATGTCTTTTCTTTGCGAAAAAGTTATATACGTTATTAAGATCGCTCTTACGGTGGTGGAGGAAAACATCGTGAAGAAACCCACAGCTTAATTAGCTCCAGACGTATTGAGCTGTTCTCTCCTCTGGGCATGGCTGACTAGGCTGGGAGGGTGGTATAAGTGCTGGGCAAGTCTACTCCACCTAACAATGTCCCGGGCACTAAAGCGCCATAAAAAGCATGGATTAAAAATTGCTTTGCGCTGTATAAATCGGCAAAAATTTAGATGAAATGGCTAATTATTATTCTTATCTACACTATATTATTATACCTACAAAGAGGAAAGAGATCGAACTAGAGTACAGACATTAAATATATAATATTTCCTCGGGATCGTGACTTACGCGGGTAAAACTGCGGGGCGCACTTAGTTATAAATGTTATAATATATGTGTTGGAAAGCCATTAAACTTGAAGGTACCTAACCTAGGTATCAAAACCGGATTTCATGTCACATTTGTAACATCACAAGTAGGTATTTACTGGTTATTTATTTTGTCTGTTTATTTTGCTCATTCTCCATTAGCATTCAATGAAATTTAGACATTAGTCAACTAATTATGTAAGGTGTAGGTACTGGGGTAACTCTGAAAGTGGGGTAAATACGGAATAGACCTTTAGTCAGAGTGATATTAAATCCATTTTTTAATAAATTCGGATTTACCCCACTGAATAAGTATATCAGATTTACCCCACTATACCTTACCTACTAATACTAATTAGTCAGTCAATGTTAAAAAAAAACAATTGTACTTACTCATCAATTTTAATTATAATGCAATTGCCAAGTAGTTGAATTAGAATACATTTCGTTTTTAAATACTATATATTTTTTCATATTAGAGATAAGAGAGATAAGAATCTCTACCGTGTACCGGCATAGGATTACCCCATGTCTTCTCATGGGTGAAGTAAAAGGCGACTATGGGACCAGAGGCAGACTTGCAAACCTTAAGTTTTTTCGCGCGCGGTGGCGGATAAACTGCTTGGTCCCTTGGAGAGTTAGTGTCAGGCAGGCTCAGTAAATTACCAAATCTATTTGTAGAAGGAATGGTCAATGATGACTTACCTACTGCGCCGACCCCAACCAATTTAGGGTTACTGCTCGGAGAATATGACTGCAAAGGCAAAAAACTGACCTGTTTCGTGTCAAACTATCCGAAGATCAATAAGTGCTTTTCTCTCTCTAAAAACACTTCCTTATCGTCCCTTTTCTATACCAAGGTTGCCTGGAAGAAATCGCTTTGAGCGATAGGGCTGCCTATTTGTTCAACATTTATTTAGTTTTAAAATTAATTTATTTTATGTGTGTTTTATTTTGTAATGTTTTATTGATTTTAATCTAATAAAGTATATATCTATCTATCTTATTGAACCTGGAAGAGATCGCCCTCCTCTCATTGCGCCACTTTAATTTAGAGTTATTCTTTGTTTTGCGTTTATTTGTGTTTTTGTTACAACAAAGCTTTAAGCAATGTATTTATCTATCTTTGTTTTTCTATTTAGGTCAAGAAAACTTTCTTGGTCCGAGTGTTTTCCTGTAACATTAAACAAGTTACTTTACCTGCTTTTTCTCTGTGGTTTCTGGAAAGAGGAAAGTCCGCTTTAATTTTACATTCGAAAGTATGCAAACAATAATTGGGATTCCCCCGGTTAAACGTTTAACGCAGTTTGTTGAAAGATTATCCCTTTGTCTTAATTTGGACCTTTATCTAGACAAGTCAAGATTTTTTACGTCGGCAAAAATGTGATAAATCATTAGGTAGGTTTCTATTTATTATTAAAATGAAGACTCTGTACTTAGATGCAAATTTAAAAACAAAAATACGTCTAGATCACTTAGGATAGGCAGTAATGTAGTATTTATATTATAAAAAATAGGCCAAACAGGACCAAAAGGAGGTAAAACACCTGGTTAATTAAAGTCTAATAAAGCTTTATAAGTAAGTATTTAGGGTTATATTTTATTTATGTCAGACAAAGGCATTTTTGTTCAAACTTAATTAAAATGAGAGAGAAAAAATATGTATCCTGCGAACTATTGTCCATTGTTTCATTTTTTGTTTATTTTTTTTATAAGAACTATAACTTCAATTCAAATATAGGAGTAAGAGACCTTCCACACAATGCTGATTTCCAACCGATGCCACTAAGCCACTCCATGCAGGATGTCAATGGAAACGGGCTGCAAATCTGACATGCTAATCAAAAGAATCCGATGCCTTTCGATTGGCTGGATTGTAATTGACAATCCAGTAAGCCAGTTTGCCGTGTAGCCCCGGCATTGAATAGGGTTACTCCATCTCTCCCCGTGGGTATCGTAAAAGGCGACTCAGGGATCTGTGGGAGACTAGCAAACCTTAAGTTCTTCCCGTGCGGTGACCCTAAATAATTTGGGGTTTAGCGGACCCCGGGCCCCCGAGAGGGATGCAATCTGAAACATCGCTCAGGTGAGAAGAAGAAGACTGGATTATCTCGTCAAACCGGCACTGTGTAAATGACTCATAAGTACCTTAATATCGCATGATCTTGCCTTTCGAAGTTATCACGTTTTTTCCTCGTACATGAATAGTTTTCGATATTTATGTTTACTTTTGTTAAACTGGTTGGAAGCACGTAATAGTGCGATGAGATGACTAACGCTTATAGCTGTTGTACTCTTGCTTGACCGTGTTCCGGATTCTTCTATTCTTCACCTCTCGTGGCGATTCTATACCATAATCATTTTAAGGGGTATAAAATAACCGCTAAATTAAAAATCCATGTCTTGTTCATCGAAAATTGTTAATTATTTCATGACGGAATGATGTTGTTTTTTTTTGTATATGGATTGTAGGATTTGTAGGTGACATTGTTTTCTACATTTTGGTGTAGTTTCGGTCAAAAACTTCTTATTGGTTCAAAGCTTATCCAAATTTAAGATAAAAAAATATATATCATATCAGAACGGGATATTCAGAGAACACATCGGTCCGACCGAACCGATGATCGGAAACCTATCTCTGTCTTGCTCAGCGCCACTCAATATGACAGTGTCAGGCAGAGTCATTTCTATCATCCGTTTCGGATCCGGGGCTATGACTCCCCACAGATCCGCCTGCTACGGCCGGCTCCACCGGCATTGCTTATTGCTGGATTGAAGAGTATAGTGATCCATTTGAAACTCGGACGAGCTTCACCAGTTCCAAAGTCAAACTGTTCGGGAAATTACTTCGAACGTCGTTGTTAGAACACCTACCATCTAGATTCTAGGTAATCTTCTCATCCGAGCGATGTTCCCGGTTGCATCCCTCTCGGGAGCCCGGGGTCCGCTAAACCCTAAATAGTTTTTTTTTATTTGGGGTCAGCGCAGTCGGTAACTCATCATTGACCATACCTTCTGCAATTAGATTTGGCAATGTTTTTACGGCCGGCCGCCTGCCTGACACCAACCCTTTTAGGGATTACGCAGTTTATCCGCCACCGCGCGGGGAGAACTTAAGGTTTGCTAATCTCCCTCAGATCCCTTAGTCGCCTTTTACGACTCCCACGGGATGAGATGGGGTAACCCTATTCTATGCCGGGGCTACACTAGGTAATAAACATAGTAGGTATCTAGGTAATCTAAGATACCTACTATATTTTACTTTGAAGTCTGAGTTTGAAGAATACATTTTGACTTGAACCAGTGTTGCTCGCTTCGTTGGCTCTGTTAATTATAAATATGAAAGTTTGTTAGCTTTTATACAATAAACTAACAAATGGATTGCAAATAATTGCAATAAAATTAAATGTGAAATTAGCTGTTTAAACTGTCAGGAAATACAGTTCTTATATTTTCCGGTATTTCGACAACATCTATACCTACTAATGCCAATGAACTATAGGTCTACCAGAATCTCATGGAATGAGTAAAAAAAATAGTATTCGTGATTTTTATATGGCAATATCATAGATCTACATTTGTCATAATCATGCCATTAGTACGCTTAACTAGTTTGATATGTTTTTATCTCCTTCGTTAATTTCTTCATCACTGGACATTGGCGGAATTAGGAGGAACACTAACTTTTTATCCCGGCAGAGGGCGCGAGTCGATTAATCATAGGTTTGAATTAAGAACTGTCAAACATGTGTTTTTTACAACGCTCGGCGCCAAATTGGCCATATCGGTCTGAGACCGAAAGAATAAAAAAAAAAAACTCGGCGTTTCCATTGGTGGAGGACCATCATCGAAAAAAAAAAGATCATCCGATGCCAGCGCCTCTGCAAACAGCTTTGCGCGTGGCACCCCATTGCAACACACTGTGCGCTGAATCGCCATCACTCAAAATTCAGTTCATACACTGTTTACATAAATATGAGTATTATATCCGTTGTCTAGTCACCGTAACACAAGCTTAGTCGCTTACTACGAGCTACGGGGCTAGATGGCGCTGTGTGTTGTTCACAGAATTTACTTATTTAAAAAAAAAAATAAGCACAGATATTAATTATCAAGATGGTATAATCCGATTATCCAAAGGTTGCTTGTAAAAAATATTTTAGAACCAGCTTTCTACGTGAATACGGCTGAGTTAAAAACCTGCCAAGTGCGATTCGGACTCACGCACGAAGGGTTCCGTATACCATTATCACAAAAAAAGTTACTTTTGTATTCGGGAGCCCCACTTAAATATTTTATTTATTCTGTTTTATTTGTTATAGTGGCAACACCATTACCTTTGCTCCTTGTAAAGTTAGGTGCTTGACTCCTCATGATATTGATAAGTTTTTTTATATTGACCCTGTGAGTTTTGGCAACCTATTTTATTTGACCTGAACATGTTATTGGTGAGAACTGTTTATTTTTAAAAGCTTTGTACTAGTCGTTAGTTCGCATAAATATTTATGTTGGGAATATTTTTTAGTTTACTGTTTGTTCAATGGTATAATTAATGATTTGTTTTGTTACCTTTACCTACATTTAAAAGTAAATTTTTATTCAATAGTAAATATGCGACAATGTGAATCACATGAACACAAAAAAAAACTTTTTATTTGCGTTCAAGTACAAACTTTTTGTCACCTCATTTTTTACTGCAACATATAAAAGTACTTAGGTATAGATATTTAATAGGATATTTTTTTTGTTTCAGTTCTTGACCAAAACGAGGGTAGATCAACGAAGATACCGGTGGAACAAGAAATTAGCAAGGTCAGCAAGCAGACGCAGACCTCCATCGAATTTAACTCTGAAGACGAAGAGGTAAGACGAACTACTTTTAGGGAGGGAGAGGGGGATTCTATAGGGAGATGGGGATTCTATATGGAGACGGCAAGGCGCTATTTTCAGACAAAATTCCGCGGAAAATGTGATACGCGGTAAACGATGATTATTTTTTCATTCGAAAAGTAGTAAATATAGTTAATATATACTTATAGGTCTCAATAATAAGCCGAAAACAAATTTCATGTCTCTGAGTAGGTATGTGGTAGGTTACCTTACGTTCCCGCGTCGGGGGACGCGGGAATGTGTCACAGAAGTTGATGGTAACCGACCCGTGCTTATAGTATCTAACGTAAGGTACCTACCTACCACATACCTACTCAGAGACATGAAATTTGTTTTCGGCTTATTATTTTTGCCTTTTTAAAGTTTAGTTTTGTTTTAACTTGGAACATTTTTTAAGTCGGAAGTTTTTTTAATTTTTAATTTAATTTTTTTATTTTACCCTTTTAATAACAGCGATTTTGATTAAACATGCATATATTGTTGTCACAAAAGTTAAGTCCTTTCATTTGATACCCCACTTGGGTATATTTGAAAACATTCGGTTTTTATTTCCGAGTTTGACCCTACATATACTTTGAACGGCTCAGCCGATTTTGATTAAACAATGCATATTCTTGTCACAAACGCCATGCTCTTTTATTTGATACCACACTCGGCCATATTCGAAAACATTCGGTTTTTATTGCCGAGCTTCAACCCACATATATTATGAACGGCTGAGCCGATTTTGATCAAACATAGCTAAGAACACTCGCGCAAAAGTCATCTATCAAACAAAAAAAACTACATTGAAATCGGTTCATCCGTTCGTGAGCTACGATGCCACAGACAGATACACACACAGACAGACAGACACGCACACAGACAGACAGACACGTCAAACTTATAACACCCGTCTTTTTCCGTCAGGGGTTAAAAAGGGTCCGACGCAAATCGTCAAACCGGTACAAGTAGCGAATGGGACCAGTTGCAAAAAAAAAGAAGATAGGACGAGTTGCGAATGGGACGATTTGCGTCAGACCCCTCAAAAAGTCTCTATAGAAACCAGTCCAGTTCTATGTAAGATACTGTAACGGTTTAGTGTTGGCAGGATTAAAATAAGACAATGGTTTCACACTAAAAGGTTAACATTAATTTAATTAAAAAAATACAGGGGTGGTTCTTAGCCCTAACCCGTGGTTCCACTTTCACTGGCTCGTAAGTTAGGTACTATCCTGGAAAGTCCGGGGAATGTCCGATGGCCTAGGTGGTGTAGGTGGTTGCCGGGTCAGTGAACTGCTTTACGTTTCGGTAGGTTGAAACTTGAATGAAGATCTTGAAGCGTATTCCTGAGCGGTAACCTGGAACCCTGGAATATCGTCCAGTGTTAGAATAATATTCACACAGTGACCACAACCACAGTCTGCCACGCCCATGACGAGATGATGATGATGAGGATGAGGAAGCACCTAACTTTACCTAGTAGGCAATGACTGTGGCTGATGGTTTACGAGAACAGAGATTCTGATAAAAGTTAAAATGAATATTTAAATACGGGAATGAAAAAAATAATTGAATTAACGACTTTGTTAAAAAACATGTGGGTAGTAATTTTGTACATAACGGAACACATCCATACAATTTAGCGTGAATACATACAATCAAATATAATATCTACCACTATTCCCCACAATATAAAACAATAAAAAGTGTATTATAAATTACAATGAAGCATTTACCTAAAACAAAACCAAAATAATAATTCCTATGCTGTTAGTACGAAATGTTCGCCACTTACCGAATTTCGGGTTTTAAAATCACTTATTGATGTTATTAGGTATAATTTCTATTTGTACCACTGCAACTGGATTATTCTATTCGCTAATATAGGGACGTATATTATATGGACCCGCGCTGAGAAGAGCTGCGTGTGTCCTTGATGCGAATCAAATTACGAATGGACGAGGTTCAAGAATCTACGTCACGGCTCCCGTTGTCGCCGCGCTCGAAACAATAGCCCGCCGATTGGAATGTCGCAGTACAACCGCGCAACTAGATATGATGCTTGAGTTGACCAACTCCAGTGATGTTTTATGAACATAATGTTTATTAATAACTGCAGGATATAGTTTTAATTATGTAGGTTAAATATAGTTTAGGTTAAGGTATTTTCAGTTTAAGTTTTAGGTTTTTAATATTAGTTTTTAAGGTAATTGTTTAAAGTTTTAAGTTATTTAGTTTAATTATTTTAGTTTTATTATATTTTCTTTTTATTAATTATTTAAATTAAATGTTTAAAATTGTTTATTTTTATATATTTTAGCCTATTTAATATATAATTCGACTATTGTACGTGTACAACGTTACAATACACAATTGTTTGTGTAATCAGTATTTCAGTATGATAAATAAGGGTCCGTAGGTAGCCGGGTAACAAACTCAACATTTCTCAATGGAAGTGTTTTCCGAACTAAGCAACGTTTGAGCTTTAAAGTAATACAAGGTGAATCTCCATAACGTACGCATGTTACAAAATTTATGAAAAAATAAACGACCAAATACGAGTCGGACTCGCATTTGAACTAGATACTGGCGCTAGTGGTAAACATAAATACCAATATTGCGTTCATGGATTTCGCTTCCAGTGTTCAATTTAGGGTTCCGTACCCATTTGTGATAAAGCTAGGAACTTCGTCGATGAAATCAAGATTCTTCCTGGGCTATTTTTGAAGCCCCATTTCTTCTTGAAAATTATTTCTAGTAATGCTACATGCAAGCTAAATACATTTTAAAAATTGTATAATTACTCAAAACTCAAATATAAAATGAGAACTGCCATTTCCGAGCCACGTTTTTAGGGTTCCGTACCCAAAGGGTAAAAACGGGACCCTATTACTGAGACTTCGCTGTCTGTCTGTCCGTCTGTCCGTCTGTCACCAGGCTGTATCTCATGAACCGTAATAGCTAGACGGTTGAAATTTTCACAGAAGATGTATTTCGGTTGCCGCTACAACAACAAATACTAAAAACAAATTAAAACAAATATTTAAGGGGGGCTCCCATACAACAAACGTGTTTCAAAAACATCGAATCAAGTAGGTCATGAAATTCAAAATGGCTGCCCTATCTGTCAAATATACCAGCCTGCCTTCACTTACCAAAGAGTTTCTTAATTATAAGCTTCAGATTGTCTTTGTGCCAAAGTTTTTTTTTCTTTTTTTTTGTGGTGTGGTTGTATGATGGAAGTAAGAATCGAAGCTAAATATTTTCCTATTAAATTTTAAAATTGGTAAACGATTTTAGGGTTCGGTACCCAATTGTGATAGTGGTACGGAACCCTTCGTGCGTGAGTTTCGCACTTGCCGGGTTTTTTATATTGTTATCGGGGCAGTATGCCGCGGCGATACTGGCCGTAGGGCACAAAATACACAATAGTACAAGTACCAGGACCTGGGTACGTAAAGTTATTAAATCGATACGTCTAGCCGACCCCCCGTAAACTAAAATCTTTTCAGACAGATTAAATCTAGTCAGGTCCCAAGATCGTCGTGTGAGCTTATCGACGGTCGAAACTAATTCGTGGGATGTGATATTAATGCAAATAAAAAGGCAGCTGGTGACCAGACAAGTCCGGAATCCACATTTTTATTGCGGGTCATAAGTCCCATACAGACAGACCAGTTTAGCGTCTGTGTCTTAGAGATTTATAGTCAAATTTTCACAGGTTCTAATTCGCAATTTATCACAAAATTGCAGACAAATTGTGATGGACGTTTCATATTTCAGCTTACCAAATTGTTCTTTTTTACAGCTGCTTTATTTGTCGCCTATTACAATAAAGTTGTGTTCATCTCTAAATACAAGATAATAAAGAAAGATTTCCGCAACGGATTTTGCTAGAGTTTTCACTTTTATACCTACATATAAAAAAAACTTCAGAACTGTTTATGAAATTATGTTTGACTAACTGCGCCCCGCGGTTTCACCCGCGTACGTCCCTATCCCGCGGGAACAACGGGATCAAAAGTAGCCAATGTCCTTCTCCACGGTCCTATCTATCTTTATACAAAAATCCACTAAAATCGGTTTGTGAAAGCGTAACAGACAGACATAAAGGGTTACTTTCGCATTTATAATATTAGTAAGATTAGTATAGATAGATACACTAGTGCAAAGCCGGGGGCTGGTCGTTAGTGTTAAGTAAAATGGAAAACACGTTTATCCGTTCTGCTTAATAACGACCTTGTTAACTGTTGGTTAACAGCAGATTGTGTAAGCGCACCTCGTGGCAAGGTTGAGCGGTCACGTCCGATGCCTTAATCCGGCACGAGCGCGTTCTCTCAAACACTTTCTAGTGACCACTGTTCTTGCATTTGTTACGACATATTCTAATTGGGCTCACATTACTAGCGCCCATGTCTTTTGTTTAGAGACAAGATAAAGCCACAGTTTACCTATAGCGCCAAGGCGTCACCTTGGCGCTATACAGTTGCGCAGCTGTGCTACTGTTCCCGGAATATATGTGACTTAAAGCTCACATAACCGGGAAGATGGTCAAATTTAACTTGCAAGATTTGTCCAATACTAACAGGGCAAGTTAAATAAAAGCTTGTAAAAATAAGCTTAGTACAGAACAACGATAATTTAGACAAGAACACAGAAGAACACAAAAATAGGACATTACTAAGTTACACAAAAAGAACAACTCGTATCTATCTATTATATATATATATTTTACTATTATAAAGCGGAAGAGTTTGTTTTTTTGTTTGTTTGTTTGTTTGAACGCGCTAATCTCAGGAACTACTGGTCCGATTTGAAAAATTCTTTCAGTGTTGGATAGTCCATTTATTGAGGAAGGTTATAGGCTACTTTTGATCCCTACATTCCCACGGGGTCAGGACTTATGCAGGTGAAACCGTGGGGAGCTGCTAGTCATAAATATATCATAAACATAATACTTAACAAAAAGTGTGCTGCTCACCTACTTGTGTGCAGCCAATGTAGTCGTGTGCACCTTAAATTGTCTCAACATAATACTGCTGCAAGAGTAAAAATTATGAGATACAACCCGGTGACAGACGAACAGAAGGATCTCCTTCTCATCTGTATCTACAGATAGCGGAGTCTCAATAATAGGATCCCGTTTTTACCCTTCGGTTACGGAACCTTAAAAACATTGCAGCAGCGTTGTTTTTCCGACTGCACCCATTAATAGAGATGTGGTTGCACTGTACATACTTGACCTTACAGAATGAACCATTCAGTTGGGTGGTACTGATTCCAGATATAATCCACTAAACATGTCCAAAGTGCCTTCGAAGCTTCGAGGCGTAAATGGCTTGAGAATAATCCAATGCAGTGTAGGTAGACTGTCTCTATTGCTCTTTGGATTAGCTTGGTGGATTATCTCGGGAATGTCCATCGTATAATGGATCATTAAATCGTGCTTAGTTCCAAACTATGGCTTGAACTCAATCCACTATCCCAGTCAAAAACTTTAGTTCAGGAGCTGCTTAATTGTTCAAGTAGCCCTCAAATTTTATCGCCAGTTTTTCAAACAATTTAGCATAGGCGGAATATTTTGAATATAAACTAGCTCGACTATGGGGGCTAAGCTGTACTAATTTAGTTTAGTTGGCGCGGCGGTGGAGTATCGGCTGAACGGTCCATAACAAACTCCCATGTCTTTTGTTAAAAAACACATACAAAATAAAGCTTAGAACAGGATCGACGCCCCGAGAATAAAGATGTGTGCGCAGTAGACACGCTGGTATTTCAGTCACGATAGATAGATAGATAGATAAAAACTTTATTGCACCAAAAATTTACAAAACACATTACAAAAACAAAAACTTACAGCTAATTTTAAAATAGGTACAATGGGCGGCCTTATCGCTAAAAGCGATCTCTTCCAGGCAACCTTTGACCCACGATCGACTTTACTATTCGTTTGATTCTCTATTTGATTAGAATCGACCTCGGTTTTCGATAGTAATTCTAAACGGATAGGTAATTAAAATGTTCCGTCGTATTTGTGTAGATAGGATCGATAATGGTAATGGAAGGTGCTAGAACTTTGCCTATTAATAGCTACTAGTACCGTCTTGCGGATTCACCCGCGTTAGTCTCGTGTCGTCTTGGGCCCATTAGATCCCTTAGTTAGATCATTAGATCCATTAGATCTTTGGATCCCATTAGTCCGACATAAACGATTATGTCGTACCAATGGGATCCACTACTAAGACCTCCACAAGTCAACCAAAACTGTAAGGTAGTGCACCTGCTAAGGTACGGCCGGGACTCTGGCGCGATTTATGGGTGTATAACTATGACCTATGGGCACAAGTCTACCTCAACTGTAAGTTGGTGCACCTGCTGAGGTACGGACGCGACTCTAGCGCGACTTATGGGACCAACTAAGACCTTAAGGCCCAAGTGAACCTCAACTGTTAGCTGGTGCACCTTTTAAGGAACCGACGAGGCTCAGGTGCTGACTTTCCCTTCCGGGGTTGGAGGGTCAGTTGGCATTTACTCCCGTATTAGTCAAATTAAAGCCAAATCAAAATGGAGAGTATCTCAACCACAATCAATCCACCCCACTCTAATCAATTAAGACCTTACCTAAACGTTAATAGTAGTAGTTTTTAACCCCCGACGGAAAAAGAGGGGTGTTATCCCGTATGTAATTGGTGTACCCCAATAGACACGTCATCAACTCATCAATGTGTTGGTTTGAGAGCTAACTTGAAGGAAGAACAAATTACAAATGCCTTCGCTCTATCCGCTGATAAATGAGACAACGCTTGTCACGACCAAACAAAGGCAGGGCACGATTTTTCCAAGGAATAAGATTTAGTTATATATTACTCTTGTACTGAGATGTTAGGCAAATTGCCAACTACTCGGGGATATTGCCTCTTTGGAATACTTCGGCCACAGATCGCGGATAATTAGAACGGACGAGTTTGTAGAGAGAGAGGTTGTCCTCTAAGTGGTTATGTAGCCAAGACAAAGACGGTAATTTGAACCGACTTCCAAAAAGAAAGAGGTTATGAATTTAGAGGTGTTTTTTTTTGTGTGTTGCCGAATATGAGCTGCCTCATCACCTGAGGTCTGAGGTCCGATCGCAATGATTCTGAAGAAACTGGGGTTTAGTATTTTTTGCTATTGAAAAACATCAAATCGCGTTTCCTTGTTTTAATTTTTGTAAAAACCTGACATTTCGAAGGCTAAGTAGGGCAGGATAGTAGACAATGAACCACAAAAAGTTTGGACACTCATAACTTTGAAACCATTCAATCTATGGTTATGATTTTTATAGTATTGTGAAGGAAATTTATCAGTTACCTGAATTTGATACAACAAACTCTTAGGAAATGAATCAAAATAAAGTTATTAACCTTTTTTTTATAAATGAGCTTTGGTTCACTGTGCACTACCTGTGCGGGTACAATGAACAGGGGGGGTTGGATACATTGAACCATGCAGTATACAATGAACCATGGTATACGATTGTGAGAGATTAATTACAAATAAAGCTAATTAAGGTAAATAAAAGAATTGAAAATGTTTTTGATTTTTATTATGGTAAAATACTACACAAAACAATCACGGTCCTTATGCTGAATGCTCCATTTGAGATCATTATAAACCATAAATAAATTCCGCTGCTGTATGTCTACCTTTTTTTCTCTTCTCTCGGCCTACTGCTTTGCGTCATAGACTGAAAAAAAACATCAAATTAAAAATACATAACAAAAATCTGTGTAGAAATAACAATCATATATAATATAACTAATTATTAGACGTCATTATTCAAATTTAAATTAAATTAATTATATTTCATATTTTTTACACATATTTGTTCACCAAAGATTAACTAAAAATATTAAAAAAAAATACATTAAGGTTTGGAACGCATCGACATCAAAAACACAAACGGATCTTTTTTTATTTTGAAAGTTATCATGACTCAAATAAAATAAAAATGTCGTCAATGACCACACAACTTATGGCTTTAAAATTTGTTTTACGTAGTATTAATAAAAAATAAAATCAATTTTCTTAAATGAAATAGATGTCAAACTAAATAAATAGATTATTCTATTAAAATCAATTTCGTACGACTTGTGGGTTAAAACATTCTTTAATAACGACGTTCAATTATTAAAAAATCTAAATGTCGGAAGCTATGAAACATAGGCAGTGCACAATGAACCATGGTTCATTGTTTCCTTCTTAAAATTGGTTCATTGTTTCCGTACCCTCTTTTATTAACTTTTAGGTTATGTCGCTCACAAATGACGCGTGCTATTTAAACTAAATTATCTCACAAAGAAGCCTAATAAAACATCAAATCTAAGTACGACATGATAAATAGTAAAAACGTACACTAAATAAAGTAATACGAAATAGTACTTACATGATTTAGTATAGTTTTTTGGTTTAAAATCACAAAAACTCGGCGTGCGCGGGAGTATTTCACGGTAGCTCGCTGACGACTAGGGAGAGGGAAGAGGGGACTTACGCGGGTCTTGTTTGTGTGAGTTGCATGGATTGGCAACATCGCATTCGTGAGATACCCATGGTGGCTCATTGTATCCGCTTGATTCACTGTCTACTATCCTACCCTAAACAGCCTGTTTTTTTTCACAAAAACAAACTTAATTAAGAGTATCGCTTGATCCGTTCATGAGCTACCATGCCACACACACACACACACACACACACACGCACACACGTCAAAATTATAACCCCTTCTTTTCCCTTCGGGGGTTAAAAATAGTTTTATTACGGATTGTCTTCTCCCTAGTATTCTATGGTTCGAGATTTCAACGACCCTTAGCCCATCCATTAAACATTCCATGTCAAACGAGATGCTTCGCTAAATATTACATTGTAAACTTGAATATTACGTAGATCAGGGGCTCCCAAATTTATTTTGTCTACCGCCCACTGAGAATAAATTATATTTTAGCGCCCCCCTTTTTTCACCTACTTAAAAACCACTATAACTTCAAATGAAATTAATAATTGTAGGCTATATTAGCGAAGATTAAACTACTTTCATTTCGAAACGGAGCGACCTATTTACATGAATTTTATTTTATTTACTATTCAATAAAACAGGACAGATGTGAGAACTACACGGAGAGCAATATCAAACCGAGTTACTTTGAGCAATTTCGTTGATGTTTCACATGTTGTAGTCGAGAGCTGAGTCGGTGTCTAAGAGTCCTCCTAGCTAGATGAAATTACAAATCGCCCCTTAAGGCCCGGCGCACATTATGAGCATCGTCACGGCTGAGGATATTAGTTGGCAAATAGCATTATACATTAACTTCATGGCAATAAAGTAGAAATTTTCATGATATATGGTCGTAGTAACAAAAATACCGCTTTGGTATGCTTGAGGGGGCTACATCGGCAGCCTTGAGGATGCTTCGGGATACTTCGGCATCCTTCGGCGGCGCCGAGGCAACACTCGGGTGTGAGCAGCATGCCAAAGCATAGTTCCCGATAGTGTGCGCTTGCATGTTGGAATGCCGAAGGATCCCTTTCCTTGCCGATGCTCATAATGTGCGCCGGGCCTAAGTCTATACACAACGCCCCCATTTTTTTTCTGGGTGTCTTACCGCCCCCCTTTAGGCCTGCAGCGCCCACAAGGGGGCGTTATCGCCCACTTTGGGAACCCCTTGACGTAGATTGTACAACTTGTTCGTACAACATGGAAATTTGTTCCCATCTTGTACTCAAAGCTTTTGCCCGCGCGTCAATAATGTTTAGGTTTTTTATTAGATAGGCAATGTGATGAGTGATATTACCTTTTTATGAGTCTCATTTTTAGGGTTCCGTGCCCAAAGGGTAAAAACGGGACCCTATTACTGAGACTTTGCTGTCTGTCTGTCCATCTGTATTTATACATTTATTTTATCAAAATAATAATCATGATAGGATTGGATATATTTATAATATATAGGTAGATTATGGATAAAGTTTAAATAAATTAAGAATGTCTTTTTGTTAAATTCTTGATTTCTTCAAAGAATTTCTAAATATTTGTAATAGACGACTTTAAATACTTACGCAGATTTCTTTTTAGAACCAAAACTTCTTTTCAGAATTAAATCTTAATTAAAAACTTTTTAGACTTTAGTTCTTCGAACTACAGAACTTTTAATGGCCAAAAGCGAGATATGGACTACACAAGAGGAATGGGGGGAAATAAACGGTGTGCCTAGCTTCAGTAAGAGGGAGCCGATTAGAGAATAAATAAATAAATAAATTCTCTGAACAACACACAGCGCCATCTAGCCCCGGGGTAAGCGACTAAGCTTGTGTTACGGTGACTAGACAACGGATATAATACTTATAATTATTTTTCTTTTGTAAATACATACATATTATATTATACATAAAGGGACACCCAGACCACACACAATTTTATTTTTTTTATTTTGTAGGTAGGCTGACTTGGCCTAACGACTGATATCAGCTGCTGCTATGTAATTCCCCACATAGTGGGAAAAGGGAAGAGGAAAAGTTATTTCAACTGTGGCGATATGAATCTACACTAATATTATAAAGAGGAAATATTTGTATTTTTGTGTGTATTTTTGTAATGAATAAACTCAAAAACGACTGTGCCAATTTCATAATTTCTTTTCACCATTAGAAAGCTAAATTCACCCTGTGTAACGTAGTATCATATAACATTCAAAGTCCTGACTGAATTACTAAATTATATATATCAACGCATATCCCAAACCGCTGGTCCTAGAGACATGAAATTTGGAGAGTGTGTTCTTTGTGGTTTGTAGGTATCCACTAGGGCATGCAAACCGGTTATTTCGGTTAATCGAAAACCGGGTTTCCGGCATATTTTAAATGAAAAAAAAAACCGGTTTTTTTGTTTCAATAACCGGTTTTTTCGGTTATTTCGGGTTTTTATATTCTTTACACAGCAACACTGAATATCTGCTAAATCGATAGTAATCGATTAGAAAATTTTATTTTTCTGTAAACGGCAACACTGCGTGATTTAATTAGCCAGACGACACTGCATGGTCGAGCGTGTTATGGAAGAACATCGTAACCCACAGAATTTCGTAATTTCACTTTTTTATCGTAACGTGTAACTAAAATTATTTGACACCTATTGCGAAGACCCTTAAGTTCATATTTGAATAAATGACAAAACTATAACGGAAAATAAATTTTATCGTAAACAACATAAGCAAAAGTTAAAGAAATTATGAACTTAAAAATTATCGTAAGCAACATTATCGTAATTCGATGTGGTCGAAATTGTGTGTGTATGGGGTCCACTGGGTGTGTATGGGGTCCACTAAGATCTTTGGGCCCAAGCCAACCTCACCTGCTAGCTTGGTGCACCTGCTGATGAACGGACGAGGCTCTGGCGCAGACTTTCCCTTCGGGGTTGGGAGGTCAGTAATAGTCAAAATCAGCCAAATCAATATGGAAAGTTGCAAAAGAGTTTATAGCCACAGGGATAGGGCGCCGCCGCATAACGACGCGCTGGAGCTTCGCCTGACTCCTGTGGTAAGTGGACGAGGGCTACCGTGCCACGGGCGGGCACGGCCAAAGACGTTAGCCCCGAAACACCAGGTAAAACTCCGCTTCGCAACGTGGAACATTGGCACGCTAACCGGACGCGCGCGGGAACTAGCCGACGTACTTTCCAGGCGGAAGGTGGCCGTGGTGTTCCTGCAGGAGACTCGATGGAAAGGCAGCAGATCAGCCGGGATCTGCTGCTTTTCCATCGAGTCCATGAGCCGTCATTGGGAATGGCTACAAGCTGATCAGGGTGCACCTGGTGGAGAGAACGGGGTGGCTGTGGTGCTCGCTGAGGGGTTGCAGGACGATATCTTGGAGGTGAATCGCTTTAACGACCGACTTATGTGCGTGAAGGTGCTTTTTAGGGGGGTTTCTACCCACCTAGTAACTGCTTACGTGCCACAGGTTAGTTTTAGCGACGCTGGTAAGAGGTCGTTTTGGGATAAACTCGGCGAGGTCCTTGGAGCTCCATCCCGTTGTCACAAGTAAAGGTAGGTAGGTAGGGCGCAGTGACAGAGAAATAAAAATAGGTAACGTCTATTCCGTTCGAATGCTTTTATTCAAGTGAAAGACATTTCAAATATTAACGGTTATGAAATAGTGAATGCTAGATTGAATATATGTATGATAGAATGAATCTTATTATAAATAGCTACACTAAAAGATGAGTATTTTCGTATTATTCCAACACTCCCCCTCGAAAATAGGATACATTTACATTTAATAATGTATTAATTAATGTATATAAATCAATAATCAGCATAAAAGTAATTTAGCTCTTAATTCACTAAATTTTATAGATGGCACCACTTTCGTGAAGATATCAGCTTGTTGGTCTCCTGTGGAGATATATTCAAGCTTTATTACTTTGTTAGTAATTTGTTCTCTTATGAAATGGTACTTAATATCTATATGTTTTGATTTCTTATGATTCGTTGGATTATTGGCTATGCTGATACAACCATTGTTATCTTCAAATATTATAATTGGTTTTGTGATTGGGATTAAAATACTATTTAACAGCGATTTTAACCATACTGCTTCTCGCACAGCTTCGAACAGGGCCATATACTCGGCTTCTGTCGAAGAGGCGGCTACAGAGTTTTGTTTACGAGTATTCCATGAAATAAGACATTTATCGAACACTTTGAATAAGTACCCGGTAGTGCTTTTTCTGTCTAACTCATCGCCAGCCCAATCTGAATCAGCATACCCAACAATCAGATGTTTATAATCACACCTTTTGAACGTTAATTTTAAATCTAATGTTCCTTTGACATACCTCATTAAATGCTTTAAACATTTCCATAACTCCTCATTATTCTTACTTTGAAAACGACTCAAAATGCTTATTGCCGCACAAATATCTGGTCGCGTACAAAACATGGCGTACATTAAGCAACCTATTAAGTTACGACAAGGTGCATCATAATATTCGTCAGAATTAAGATTAGAATAATTTAATTTCGAAGGCAATGGTGATTTTGAGGTATTGCAATTATTCATCGAAAATTTATGTAATATATTTTGTAAATAAATTGATTGATCTAATGTTATTGTGTCTTTTGTTCTTACAATTTTTATACCCAAAAATAATTTTATGTCACTTAAATCAGTCATGGCAAAGGATTTCATTAGACAACTTTTATAAAATTCTAAAGCACGTTCATTATATGTACAAATAAGTAAATCATCTACGTACAAAACAATATAAACATTATTATGAATTGATTTTTTATCGAGACAATAAAGACATGGATCAACTTCGGAACTACGAAACCCCATACTCTTAAGAGCTCGATCGAAACGTTCATACCAACATCGCGAGGATTGCTTTAGTCCATATAAAGTTTTGTTTAATTTACACACTTCATTAGGTTTAGCAGGAATACCCTCAGGTATTTCCATGTAAATATCCTCTTTAAGAATTCCATTTAAAAAGGCTGTTTTTACATCCATATGATGAACCTTTAAATCAAATTGAATTGCAAACGCTAAAATAAATCTAAAAGTAGTAATTCGTGCAACTGGTGCGAACGTTTCGTCGTAATCCTGGAGATATTGTTGAGTGAAACCGCGCGCCACTAAACGTGCCTTGTATCGCATCGGTTCACCTTTTTCATCGTTTTTAATCGTGAATACCCACTTACTGCTGACTATATTTACATTATTAGGCTTAGTTACAACTGTCCATGTTTCATTTGTATTAAGTGAATCAATTTCACTTTGAATAGCTTTAACCCATTTGTCTGTATCATTTCTATTAAAAATATCATTATAGCATAAAGGTATCAAAGATGAATTTGTATTCAAAAGAGATAAATACATGTCAGGCTCGGTCACTTCTTTATAATTAATGGGGGGTAGTTTACTGATTCTCTTACTCCGTCTAACGTTTATTGACGTTGATTGGGTATCGCCAATTGGTTCGTCAAGTGTTGAAGGCCTGACGTTTGTTGACGTTGATTGGATATCGTCAATTGAGTCGTCAGTGATTGGAATGCTTGGAATTGTTTGTTTGTTGCCTATTAGCTTTGCCGAATCTATGTCAAGCTTACTAATTTTGGCGGGGATTTGTATTGGATCTCTACTTTTATTCGGTCTTGAATTTACAAAATTCAATTCGTCAAATATGACATCTCTAGCATAGAAAAATTGATTGTTATCAACATTATATAATTTATAACCATTTGCGCCGTAACCGACTAATATGGATTTAAATGATTTCTCATCAAATTTTGTTTTCCGAATTTTATCATGTACATAAGCAGTTGAGCCAAATACTTTTAAATTATTTATTTTAGGTTTCGTACCGTGCCACATTTCGTATGGTGTTTTATTTCGAAGCGCTTTAGTGGGTAGTTTGTTGACTAAATAAGTAGCCGTTAAAACGGCTTCACCCCAAAGACTTTTGTCTACCTTCGCACTTGCGACCATGGATCGTGCCATTTCGGTCAATGTACGGTTCATGCGCTCTGATACACCATTTTGTTGTGGTGTGTACGGAACCGTTAAATGATATGTTATCCCCTTACAAACACACAATTCCTTGAATTCATTAGAAAGATACTCTCTGCCGTTATCGCAATATAAGTTTACAATTTTAGCATTGAAAAATGTTTCACATTTGTTAGCAAAATCAATAAAATATTTCAATACCTCTGATTTACTTTTCATCAAATACGTGACGGTATAGTGGGTAAAATCGTCTATAAACGTAACAAAATAATTTTTATCATCGACGGTAGTCGGATTTATCGGACCACAGACATCCGAATGAATTATAAAAAGAGGTCTATTTTTAAAAGATTTTTCTTTTGATTTAGCAAACGGAAGCCGCGATTGTTTACCCATTATACATGGTTCACATATATCATCAGTAGGATCAACGTCACTTATCAAAGAATTATCTTCAACTAGATTTTTAAGAATCTGAAATTTCTGTTTACTTACGTGCCCTAAGCGTTTATGCCATAAATCAAAAGATTTAGAAGTATGAGATAAATTCAAATTAATTGAGGGTAAATTTATTTTAAAATCAATTTTACACAAATTATTGCTGCAGGTAGCCTGCATAATGCAGTGATTGTGTAGGTAAATATGAACACCTTTATTATCAAAAATCACAATCATACCTGCTTGCTGCATTCGACTTACTGACAATAAGTTGTGAGATACTTCAGGAGAAAACAACACGTTGTCGATTGTACCTCTAACTCCGAGATTAGTAGTGACGTTGATGCTACCTTTGCCGTATGCCAATATCGATGTCCCATTTTTAGCAACGCCGATCTTTAACGGAGTAGGTAGTTCGTTATAAGAAGAAAAATAGTCACGGGAATTGACAATATGATCCGTTGCACCGGAATCTAAAAGAAAATAAAGTTGATTAATAACATTATTCGCATTTTTTGTAAACTTACAATTTGTTAACATGAAAGCGAAACCGTCCTTCGGATCCTCTTGTTGAATCGTATTCACACTGGGATTACGATTAACGCCACCACTGCTCGAACCGCCATCATCGCGTAGGTGCAACTTTTTAAAGAACCGACAGTCTTTCTTCAGATGATTTCTTCGGCCGCAATGTTCGCAATATATTTTTGAAATCTTATATGACGAGTTTCTTCTGTATGTATTTTGAGGGTAGAATTTTTTCTTCTTATAGTCTGATCCGCCATTTTTGTTCGTTGAAAAATTTCTAGTATTTGTATGCAATACTTTGGTTTCCGTCGTTATTTCTGCCTTCAATTTAACCTCGTGATCCAACAACCGAGTTTTAACGAATGCTAGGTTCAGGTGATCTTCTCCCAGCGTCTCCAAGGCTGTTATTACACCGTCGTATGAAGATGGCAAAGTTATTAACAAATGCGAGATTTTATCCATTTCATCGATTTTAGCTCCAGCAGAAATCAATTCGGTGATGATATTATCAAAACTAGTGAAATGTTGCAATAAAGTCACATCTGGTTGTAATTTTAGGTTCAATAATTGCTTACGTAATGCTAGCTGGGTAGCCAAGCTTCTTCGTTCATAAATTTGATCGAGATCCTCCAAGATTGATTTTGCCGTAGCAGAGCCTTTAGCAAAACTCAAAAAAGCATCACCCAAAAATTCAACAATCGTACTTTTTGCTATCAATTCTTTTCTTTTCCATTCTTCATTGCGATCGGTTGGAATTTTGTCGTCGATTACACACAACACTTGTAATTCTTCTAACAGCGATCTGATTCGGAACTTCCACGTGCTGTACCGTTCACCGTTGAATTGTAGAATGTTTCTTTTATTACGAACCTCCATTTTTCTTTTTCGAAGTAATTTATTTAGCACTGGTTATTATAGGTATTGTTTTTTAGCACTGGTTATTACTTTACAGTCTTTTTGATTTATGGTCTCTGGGCCCATAACCTAAAGGTAGGTAGGTAGGGCGCAGTGACAGAGAAATAAAAATAGGTAACGTCTATTCCGTTCGAATGCTTTTATTCAAGTGAAAGACATTTCAAATATTAACGGTTATGAAATAGTGAATGCTAGATTGAATATATGTATGATAGAATGAATCTTATTATAAATAGCTACACTAAAAGATGAGTATTTTCGTATTATTCCAACAACAAGGAATCGTTTTGGGTGGTGATCTGATCGGACATGTGGGTGAGATGAACGTGATCATAGAGGCTAAGGGTAAGGCAGTCGGAATGCGTAAGGGAAAGAAATCCTGCGTATGTGCCACTGCCGACCTGGCACTCGTGAACACATATTTCAAAAAGAAGCCCGACCACTTGATCACCTACAGGAGCGGGGGGCGCGCTACCCAAATCGATTTTCTAATCACTAGGAGACACCATATCGGCAACGTGGCCAACTGCAAAGTCATACCCGGTGAGAGTCTCACTGCCCAACACCGTCTCCTTGTCATGGATCTCTGTGTAAAGACCAAAGACAAACGACCGGAACCATGTCAGCGCCGAATCAGATGGTGGATGCTTGATGAAGTCAAGTCCCAGATGCTCAAAATAACAGCGTAAGTGACATATTTTGGAAAAACATAAGAAATCACGATCAGAAATTTTATCTTAAGTGACAAAAGTACCCTTTATATAAATCTTTTTGTAATTGTGTCAATAATAATATAATATTAAAAACATATTCTATAACATATCCAGAATTTGTCTCTTTATGTCTTAGGATGTAAAAGTTATTAAAAAAATTCGTCTCCTGTAAAGTTTTCAAAATGTCGGTTAAGATGTTCTTCCATAACACGCTCGGTATGTCAAAATTTGCATTGGTTTGCAAATTTTGATTCTGAAAGATTCGTTATGATTTGAGGTTATCTTTTATTTTTCACAATATTCAAGTGAAATTCAGTGGACTTGTGGTGGTTTTTTGTAAGTACCAAGTGAAATTTTATTTGTTAGTATAGCTCAGTACAATTTGCTATTTTGCGATATTCAATCACTTCACGATTTCAATGCTAGCTTTTCAGCTAATTTGTTTACCTGTACAATTGGCTATTTTGCAATATTCAATCACATCACGATTTCAATGCTAGCTTTTAAGCTTATTTGTTTATTTATTACAGGCAGTGAAGCGACTAGACGATTGTTTCACATTGGTTTAAATAACTAAGTGTGGGTAATCTTTATGCTAAACCGCTTGTTAAGCCTCTGCAGTAGGCTAGAACTGCAAACTCCTCATTTTTCTTGGACGGTTAACTATAAGATATATTTGAAACATCAGTTTTGAAAACAATGCTTATAGTCCATTGAAATGTTACATTTTTTTGGTTGGTCCTAGTTTGTGGGGTTGTGGCTCTTGTGCCACGGCCGCCATCTTGGAAAAAGGGGTTCAAATGGTTTTTATGGTTTATTTGAGGAGATATAGGTCTCACAAAAAAAAAATTAACATTTTGTGTTGCAAATAAGATTATCTTCCACTTTTGTTAAGTAACTTTTAGTCGTAGAACTAAAAATAAAAAGTTATACCTGAGCGAAAATCCATGAAAATTTGAGAAACAAATTCTATTGGTTATTTATAAATCGATTTTGATTATGTTCTTTTTTATCTTTTTTCATTTTTTTCATTCCTTCTATTTTTAATTCTCAATTACGATCTGACTTTCGGTGCCTTTCCTTATATATTTAACATTTTTCTTCAGAAAGTCAGGTCACACAACAATAATTATAAAACGAAACGAACAATATAATGTTGTTCATCAAAGTTCAAGTGATATGCAGGACGTGTAATTTTGATTTTGCATTTTATAATACTTTTATTCATGCTTTTGATTGTTTGATAATTGTTTTATAAGTAGGCAGTGGGTTGCCGATTTTTTTTTGTTGATTACTTAAATTTGTGAATTTCCCTAAAGAAATTAAACTTTTTTCCATAATTTTATGCTTTTTTAGTAAGCTTTTAAGGCTATTAAGTATAAGTAGTAAGGCTATTTTCATTAATTAAAATAAGGATAATATGTGAATGGTTTTTGCAGTTTGAAAATAGAGGCAAAAAAATCTTATTTAAAAACCGATTTCACCGAAAAACCCGTTTAACCGGTTATTAAAAAAAAATAACCGAAAAAATAACCGGTTTTTTTTTTCGTCTGGTTTTGCATTCCCTAGTATCCACTAAGAAAATGTTTTTGAAAAAAAAACCGCTGGATCGGGACTTACGCGGGTGAAACCGCGGGACTCTGCTAGACGATCATAAGACTCAGAGCATATATTATGACATTAAGTCCGTATGACGCGTCGAAGAAATCAAATAATTTGTAGAAGTCTTTGTTGTCTACACAAGCCCCACTTGCACCAGCCAGACTTAGTTTTAAACCCTTGGTTCAGATCAACAAAATAGTGTAAAACTGTATGCAAATTGTACGTTTGCAAATTTGCAAATTCTGGTAGTTAGATTTTTAACCATACCTCTTACAAAGCCAACTTATAGTAATAATAAAGTGACATTGAGAAAGTCAGTCGTAATCGTAATGACGGAATCGATATAGCTAAATAGTAGAGATGGGCCGACTACTAACCGACTAGTCGGTAGGTGCCGACTAGTCGGCAAATTGTGCCGACTAGTCGTCAACTAACAATCATGCAATAAAACCAATATTTATTGAATTAGTAGTTCAGTTAGAAAGTGGGTAATCAGAAAAACGTAAACAAAACACGTCATAGCCTACATACATCATCAAAAAATCATACATCTTAAATGTCATAACTAAGCCTCAGCTCCATTATATTTTTTTATTCCAACTTTTATTTTTAATTTAACCACTTTTTGGAAAATTCGCTACAGCAATTTTGGAACCGACTAGTCGGCTAGTCTGCTAGTCGGCAGAACCCCTAGTCGGCCCATCTCTACTAAATAGGCATATCTAACACTAGCTGCGTCTCTCGTAAGTCCCGTTCCCGTGGGAATATCGGGATCAAAATAAGTACCTAGCCTATGTTACTCCTCAAAAATGTAGCTTTCTATTGGTGAAATATTTTTTCAAGCGGCTCCTGAGATTAGCGGTTTCAATTCAAACAAACTCTTCAAGCTTTATAATATTAGTATAGATTGTGCATACAATAAACGTTACCAATGTTTACTAAAGTACTTATTACTTGATGTGATATCATTCTAACAGTACATAATACTAACATAGAAGCGAAATATGCGTTTTTTGCGGCATAAACGACCGTATCTTTTCTAACCTAGAAACTTGATTTTTTTACAGCTTTATCGGATTGTAGACCTAAGTAGGTATATATGGTTTTAATTTCAACTCGATGCCTACACGCGTTCCCGACATAGAGTGTCTTGACAGACAGGCGTACAGACAGACGAACGAACGCACAATAAAGTAATCCTATAAGGGCTATATAAGGGAATGCTTTACCCTTTGAGGTAGGCACGGAACCCTAAAATTGTGAATGGACAATTTAAGCATTGCTTAAGGTCTATAAAACCGTTTTATCGTTGAAAAGGCATTGATTCACACATTTAATTCGTAAACAAATTGCTCAATCGAGCGAGCGCCTTGTGCCTTTGTAACCTATCCTCGAAAATATTACATTGTGAAACTATATCATTAAAGTTTATTAATACCAGTTAGGTACTTAGAGGTTAGTGGAAATGTGTTTTGATGCCTGAAATGAATACTTCATACTAATACTGAATCGATTGCGACGAAACTTGAAATATATAGATAGCTGGATACCTAAAATAACACGAGCTTAATTTTATCCAGATATTCCCGCGGGATCGGGACTAACGCTGGTGAAACGGCAGAAAGAAGAAGAAAGAAAGAAAGAAACATTTATTCACAACAAGACAGCGTACTTAAGGACTAAATAAAAATCAAAAGAAACACATCCTTGTTGCAAATAGGTCTTCAACTCAGCATGATGCTAGCCGTAAAACTAGCGCTGGTCTCCCGTTGAACACCCGCCCGGCAGGGCGCTTCTAGTCATTTATAAATTAAAATAATTTTACACTGACACATAGGTTAAATATTTTCTATACTAGCAGCTCCCCGCGGTTTCACCCGCATAAGTCCCGATCCCGTGGGAATATCGGGATCAAAAATAGCCTATAGCCTTCCTCAATAAATGGACTATCCAACACCGAAAGATTTTTTCAAATCGGACCAGTGGTTCCTGAGATTAGCGCGTTCAAACAAACAAACTCTTCCGCTTTATAATATTAGAATAGATTCATGCCTAATATTCATGGGAATTTATTTCCCCTTTGCCGTATTGGTGTTATTAATTAACACCAATACGGCAACGTTAGGTAAGTAGGTACAGTAGGTACCTATTTGTATTACCCACGCTTAAAACTGAAACAAAAGACTCTGTTCTGGTTTTTCCTTCTGTTTTCGCGATGATGTTGGATTGAAATTAAACTCATTTTTCCGGTTTTAACCGAGTTTTGCTTATATTATTTTTAGCATTTTATCAATGCCCTGCGTTTCGATATCTTTACATCTCAGAGGCTTTTGTTTACTCTATTCTGCACAATAATGTTGGCCGCAAAAGCTAATTCGGACTTTTGTTATTTATTATGTATCTATTATTTATTTAGTCTATTACTAATTGTACATAGGAAAGATTTTATTGTTTGTTTGTTTGTAATGAATAGGCTCTGAAACTACCGATTTTAAAAAAATCTTTCACCAATAGACATTATCTACTATACTATTAATCCCGATATTCCCACGGGATCGGCCTTTACCCGGGTGAAACCGCGGGACGGACCTACTATTTTATATGACTAAACCTACTTGGGAATTTCGTTTATACACGATTAAACATTTATCTGTTCCCAACATCACATTACGAGAACGGTATTCCCGGTGTGTGTCGAATGAAATATTGAAGTAGGTGTGTAGTAGGTATTTACCTAGACATACTTAAATGATAATTCCTGTGCTGAAATGGGCCCCAAGTCTCCTCTCACAATCCTGTCTCACTTAATAGACTGTTGATAGGATAGTAATTGTCATTTTTGACGACCTGTGTGGCCCGTCGGGGGAAGGCCCGACTGCAATGCAGAAGATTGCCGGTTCGATTCCCGCCGGGTGCAAGTATTTATACTTAAACATAAATATTTGTTTCTGGTCTGGGTGTTTTCTATGTCTCATAGTATGTATTTACAAAAAAAAAAGTATAATATGTAGTATATCCGTTGTCTAGTACCCAAAGTACAAGCCTAGCTTAGTTTGGAGCTAGATTGCGCTGTCGTGCAATATTTATTTATTTATTTGACACATTTGGTATGTGGTTTAATGTGTCAAATGCACGTCAAATATGACAATTACTATTCTATCGACATTCTGTTCCCATCGTGAACGGAACCCGCAACCTCCTAAGTCGCAGTCCAACGCGCCACAGAAGTCGCCAAAAGTTGTTATGTTTGATGTTATTTAATACCTCACTTTGCCTTGCCTTTTTAACAAAGGTTCTAAATAAAAATAACCACAAGCATTGTCAATCTTGATGTGGCTTCTCAAAAACTTGTTTTGTTTCCTTAAAAATATTGCAAAATAATTATTATTTTAAATAATTTTGTTGTTTCTTTAATACCTCGTCAAAGAAAAAATATATAACAACCAGCTGCGCCCCGCGGTTTCACCTGCGTAAGTCCCGATCTCGCGGGATAAAAGTAGCCTATGTGTTAATCCAGCTCCTCAGCTATCTGCATTCCAAGTGTCATCGCAATCGGTTCAGTAGTTTTTGCGTTTTGTAATAACAAACATACTTGTTTACTTACTTACACTCTAACTTTTACCTCGTCCTCTGTGGCGCGTAGGGCGAACCCCCATCTGCTACGCAGGTGATTCGAATTCACGGATTCGATACCCGCCTGGGGCAAGTATTATACCTTTCATGTTTCTAGATAGATAGATGAACGCTGTATTTGCACAAATCAAGGTATAATACATTAATTAGAGAAACACAGAAAGCTAAAAAACAAAACGTTGAAATATTTTACAAGGAGAAATACATCATCAAAAATTCTCCCCCGTCAGGATTCGAACCTGTGCCTCTCGCTTGCCGGGCGAGTGCGCTACCACTGCGCAACACGGGAACCCACACAGTGCGTTCCCTGTCATGGGATAATTTTTGATAATGTATTTCTCCGTGTAAAATATTTCTAGTAAAAGTGCCTTGAGCAATAAACTCATAAGAAATAATAAAACTTTGCACAAATGGGCGACCTTATCGCTATAAGCAACCTACCAGTTTGACTGTCTCCGTTACCACCCACAAATTCTAAGATCTAACTTTCTTATTGAACTAGAATATTTAATAAACCATCCGTACCGTGACAAATGTACTAGTTAAACAAACATGTCGTTAACCCAGTCACAAATACGGCATGTAAATTAATTTATATCGTTCGATTGGTACCTACCTTCCTACCTACGATATTATTACGAAAAGCGCAAATATTGATTCGTTCCAATTCCTCGTTTGGTAGACCGTATAGAGTTCACTTACATTGCATTTGTTAAAACATTTCGATACGTAGCAACAGCGACTAATAACTATACTGCAATAAGGATTCAAATACTGAAAGGAAGAAAGGTAATACGGTTATTCGGACAATCACACAACAACAACACATCAAGAAAAAAACACAATTTATGCAAAGCTTGTGAGAAAGTTTGTGAGTATGTACGTGTGCGTGTTTGTTACTCAATCACGTAATAACCACTGAACCGATTACTATGAAACTCAGTATGTAGATAGCTGGAGAACTGGAATAACACATAGGCTACTTTTAATCCCGATATTCCCGCGGGATCGGGACTTACGGGACTGAAAACGCGGGGGCAGCTAGTAAAACAAAGTAAGCTGCCCGAATAGCATAAAGCTGCTGCTAATGTTAAACAGCAAAGAAGAACAGGAAGAACAGCAGCGCTGGTCTTCCGACTGCATGCACCGGCACGAAAATACTGACCAAACCGAAGTTTTAAAACCTTTTTAGAAGGCGATTCTCCCCCATGTCAATCGTGCACACTAAACGATAAAAAAACTGGTATTTACCTAACTTGAGTTATAAACTAACTTAATTTTGAAAACTGCACGAAAACGTGAAGTACAGAGCGGTATTTAATTATTTTTTACAATCAACAAGTTATTATCGATATTTTTTTCTGACCTTTGTCATCATAACGTGTTTTAGGATAACAATGGTCGGGAAAATACCAGCAGCTGATAGCAGTCGTTAGGTTAAGTTAGAGGCTTTAGGGCTTCCTGAAAACTCTAACACCTAGGTGAGCCACACGACAAGAAGAAGTTAACATGTTTTATATTTTCGCAAAATACTCGGACCTATTAATTAATTAGTTATTAATTGGTTTCGTCTATCTGACTAAATTGTCGTAAAGTAAAAGAAATGATACAGCGCTGCCGTCACTAATCCAGGATAAGGATGCTGGATTAGTGCTGGCAGCGCCCTGTAGTTCATTTATTTATTCGGAAATCCAACAGCCATTACAAAACAGTTCATGAAACATAAGTTCATTTCGGAACTAAAGCGCTGTCAGCAGGCATGGCCCAGGATTTGCGTGACCTATATTCTCGAAATCAATTCTGTCAACGGCCTATAAGTACCTAGTTTATCTAGGTTACACCCAGGTCGTTATTTAAACTCTGAAGCAATACTCGTTATTTTAATTTACTTAGATAAAATCAGATATAAAAATAAAAAAAATAAATAATAAATATTGCACGACGTTACACACAGCGCATATCAAATTACCTTTGAAAGAAAGTCCCATTGAATCCGTTTAAATCCTCGACAGAACAGGAAGACGGTTTTTTTCTTTTTTTCGTCTTCTTGTTTCGTTATTGTGACAACCTGTTAGTAACAAAATTCACCGTAGAGTTTCTAACCCTCTCTTTCTCGATGTTTTTTAAAGACTGGACATGTGCTTAAACTGCGCGTAAAGTTACACTTCCGAACTTTTATGAAATAGTTTCAATGTTGATATATGGCATAATGAAATTCGAGAAATTTTAGCCCAGACATTAGGGCGTGCACCGAGCCCTGCTGCTGCTATACCTGGGTAAACCCAGGTGTTGAGGCCACAAGAAAGTGATCTTCTAAGTGTTTCTTGTTTCCTTTTAAAGTACCCTAATGATAGCATTTGAATGTCATTTACATTATAAGTGGAACTAATACCGATTTGTCATTGACAGCACCGTTCTCATAGAACTGATTGGGTCGGTATTCTAGTTTACATGGGTCAGTGAATTGTCACAGCCGCAGCCTCCCACAAACCGCCGACCATAAGATAACTAACACTTCGTTTATTTGTATGTTTCCAGAACGAAGTACGGGAATGTCCGCTATGCCTGTCCATGTTCGGAAACCACGCGATGGTCAGCCTCGCGTGGTGCTACCATCGCTGCTGCGAGCCGTGTCTCCGGCAGTACCTCGCCATCGAGATCTTCGAGGCGCGAGTGCCGGTCAACTGCCCAGTTTGCCATGAGAACATGCATCCGTCAGGTAAGTTGTCATCCGCTGTTGTCCGTACAGCTTCCACATATGGTCGTAACTGAAGCCTTCCCCAATTGAAGGCCCAATTTATTGGGGTTTGGTCTCAATTAGACCTTACTAAGAACTTCCTAGGTTCGGGTTACTCTCGAAATCCAACCGCTCCGCGTAGATTTTTGAGCTTAAACTTTAAAACGATACGTAGGCCTGTGCGACCTTCTGTATGGGCAGTGCAGACTTACCTATTGCACCAACCCCAAATAAAAAAAAACGTATGGCACTCGGGGACTGCCGCGGTAAAGCTATTGCAAAGCATTTTTTTTCTTAGGCTACATGGTAAGCGAAGTGTTTGGTTTTATTTTCGTTACGGAATTTCTTGATTCGGCCACTTAAATCCCGTGATAAAAGCTATGCAATAGCTTAACAATTTGGGGTATAGCGGACCCCGGGCTCCCGAGAGTGATGCAACTGAGAACGTCGCTCGGATGAGAAGGATAAGGACGGTGCGGCCACTAAGTTCAGGCAGTCTGGACACTATTCTCCGCAAGAAAATTCTGAAATTACGTTCCAATAAATTAAAGAGGGCTCAGTAATAATTAAAAATATGCAGTTGCTAATTTACCAAACGCCCTTGGTATTAAACGTTGAGTTACCTTGAGTAGCTGCAAAATGTCCTTTGATAGAACGATCGATATTGTAATATGCACACAAGTGTAAAAACACCGACGGAGAATAATGAGGACCGTCAGGGCATGCAGTCTGTTTTCCTTTACACCTATTGTCAGCGGATAATAACATTTAATATATCGAGTGCAAAGATCTATAAATTACATCGTGAGGACATGTCTTGAGAAAGGAGCGTGTAGAAAGTTATCAAAGCACTTTTCACCACATCCCATCTTAGTTTCCTGCATTTTTAATACGCCTTAGGTCCCAGTGTAAAACGCTGAATTGTTTTTAAAGTTCCGTATCTCAAAACGAATCACGATATGGGTTCCGTATCACTTTGTTGTCCGTCTCCGTCCGTCCGACCGCCAAAACCCTTATCCTGGGAACACGTAGATATCGAATTGAAATTAAAACCATAAACTCAGGTCTACAGTCCCTTCTTTTTCATTTTGCTTGTCTCTCGAGCTGTATTTGAACCCGTGAGCTATGCATATAAGTTTCTTTGATTAGGTAGTTTCCATACACTCCTTCCTAAAGGCCTGTCCTTATGATGTAGTGTATCGAGCAGGTTGAGTGAATAATGAATAGACGCTAGACGATTTATTTTGCTTTGTTTCTGTGTCATTTATAATATTATCATAAGGAGTTTTTTTTTATAAATCGATGAATAATCGATCTCCAAAATGTTGAAAATCTAAAACAGATATTTTTTCAGTTATGTATAAAGTATTTTTATTTCGCGAAGGTCGAAAATGTCGATATTGAGACTGTTTGCATTATTAAGTGATACGTTCGAGAGACTGAATAATATTTATATATTTTTGTTGTATGTACACAAAAACAGTTTCAATAGAGGCAAGTTATTCATCAAAAAGTATGTTACAAACAAATCGATATGTCTAGTTTTCAAGGTGTACTAATAATATTGGTTGAGAATCTAGGTCAAAACCGCAAACTAAATTTAAATCCAAAGGCAATTGTTGGACTGATCCGAAGATAATACCTGTAGCACTGTATAAATAAACGGAGAGCGGCTTTTAGCTATACTCCGCACTATTGTTTTTAATGTTCTGGGGATTCGTGCTGCTTGCATTCCTTAGCCGTGTAGCCACGGCGAATGAGGGTGTATACGCGTAAAAAGTGACCCGGGGATCTAGGGGAGACTAGCACACCTGAAGTTCTTCCCGTGCGGTGACGAGTAAACTGCTTGGTCCCAAGGAGTATTGGTGTCAGGCCAACCGTAAAAACCATTGCCAAATCTATATGCTGCAACTACATCTATTTCTATAACAAAATTTATCATAAGTAAGGGCTGATAGATAGTTAGTTTCCTATCAGTGAGATTCTGTAATTGGCTTTCTATTTCTTAAATTTTATTTTTACCTTGTGTCACAGCTGTTGATTCTCCTAATAAATAAATATTGAATTTTATTTATGAACACAGACTAAACCTGAATCTGGTAGATATCTTTGATTTATTGGTTTTACTTTACCAAAGTTCAATGATCGATCGATCAACGGTGAAGGCATTATTCTGGTTCTATATGCACAGTTTGCCTTTGTCCTGATTAAAAAAAAACCGGCCAAGTGCAAGTTGAACTCGCCCTAGGGTTTCGTGTCTACGCATTATGTCGCCATAATAAAAAAAATCACGTTTTTTGCGAGCCCCACATAAGTATTTATTTTAGTATATGTTTTTAGTATTTGTTGTTATAGCGGCAACAGAAATACATAATCTGTAAAAAAAAAATAACTATCTAGCTAGTTCATTAGATACAGTTTGGCCACACTTATATGAAATTCTATAGTTTGTGAGAATATATATCCTTCTCATCCGAGCGATGTTCCCGCTTGCATCCCTCTCGGGAGCCCGGGGTCCGCTAAACTCCAAATTGTTTAATTTTATTTGAGCCACAGCACAAAAGCCATCATTGACCATAGCTTCTGCAAATAGATTGACAACTATTTTTACGACCGGCGCGCCAGCCTGACACTAACTGCTAATATAACTGTCATTTTTTGTAACATTTTGCCTACAAATTGCGTGGTACGTTATCCTGGTCCTACGCTCAAAAGTAGTAGTACAGATTCTACTCGGTTATCTACGACAATCGAGAGTTTCGTAAAAATAGGAAATCGTTGGGCGTCTTATCAAAATGAAGCTACTCACGGAAAACTAGCTTGATAGTAATCAATTTGCAAAAATGTATTAGGGATCCTCGACTATAAGTTTATGAATACTTACTCACAAACTATGTATTTAGTAAGTTATGATATGACTGTCGTGAAAATAATGTAAATCTGTACGGTTTACCATACATCGAACGCTAAGTGTTGCAATTGCTATATTTGCTGTATTGCAGTACTTAGACGTCAGCGCGGCCTAGTTAACTTCAGTTCGCAAAATACCATCAATTCATTGACTCGCGTTCTCATTTAATTAATAATAGTCTGCTTAAGTTAATTTATTAATATATTATTTTTACACTCATACAAACTCCTTTTATTCAGTCTCCACCAAGAGTGTACTAAAAACTCGTACATCTTTTTTTTGGTCCTTCGACGCTACGTAGCGGGGACTGTATTATCGCGCGAAAGGTAGTGACAGAGACGTGTTTCGTGTACCTACGTGTTAGCGTGGCAGTTTCTCGTTCGGCGACCTTTGGAACCTATAAGTTCCGAAGAAACTAATCTCGAGATCACTGAGGATCTCACTCCGAGTCATCAAGGACTCATCCCGTGCCACCAAGCTACCACGAGCCCCAAAGGACGCACTCCGGGTCACCAAGGACCCAATCCTGCGGCACCGAGGCTCAAGTAGAAGCATCTGCAAGTAAGATTGTTCTTGTTTTACCTAATTCTTTACTGTCTGTGGTGAAAAATGGAGGACCTTCTTGCAAGACAGAGGCAAATTATCGACGCGCTTGAGCAGGTTTACACCAATTTCAAAAAAGATGGACCTGCTAGAAAGACGGCAGAGAACATCAAGCGTCGGCTGGATGGCCTAACTCAATTATGGCAAGAATTCCAGACTAATAATGTGATTTTGGGTGGTTCAGGGGAAAAGTTTGGCGAATATTTCACCAAAAATATTTACGAGCAGACCAGGGAGAGGTATGAGCGTATTAGAACCGTTATTAGTAATTATAAGGTTCAAACTTCCGATCAAGAAGGAGCTTCGGGTGCGGAGACCCCGCAGCGCCCCGATCAGGAAGGAAAGCTAACACCAAGCCATGTACAAGGTACGTCCAAAGGTAGTTTCAATTTCGCAAATTTAGGTGAAAACAACGGCAAGGACTGCAAGGACTATGACTCCGAACGCAGGCCCAGCCCGGCACCCGCGATGAGAGACGAGGTCCAGTTCGGGTTCAAATCTCGAGGACTACCAAGTAAGACAGAGGATATGTTGCGGAAACAAGCCAGTCAATTCAGGGCACTCGAAAGAACGATCATCAATATGAATCTGGAGGAGCTCAAAGACACATGGGATTTTCAAGACGCACAGGAATCTCTGAGGTCACGGTGGGTAGCGATTGACTCTTTACACCTTGAGATCGATAGCGAACTCGAGGGTAAAAATGAAGAGTACGAGATAGCTTTCAGCCATTATGAAAAACAATACAACTTGGCGAAAAGAGCTATCAACAGGAAAAGAGGAGAAGTGTCTTTCAGGGAGAAGAGGACACCCCAAATGGAGATACCCTATTTTCACGGTAACTATAATAGCTGGCCATCATTTAAGGCGCTCTTCATTGGAACGATCCATAAAAATGCCTCCCTGTCAAAGGAAGAGAAGATGCAGTTCCTCAGGAGTAAGGTGAGGGGAGAAGCAGAGAAGCTTATTCATCACCTGGATATAAGCTCCGAGAACTACGATGCATGTTGGGATATTTTAACAAAAAGGTACGAAAATAAGAAACTTATATTCGACTCGCACCTTAGAAATTTTACTAGTATTCCATGCGCTAATTTTCCGACGGTAGCGCACCTCAAAAGAATACATGATACCGCAATGGAGACGGTGAACGGGATTAAAGGTCTAGGCGAAGACATTTCATCGTGGGGATCTCTTTTGGTATATCTGATGTGTCAAAAGCTCGACGCCGACACACACAACAAGTTTAACGCTACGTTGAAGCAACCGAAAGAAATACCACGTCTAGAAGAGTTTTTAGCGTTCCTGCAGAACGAGTTTAATAGTCTGGAATCTTCACGTAAGAAGCCCGAAGCTTCAACCAGTAAGTTCACGTCGTTTATTTCGAGTAATAGACCGAAACCTGTTACTAAGGAAGGCAAGCTTAATTATTTCAAATCTGCAAATAATCTAATTACATCGAGTAGAATGTCGCAATCGAAAAGTGACAACTCGGGCAGTGGGTCAACGAACAAGCCTTGCCTACTCTGCAAAAGTGAGGAACATAAACTTAAATTCTGTCCGCAATTCGTAGAAATGATTCCACACACAAAATATGACACATTGCAAAAATTAAAAGCATGTGATCGATGCTTTAATAGCCACGGTAACTTCAAATGTAAATATGTAATAAAATGCAAAGAATGCCAAGGCTCGCACCGCACGGATATGCACGAGGTGTACGCACAGGATAGCAATTTAGTCCAAACCAACGTGTCCCTTCAGAATGGAATGCCGGAGATACTGTTAGCCACGGCAATTGTCAAAATAGAGGACAAAAACGGAGTAGCTCACAAATTTAGGGCGCTAATCGACCAAGGATCTCAGGCATCGCTCATCACGGAAAAAGCCGCCCAGACTTTGGGATTACCACGCAGACAATGTCACGGAGGGGTATCAGGCATCGGAGAAAAAGAATCCACCTGCAAGGGGGTCATCACTATCCAATGCTCGTCGGTGCGAAAGGACTATACGTTCGAAACAGATGTAATTATTATGAACACCTTGATAAAACATCTACCAGGACAGACGTTCCCTAAACCTATATGGCCTAGTCTAGAAAATATTCAGCTAGCGGACACGGAATTTTACATTAGTCGCCCGGTCGATTTGCTATTCGGAGCCGATATCTACAGCGAAATAATACTAGACGGAATTCGCAGAGCAGGGACAAATCTACCTATCGCACAACAAACACGCTTAGGTTGGATATTAAGTGGAAACGCAACGAGGTCAATGCAGTGTAATGTAGTCATGAACAACATCCAAGAAATACAGAGATTTTGGCAAATCGAGGACATAAGCGTCGATGACGTCATGACTACACAAGATCAAAAAGTAATGGATTATTACACAGAGACCACCGTGCGTCGCCCCGATGGGAAATACGAGGTGCGACTACCACTAAAACCGACGACGGAAGAAAGCATGGGAGAAACCAAAGGCAAGGCGATCGCTCAATTTAAACAACTAGAGAGGAAATTCCAGAGGCAAAAGCATATAGAAAATGAATATAAACTATTCATTCACGAATACCTATCGTTAGGTCATATGAAAAAGGCCGCCGGTAACATGACGACCGCGCCGGAGTTCTACCTACCACATCATTGCGTAATTCGAGCGGAGTCATTAACATAGATCGGATTTTGGGTGCTGTTTTAGACGTTGTCACTAACATGGATATGACTTTCCGGAATTGTAAATTCCGTAATTCCGATATTTCTTTTTAAACTTTACAAAAATATTAAATGTATTGTATGTATGTACAGTTAGGTGCAAAACTGTCCCAAGCAATAGGTAGATTGTTATAATGCTTGTTATCATTTTCGTTTTTACCTATTATGGATTAAGACTATCATGACTTTATACGTTATCAAAAGGCTAATATTAAACAATAGACAAGTTAACGCTATCTACCAATTTTCAGAAAAACTATATTATTTTCATTGGGACAGTTTTGCAACGATCAGTACAAGAAAAAAGTTTTGCCATAATTCAGAGCTGAAACTGGCTATTTACTTTTAAATTTAGAATTGTTTAGTTAAATTTCGAATTTAGAATGTTTTTGAAAATAGGCGCGGAAAACTAATTATCGATTTTAATTGTTCTATTCCGTAACATCTAATTATTTGCAAACATGAATCCATTTACGAAATCTTTAAACAATTCCATACTGGATAAGTTGAAAGAAGAGCTAAATTATTTAAATGGGCAAGAGTGCAGTGCAAAGAATAAGGCAAAAGTATAAAGGTGAGCTGAAAAAGAATAGTGGAGGAAGACCAAAAAAACTGAATTCTACTGATACTCGAGGAGTGATCAGATACTTGTCTACAGAAGAGGCAAAATCGGCTTCATATTTGTTTCCAATATATCAAGATACATTTCTTTTTTCATTATGCCGTCAATTTTCCTATCAGATCCAGTTCCATAAACAGTCATGCAGCCCCAAACTTTCACATTTCCTCCTCCATGCTTCACAGTTTGTATGAAATCTTTTATATTCATCTTTTCTCCTTCTCTCTTCCAATTCCATTGTCTTCCATCTGTTGAACATCTGCTAATTTTTGTTTCATCTCACCAAATCACACGACTCCAATCATCAATTGTCCACGACTCATACTTCTTAACAAAATCAAGTCGGGCTTTTGTGTTTTTCTTCGACAATAAAGGCTTATTTTTTTTCTCTATAGCTCTAAAACCAGCTGAATGTAGGACTCGTTGCACTGTCCACTTACTTACTATTTTGCCAGTGTCTCTGCGAACTAGTGCTGATGCATTTAAAGCCGATTTTGCCTCTCCTGTAGACAAGTATCTGATCACTCGTCGAGTATCAGTAGAATTCAGTTTTTTTGGTCTTCCTCCACTATTCTTTTTCAGCTCACCTTTATACTTTTGCCTTATTCTTTGCACTGCACTCTTGCCCATTTAAATAATTTAGCTCTTCTTTCAACTTATCCAGTATGGAATTGTTTAAAGATTTCGTAAATGGTCTCATGTTTGCAAATAATTAGATGTTACGGAATAGAACAATTAAAATCGATAATTAGTTTTCCGCGCCTATTTTCAAAAACATTCGAAATTTAACTAAACAATTCTAAATTTAAAAGTAAATAGCCAGTTTCTGCTCAGAATTATGGCAAAACTTTTTTCTTGTACTGATCGTTGCAAAACTGTCCCAATGAAAATAATATAGTTTTTCTGAAAATTGGTAGATAGCGTTAACTTGTCTATTGTTTAATATTAGCCTTTTGATAACGTATAAAGTCATGATAGTCTTAATCCATAATAGGTAAAAACGAAAATGATAACAAGCATTATAACAATCTACCTATTGCTTGGGACAGTTTTGCACCTAACTGTATGTAATGTAATGTATTGTAAATGTATCGTAGAAATTGTACTATTAATTTAAAAAAAAACAAGATTTTTTTAATTGAATGCATAAAACTTACTGAGTCATTTTCGTACATGCAATTTCGCAATTTTAAGTTAACAATATCCATAAGACTAAGTAGAGACCCAAAGTTGAACAAAAAAAATCTTTTGAAGACAGCGGCCATAAACATTGTTTATCTTTTGCAATACCTATTGTCGCTATTGTCAGCAATATTACAAAGGCGGTGCCAAGGTATGTTTGTTTATTTTTCTTCGAACAATTATTGGAAGTTGTTTATACTAAATACCTATTTGTATATATTTATTTATACCTATTTATTATTCCGTTATTCCTATGGGAGAAGTGAAACTGCAAGTTAAGCTCATTCGCTTACTTCGGTTTGTTGAGTGCAGTCTATCCGTGTGTTTTATGCTAGGTATTGTTTATTGACCCCTGCTCGTTACTTGGATTTTGGATTTCACTGCAAAACTTGACATTTTGGCTACTAAACGGACTACGATTATTGCAACTGGATTGGATATCTTTGACATTTGTCGAACTTTGGGTGAGTAGATTTTTTATATATTGTAATATAACTATAAGTATAAATAACTGTAAGTTTCATGCCTATAATTTGTTGTTAAAAAGAGTGTAGATTTTTTTTACTTCATTCCTACAAATTTACAACTTATAGATATTATGGATTAGGCTGATTCCGTTCCGAAATATCGAGATAATTTAAATCTAAAAGTAGCTACAACACTATCTAGACCCGGAATTTTAATAAAAATGATCATCAGATTTCTATTTTCAACTTGGTAATTCTTAAGTAAAACTGGATATTGGGCGTTACCATGATATTTTCTCGTTATTTAATTTGTTGTTTTGTTGCGCAAAAAAATAAAGTATTTTTTTTCTAGACTATTAAGAAAAAACACAGAAAACAAAAATAAACTTTTTATGATTTTTTTATTATTTGTTTTTTTTTTTAAATTTTATTTATTTATTTTTGATTAGCTGACAAATTAAATCCTGCAATAAGTCGATCATGGTAAGGGTCAAATTTCAAAATTCGCTTCCAAGTAATTACATAGTTGTTAAATTCCGCAATGTCAACTATTCAGCTCGCACACCGAGGTAGATGGTGCGTAGTGCACTTAGCAAAGCTTGGAATAGAACAATTTATATGTTGAGAGGTACAAAAATCTACTTCCCATTTTAACCAACTCTGTCAATTTGTAAGGAAAGTTGTATTTTTGTATTTTTTTCTCAACAATAATTCCATGTCGAGGGAACATTTTTGGTTTTAGTAGTACATAAATTGTTATATTTCCAGCTTTGCTGGATTGTCTCTACCCTACCGTTGTAAGGAAATACTGGCTGAAAAATAAATGTTCTTAAACAAGTATTTGAAAATGTTTGTTCCACAAACATGCTTTAGGTGTGTTTTCTCTTAATTGTGATAATTATTTATACTTAGAACAGATTTTATCCATTGTTTGTATATTAAATAAAGAAATATAAACATTAAACCCTTTTAATTTATATGTGTGTTTTATTTATTTTTGACGGATAACTCAAACCTGTAAACAGAATCTCATTTTAAATTTTGAAGATTATTTTTTTCTTTAAAATACTTCTAGTAAATATGCCTTAAGCAATAAAAACAAATGATGATGATGATGATGATACTTTAGATAGTGATAGTACTCGTGATTTCGACACCTATCCTTATTCGAAATCCCAATCACGATAAAATTCCAAGACGCGGCATTTTTCTCGGAATTTTTTTTGGTCGTATCCATACTTTTGATGTCGCATTTTTGAAACGGCACCCAAAAATCCGATCTATGGTCATTAACGACGAAGTTACGCGTCGTTTTTAATGCGTCCGCAAAATCATCGTCTGGCTATAGTCTGAACGATTTAATGGAAAGAGGTCCGAACCTACAATTGGACCTACAAAATTTAATTATTAAATGGCGACAATATAAATATGCCTTCACAGCGGACATTGAGAAGATGTTTAGGCAAGTATGGGTTCACCAAGATGACCAAAAATATCAAAAAATAATATGGAGAGATGAACCGTCGGCGAAATTGGATACGTACCAGCTTACAACTGTTACCTATGGCACCAAGGCCGCGCCGTTTCTCGCCATGATGACTCTTCGTCAGTTAGCAAAGGACGAGAGGAAGAATTTCAAAGACAGTCTAGCACCTGAAGTCGTCGGATCTTCGTTCTACATGGACGACCTAGTTCACGGGAGCCACTCCTTCGAGGAAGCCGAACAACTCCTCCTAGACATCACTGAATTGATGAAATCGGGAGGCCTCAACTTAAGAAAATGGAAGTCGAACGATCCTAACTTGCTGAACGTCATAAATCAAAGGCCCGGAGAGGACAATTATGACTTCAAGATGGTTGAGTCCTCCAAAACCCTAGGTTTGAGCTGGAATACAAGGCAAGACACCTTTGAGTTCAGTGAAAAAATAGATTGGTCAAGCAAACCTCTCACAAAAAGAATCCTGCTATCCGATATCTCCAAGATATTTGATCCCCTTGGTTGGCTCTCTCCCATCACAACAAAATTAAAGATTCTGTTCCAACAAGTATGGCTGAAAAATACTCAGTGGGATGAGTCACTACCCGAAGACATAATTAATAAATGGAACAATATAAAAACTGACTTGCGAGAAATCAACTTGTTTAAAGTACCGCGCTGGCTGGGAATCAAGAAAGGAAACACCATAGATCTGCATGGTTTCTCAGATGCCTCGATAAAATGCTATGGTTGCGTCATTTATTGCACCACAACTATAAATAACCAACCAGAAACAGTCATAATAGCAGGAAAAACTAGATTGGTACCTCTAAACAAAACGGTAACACTACCGAAACTAGAGCTATGTGGAGCGGCGTTACTAGCGAGTCTGATGGAAAAAGTTGTAAAATGTTTTAAAGACTACGAAATTAGCATCAATGGATGGGTCGATTCCATGGTGGTATTAGGATGGTTGAATGGGGAGCCAGAAAGATGGAAACCCTTCGTTGCCAATAGAGTTAAACAAATAACTCAAATCATACCACCGAAAAACTGGAGGTATGTCAAGTCGGAGGAAAACCCGGCGGATTGTGCTAGTCGAGGTTTAAAAGCGGCGCAACTAAAAGAGTACGAGTTATGGTGGAAAGGCCCACGCTGGCTACCTACCTACAAACAAGACAACGTACAACCGACATCAGTATTTGAGACAGACGAAGAGCGTAGGAAAGTAAAGATAACTATTGCTACAGTTCAAAAACTAGAGGACAGCATCATCAAAGAACTTATAATGTACCACAGCTCCCTCGCCCAAGTCACAAAAATTGTAGCGTGGTTATATCGCTTTATAGAAAATAGCCGCAAGGTCAATCAAGAAAAGAGAGCCTACCTAACACTACATGAGTTAAACCGCGCAAAGAAAAAAATCATCGGAGAGACGCAGCAAGAAGAGTTTGCTCAAGAAATTACCGATCTTCGTAAGATGAACCAAGTATCGCTAAAGGGAAAACTAGCTTCGTTAAATCCTTTTCTAGACAAGGACGGATTATTGCGGGTAGGAGGTCGACTGAAAAATGCCAATATAAACCCTGATATGATACACCCTATAATAATACCCAACAACACCCGGTTATCAGAGTTAATAATCGATCAGTGCCACGAGTTAACTTACCATGGCGGAGCTCGTCTCACTCTATCTACTATGAGACAAAGGTATTGGTTAATAGGAGGCATCAGAGCAACCAAAAAACGAGTGAGTCGATGCATCAAATGCAGGAGGCAAAACCCAATTCAGCAACACCAACTAATGGGAGATCTACCGCCGGCGAGAGTAAACCCTAGTCGGCCCTTCGACCACACAGGCGTGGACTATACCGGGCACGTCTATGTTAAATTGAATAAAGGTCGAGGGGTTAAAACGACAAAAGGATACGTAGCGGTATTCATCTGCATGACAACCAAGGCCGTGCACCTCGAGCTAGTCTCCGATTTAACGACCTCGTCATTCCTAGCGGCACTCAAACGGATGTCAGCAAGACGAGGCGTCCCGACAGATATGTATAGTGACCAAGGAACTACGTTCATAGGAGCTAACAAGATTCTTCAACAGGAATACGAAGAAACAAGGAAAACCTTCGATGACCCATTTATTAAAGAGCTCACCGATATGGGGATACGCTGGCACTTCAATGCACCCTCCTGGCCTTCGGGGGGTGGAATCTGGGAAGCAGCAGTCAAAAGCCTCAAATTACACCTAAAACGGGTGATCGGAGAGCAACGACTAACCTATGAAGAATATAGTACGTTACTCGCGCAGCTAGAGTCGTGCCTCAACCAAAGACCGCTCTGTCCACTAACCGAAGATATAGATAACTTAGACTGCCTTACACCCGCTCATTTCTTGACAAATGGCCCAAATCTATCACTTTATCAAACGGAAAAGGACCTTAGAACAAGGTGGCATCTAACACAAAGGCTGTTTGAAGATATCTGGAAACGGTGGCGCGCAGAATATCTCACCCAATTATCGGTGCGAAGTAAGTGGAGACAGAGCAAAAACAACCTAAACCTCAACGACATCGTAGTTATTCGCGACGCTAATCTGCCAGCAGGAAAATGGGCTCTCGGCCGCGTGATCGAACTGCACCCAGGCAGTGATGGATTCGTTAGAGTTGTATCACTCAAAACTAAAAACGGTATCATGAAACGACCAATAGTTAAACTTTCAATTTTGCCAGTGCACGAAGAGAATAATAAAGAGATCCATATAGGTAAACCTCAAACGAATTTCACTATAAAGAAAGAAAAGAAAGTACCTAAATATAGCTTCTCCAAAATGACCTTCGCAGTACTAATGTTTCTATTAACTATCACAACAACGGCTCAAGGTGCCTACAACGTGACCAAGTTTAATCCCAACCAAAGTCTCTACTTCGATAAAATTAATAATATGTTTATGATTCGAGGCGAATGGCGCCTAGTCGTCTACTACAACATGACACCGTACTGGGAAGGAACTCGAGCGATAAACAAGTACATCCACTATTTAAAAACGACCTGTACACGAATACAAGACCTGACACCATGCGACGCGATCATATTACAACTACAACACGAATACGAGGAGCTACAATACTACGACTACGTATTGATGAACAAACAGAATGAGCGCACGAGCCGTCGCCGGCGTCGCGGCCTCATCAATGGAGTAGGGTACGTCGCAAATAGTTTATTCGGAGTCCTGGATAACTCATTCGCTGAAAAATATGAAAAGGACATCTCTCTAATTAAAAGGAATCAACAACATTTGGCTTTACTATGGAAAAATCAAACTTCTGTAGTGGAAGCAGAGTTCAACCTTTTAAAAAGAACAGAGAGCCTCATGACCAGCCAACACAAACAAATTAACGATAGACTGCGGGAGCTAGAAATAGCGATAAAAAACGTTAAAACTGGCGCAACGATGAACATTTCGATAATTTCAGATTTTACCATGTCGGCTATAATCGCAAATAATATCATGTCACAACTTAAAAAAATGCAAGATATTTTACTGGACACTCTTACAAATATTTACAACGGGCAACTGAGTCTCCATCTATTGACACCTGATCAATTACGTCACGAGATTGGCGTCATAGCCAGTCAGATTTCTAAAGATCTCGCTATACCCATCGACACCGTAGACCTACCAAAAATCTACCACTTGTTGAAAATCCGTGCTAGAATGTCAGCCAACAACTTGATCTTCGAGACCAGGATACCACTCACTGACAGAGATGCCTATGAAGTGCATCACGTGATACCCATCCCTCGATTAGTAACCACAACGGAGGCAGTCCATATAATACCGACATCTGAATATCTAGCAGTTAATTTGAAGAAAAATGCCCTTTTGACTCTGACTGAGAGCAAGTTAAGAGAATGTGTCCACCAGGACCCCACTACTATTCTATGCTCATTCAAGACACCAGTTCACCATATCCAAGAAGATGACATAATGTGTAAAAAGAATTTAAACACAAAACAGTGCAAGGTTATCAGGGAATCGTGTGAACCACAATGGATCGAGTTACAGCAATTAAATAACTATTTTTATTTTTGCTGTGACGACTGCTCACTCAAACTTTTATGCGAAGATCAAGTTTCGTCGCTAATGTTGTCGCGTGCCGGTATCGTAACAATTAGTCATAGCTGTGTCATCAAATTCCGGGACTACACGATGTACACACATGAACAAGGAAGGAACGACCTTATGATAAATTCTGACACCTTATTGATACCGGAAATAACGCCTATCAACCACCTGATAAACATTACCATACCTCTCCATCACATTGTTTCTGAGGAACCTGACCTGAATACTCACCATAGACAGATAGCTGAACTCGAACAAAAGCTGTCGGAAATGAAGAGTACTATTCCACTGTACAGCGACGCACCGACGCAGGAGGTACACCATTACGTGGTAATATACATCTTACTTGCCATAATAATAGTGACGATAATTATCATCGTCATTGTGCTTCGTTGGAAAAATAAATCCAGACGAAATCAAGTAGCAGCGTTGGCGCTAGCGGCAGTAGCAACGGATAGCAGCGGCGGGGGAGGGGCAACAGGTCCGGAGGCGACCGCTGCGGGCCGGGGCCCGCAGCCCGCCTCCCACGCCAGGGCTTCGACCGGTCAGTGTAGTGGTAGTGTTAGTGAAAGTGAGTGTCAAAAGCGCAGTGATGACCACAAGTGCAGTGCTACACAAGATAAAGAGACATCTCCTCAAAAACGAACAGTTCAGTTCTATAAAAATGAGGCTTTTAGTAACTCTTTAGATGAAATAAATAATGTAATATCATCCCACTAACCATTGATTAAGCTACATATATATGGTCTCACTTATAGCACCTCCATCACCGCGCGGACTAACTAAAGTCATCACATCAGACACCCCTTTCATCTCATCTCGGGCCCCGCAGCATGTACGGTTTACCATACATCGAACGCTAAGTGTTGCAATTGCTATATTTGCTGTATTGCAGTACTTAGACGTCAGCGCGGCCTAGTTAACTTCAGTTCGCAAAATACCATCAATTCATTGACTCGCGTTCTCATTTAATTAATAATAGTCTGCTTAAGTTAATTTATTAATATATTATTTTTACACTCATACAAACTCCTTTTATTCAGTCTCCACCAAGAGTGTACTAAAAACTCGTACAAAATCAAATGAAGTAAACAATAGATAGAATATTATCTCGGTAACGATTGTGACGCAATAATCGTATAATTGTTTATTTACTTACTTCAACCATTTAGGTCGTATTATTTCTTATTTATTAACATGTATTACAACATGTTTAAATACCGATAATATACCTACTAGAGATGGGCCGACTATGACTTTAGCCGACTAGCCGACTAGTCGGTAATGGAGATCGTCATAATTCGGAGATAAATATCTCCTAAATGACCACTCGGCAATTATTGGTAGGTACCTAATTAATTTTGCAAGAATTCGCAGTTTGATTTTTTTTAATAAAAACACTTCGAATACGAAAGCTTTGGCGAAACCTTGCCAAAATTCTCAAAAACCCGGCCAAGTGCGACACTCGCACACGAAGGGTTCCGTACCACTATCACAATTGGGTACGGAACTCTAAAATGATTAACAACAACCAATTTATAAATTTGATAGGAAAATGTGAAATATTCAGCTTCGATTCTTACTCCCATCATACGACCGCATCTCTCAAAAAAAAAAACTGGCACAAAGAAAATCTGAAACATATAAGAAACTCTTTGGTAAGTGAAGGCACACAGGGCAGCCATTTTGAATTCCATAGCCAACTCGATTTGACTTCGACAAATCAGAAGCGACCACAAATTCCCTTGTAGTCTTTGAAACACGTTTGTTGTATGGGAGGCCCTCTTAAATATTTGTTTTATTTTGTTTTTAGTATTTGTTGTTGTAGCGGCTACCGAAATACTTCTTTTGTGAAAATTTCAAGCTTCTAGCTATTACGGTTCATGAGATACAGCCTGGTGACAGACGGACAGACAGACAGCGAAGTTTCAGTAATAGGGTCCCGTTTTTCCCTTTGCGTACGGAACCCTAAAAATGGTTGAACCGTATTCGAAAAAAAAAATAGATTATAGAGCTGAAGCATAGTTGAAATATTTAAAGGACCCGACAATTTGCCGACCAGTCGGCCCATCACTACTGTTGAACACAAATTAATTTATTGATAGTAAATGTTTACGTTTCTTTTTGTTTTTGTTTGTATTGAAAACGGCGAAATGAGAGACCGACATTTTATGTTCTGATTAATGATGATATTGTATGGCAAGTGTTACACAAAATGTTTGAACTATGTTTTATTGTAATTACAATAATTGCCTAGTTTTGAACATAAAGTGTATACAGGGTGAGTCATTTAGACCTGCCTTCAAGGGGAATTCCTTAAATCAGAGTGACGCGAAATTGGAGTTGAGTTTTAACAAAATCCAAATGACATTTTTAGATTTATGTAAAATTCATTACATCGGGTAAAAAAACATTTTATGTGAAGATCGTGTCCATCGCAAGTGTTGCTGATAAAGATCAAATCAATGGTCAAATTAAATTAATGGTAAATCAATAGAAATTCTATCGATGCTACAATAGGTATTTTTTGCAAAATTACAAGGTACGATTCCTGGTCAGGGTTATGATTTTTTTTTAATCTATAAATGCCAGTTTTTTTGTCAAAATCGGGGATGCAACTCCTTTTTGGTAATTTAAGTGTAAGTACTCTTTCTTTTAATGATAATTTAACTTGAGATAAGGATATGGGCAAAAGTAGCTTCTAAAAAATATGAATTTTATTATTTCATTTAATCTAGTTTAGGCAATCCCCTGGAGGCCGTTATAGATGACTCATCCCGTATAGCAATTTTATACAACCTAGTTAAACTCGCAACATTGCCATTTTCATTATTTCGTAGTTCAAGTAATCCACGTCATTATTACCTTCGGGGATTCCCGCGGTATCTTATCTATTTTATAGCATTTCCACGTCATGTTGCTATAGCCGGACAAGGATTATTTTTGACCTGGTAAATAGGAACTAATCTAATATCCCCACATTGTATGTTTGAAGAGCCGATATAAATAAACGGAGAGCGGACAGAATCAACAGCACTTTAAATCTAACTTATACATACTTACATTTACAAAATGCTTAGTGCCAATAACTGATTCTCACTCTTTACAAATGTTAGAAGCTGCTTTATTTTTTAAATTCAATTAATATTTAAGTGGCCTTCAAATTGTAAGTGGCATTTCTGTATTTGGCCGTAAATGATCTCAGTCAAACCATTGTTTGTGACATATTGTTCAGAAATTAAAAAAAAAAAACATTTTTTTAGTCACTTGCTCACTGATACCAATTTTATCATGATTTCGATAATAAATTGTACTATTGACTTCGACCTTGCTTCGTAAACAATTCTTTACGATGTTGTTTATCAATTTCATGATTATCTGAAGAAACAGTGCATTCCATGTTATTGTTGAATAGCGCACTTATCTGAAGTGTACGGAAGCACGACACAATGTAATTAGATTACTTACGTATTAGAAGTTGGTAGAATGAGACAGGGAAAGAAAACAATTTATTAGTAACTAGCTACGCATTGCGAATTCACCTGCGTAAGTCCCGATCCCGCGGGAATATCGGGATCAAAAGTAGCCTATGTCCTTCAATAATGTCCTATCTACCCTTACCTCTATACCAAAAGTCATCAATATCGGTTCAGCGGTTTAGGCTTGAAAGCGTAATAGACAGACAGACAGACACAGTTACTTTCGCATTTATAATATTAGAAAGATATAGTTAGATAGATTTAATAGCATAATTACTATACTATTGATGCAATTATAATTAATGAAATATACATAGTTATTAATCCCTTATTTACTTTGCTATGTAATTTAAGTTTAGATACTTACCTACGTGATAATAAAAATATGTTTCTAATACTACGATAATAAAAAAATGTGAAAGTACAATTCTATTGTCCAATGACCAATAGAGATCGAAAGATAAATTCTTTAGATAACATTTTTTAATAAACATTAGGTACTTAGAATATGGGTATACCTAGTCTTTATAGGTGTGTAATGGCTTATTAATATTTTATGTTACGCTTATACACTTAATTATCCATAACTCGTATCGGAAAAGCGTGAATGGATTGTTTTGTCCAAACCATCTTTTTTCATTTGAAAGAAGGGAGACCCTTTGCCCAGCTGTGGGACAAAATGGGCTACCTAGTAAAAAAAAAAGATAAAATCAAAGTCAAAACCAAATTATTTTACCCTCTGAGAGCAATGCATAAGCACATGATCTTTCAAAAATATCATGTACATGATATTTTTGAAAGATCATGTGCTTATAACAAAGCAAGCTTTCCTTAACAAGCTTCCTAGTAGGTTTTTACCCAAAACCTCTTTATAACAAAAACGTTTTGTTCGCAGACGTGCGTCGAATAGTGGACAACCCTGTTCTATACGACAAATACGAAGAGTTCTCAGTGAGGCGAGCGCTCGCTGCAGACCCCGACACAAGATGGTGTCCGGCACCTGACTGCAGGTATATTAGATTCATACGACCACCACACAATTGTTAATTACTAACTATGCTATAATTACTATTGTATAACTTTAGGTAAAGACAAGATAGCCGAAATAAAAGGTATCTTTATTCATCTGTTATTTATCTACTTGCTAACGAAGGTTCCCATAAGATTGCTGTGTGAAATTCGTACCAACTTTCTGCCATTTTCTTGTCTTCTTTTCGTCATTTTCCGTTGCAGAATCAACCTTCTCAATCCGACTGCTAATTCTTCGGCATAAAATGTGCGTTCTGCTTTTAAGGCCTACTAGTTTTGACAGCTCGTATATTTGTTACCAGTTTCGCGGTAGTAGCGAGCGGGTGCGCCTCATGTCCGAAGTTGACCTGCCTAGCTCCAGGGTGCGGCGCCTCATTCTGCTACCACTGCAAGGCGGCGTGGCATCCGACGCAGACGTGCGACGCGGCAAGACGCAGCCGACACCCGCAGCCGCGTCAACCCATACCGCAACACAACGATGTAGACCACGGTAATATGACCCTTCAACTTGCTCACAAGCTACAACATCACGGGCTGCTTTTTCGCAACTAGACCTCTCAAATTTGGTCCATTTTGCGTGCTGATTCTGGTTATAATACGGCGAACCAGCCCAGCTCTTTTGCTACAAGATGTGGCAAGTGAATTGTCTCGTGTAGTGGATTTCACCAACTTGTTATATTCAAAGTGGTACCAGAATTTTAACAATTTATATCCACTTAATCTCTTGGTGGTGATCAACGGGCTATTTGTTTAACAGCACACTTATTGTTTATCTCAAATCCTAGCCACGACAGTAGATTCTTCAAACCAGAAGATTAAGCTTTTCGCCTGTTGACGTCTTATCCTCAACATCTAGG